>JASVEL010010826.1:10000-310895 GCA_032618575.1 Nicotiana noctiflora | reverse complement strand
TCTGCCCCTGCACTTTGAGATACATGTAGCACTATATAGTTTTATCTCTTCTTATCTCATTGGATGTGCCTGTTTGCAAAGTTGCACTGCCTCAGCATTCTAAAATGTTATTAACGTTTAGGTACTGCATTATGCCTTTGGTAGAGATCATCAATTTCCACCTGCAAAAGCCATAACGAGTATCAATTTGGTCATTGTCCAATTCTTTCTCATTCTAATGAACTGAATAAATGGACAAACTGGTTAACAAGAGTGTGCCGAAAACTCATCACCTTGTAATACTTAACCAATCTCTCCCTTCTTTTTTTCATTGTTGCTGTTACCAAGTCCTGGTTAAACTCAAAGGTTTGAGGTTCTAGAATCACGCATTTGATGTACTCGAAACCTCATAGCTGTTTTTCATAGAAGTTAGATAAATCAAACCGCTATTACAGTACTACTCCAACAACACTTAAAGATTGTATATTCCTGACCTTGTTCCTTTCTGCAGCAGTTTTCAGCTCAAGGAGGATATGTTGATTTAGCTCTTGCAGATAACAAAGTTCAGTAATTGAACCCTTGTGTCCATTTTGATCGGCCCATTTTTTGGCGTTCCCTTCATGTGGCACCACAACTTCCACCAACATGGACTTGAAGCTGTCCCCATATACCCATATCTATAAGTACACAAATGCATTGCTCTCAAGAACGTAATAACTCAAATATGATAAGCTTTTCATGAACTCGAATGATATATATGGTTCTCACATCTTCAACGATGGGCGCAATACCATAAACCTTTTCCAGATTTTCCATTGCAACATATTCTCCTTGAGATAGCTTAATAACATTTTTCTTTCTATCAATGATTTTTACAACTGCATTAGGCAACATTTCTCCAATGTCACCTGGATAAATTAAAGGCTTATTTTATAGTGAAACAGAAACAACATTCTTAAGCATAGAGTAAATATAAACTGATCAACCTGTATGAAACCACCCGTCTTTGATGGCCTCTCTTGTCAATTTTGGATTTTTGTAGTATCCAGTAAAAGTAGTCCGCCCTCTCACACATATCTCTCCCCGGGGAGGATCTCCTAATGGATCATAACCCATTTCTGGAACTTCCTCTAAACGTACCTCTGTGAAGACAAATGGTGGACCAACAGTTCCAAGCATGCTCATTTCATCTGGATGCCCAATGGTGCCCAAACCACAAGTCTCTATCAAACCTATAGAACACACTTTGGATTATAAAAAGAGTGTTTATGGCAACTTGCATAAGTTAATGAAGCAAATGAACCATTCTATCATGTTTATGGTCCATGTCCACAGTGACGGAATAAACAAGAGATCGAGGAGATTTGATTATATAAAACACTTCATTCACAAATCACAAATCAAAATCTGTGTTAATATGTTTATACTTGTCGTTCTTAAATGAATGATGTTTTAATGTAACTTTTAAATTTGATTTTTAACTTGTTCTACAGCTGCTACTGCTGCATGATAATTGGTAGTGGTACTCGATCAGTTCTAGATTTTGCATTATCCTTCAACATCTGTTGACATTCCCATCCTCCATAATTTGCTCAGCAGCTGGATATTTAAAAATTCCAGCAGAACCTGTCAATTCAACTTACTTGTTTGGAAATCTAAGCTCATATTTCTTTTGAGTATGCATGTCTTATTCGTTAACTGTTCGGTCATTTAGATAATGAGTATGTGTACATGTATATGTGGTAAACAGGCCTATTAATTTTCATTTGTCATTATTATTGTAGATAATTTGTTTTCATTTGATGAATCGTTATTTATACTAGCATTTCACACTTTTTCCATGAAATATGTAGGTAGTTATCTCATTGCACCAGCTTAAGGCAATTAATCCTTCATCAAGCAGGATTCATCTGAAAGATATGTCCAGACGATATATGTTGATAACCTGAATTACCGGAAAGCACGACCAGCAGCAACAATGACTAGGGTTCCCTTTCCAACTTCAATAGAGATTCAGCGGCAACATGTATGTGATGATTTCTTCTTCTTCTTCTTCTTCTTCTTCTTCTTCTTCTTCTTCTTCTTCTTCTTCTTCTTCTTCTTCTTCTTCTTCTTCTTCATGTTGTCCAAATAGCAGCGAAATGCTGGCGATTTTTTTTTACCTTTGGTTCTTCTTTCTATGTCTTCTCTTTGTTGAAATGCTGCCTAGTTCTACTTTCATTGTTTTCATGCTGCCCAGCTTTAACAGAATGGTATACTGCCCTTCCACTAAATATGATAAGAATGTTAAACTTCGGAATACATGTTGCTAGTTATAAGTGAAAGTCGATCATTGTTGCCTTTTCTTTTCCTAGATATCGCTGATCTTCTAACATTCTTCTGCTAATCTTAATTTTAAAGTATTTTGCATTACCTATTATGGTACACTTATAAGATTGTGGCACGTCATTAACTTAAAAAAATTCACCTTTCTTTCTAAATCTAATAGCCACTATTTGTTAACATGTTTGTTATTGATGAAATTTGCCTTACATAGTTGTTTGTGTGACGATTTTGGTGACTGTTAAATTTCACAACAATGAAACTCATATAATTTTGAGAATATCTGGCTTTTTCTATTCTTTCTTATTGGCTGGTTATTTTCGATTATAAGTACATAAACCAAAGTACATAAACCAAATTTAAGAAAAGATGATCAAAATAATACATTTCCTAGGTACCATCTATAGTTGAGGGACTTGCAAATGATAGAGTTTCCTGATATTAAAAGCCTCTCCCTGTTGTAATTGACATAGCCTGTTATTGAGATCACCTTGAATACCTTGAAGTTCTCTAATGAATTTTCTAGTATCTAGGATTTTTCTAATTACCCAAGTTGCATTATTAGGTATTGGCATGTGCTCAAATATGTGGTTCTTTATAAAGAAGGTGTGAATCCACCTAATCTATAGATAATCTTTCTTTTTTGCCACTATCTACAAGTGTTTCGCCACATCCACTTTATTCCAATATATCATGTTCATCATATTTAAGCCCCTATAACTTGTGGTAAATATACTTTTCCCATAAAACTAGTGCATTTTTTAGAGACAGTAGAGATACATGTCCATATGAATGATCTGTAAATAGCCTCAACCATCTTCATCACCTTTTAAGGTAAAAGACAATATGTGCCTAGCATGATTGAACTCTAAAAAATACTGATTTTAATAAACTGTAATTGTCCTGCATATGGAAGTAATCTTGTAGTCCATCAGTTTATCCTCTGTGTAATCTTGTCTACTAATGTCCACCTCTGAATGATTGAGAACTTTTTAGATGCCAAAGGAACACCAAGATATTTAAAGGGCATATTCATACACTTCTGTCTTTGAATCCCAAGAAGTGTTGGGTGTCTTATCTGAATTACACAGTAAAGTAAGCAGAAGTTTTTATGTTTCTTTGGCAACATACTTAACCTAACTGGCTGTCCGGACTCGAGATACATGGTGGGCAAAATAGAATCCATTAGATCTGACAAACAGGATAAGTACAATAATCTTTTAATGTGTTAGATGACCAAACTACTAAAACTGATGATAAGTTAATACTAGCCAACATGTTCTTAAGATATTTACAGTCTAGCATGAGACGAGTCCTTATCATCTTTGCTTGAAGGTAGTTGTAATATCATCTTGTCTAGTCCATTGATGCATTTGCATATGTCATGGGGCCTGAACATTCGGGACGTTTGAGATTGTATGGACGAGGGGTTACAAGAACTTCTTTGAGGGGGAAGGTAGAATGTTTTGGATCTTCTTCAAATACCTCAAATTCTCTACAAAAATGGAGGAGAACATGCAAAGGATGGAGGAGAAAATTGAGGAACAAAAGGCAACTATCCGTCAAGAAGTTGTTGCAGATGTCCTTGCACGACTTTAGCGTTCAGGAATTGATATTGATGCTAATATTATTTTAGTGGCATTGGGTGATAATTCTCCCGGAGAAGCATCTTCTGCACAGTGAGCAACTTTGCAACCAATTCGTCGTTCATCTACTGATAGCAACAAAGAAGGCCAACTCATTCGAGGTATTAATATTGCTTGCTTTATTAACTTATTTGGTTTTAACGAATAGAGCAAGAATACTACAGTAACTTGATGATGGTTTATTAAATTAGGAGGTACAGTTGAAATTGTCAACTTGTTTACATTAACAAATGAAGCAACTCTACAGTAACTCGGATCATCTAAAGATACCTCAATGGCAGATTCCTTGCTACGATGTGCATTGTTTGATGTGCTGCATACTAGTATTGTTCAGTTAACAAGAAATTAGTGTTATTGAAATTGCACTGTGTGATGTGCTGCATACTATTTGATCTTGGTGACTATTGGTCGAAGTGTGTTTGTTTGCCATTTGCACTTGTATTTCTGGCTTGGTTTGGTTGTGTACATATTTGCAAATGATGTTTGGAGCAGGTTGGAAATTTTTGGAATAGTCATATTTACAAAGGAAACTCTGCCAAAAAATTTAAGAATTTAGAGAGTGAAAATTTTTGAGTTATCATCAAATTGGTCATTCAATTACTTTGTGATTCAATTATCCTAAAAGTGTTATTTAATTATTTCTCATTATCTTTTTGTAGGTGCAGTGAATGCGGATGAAAGCAGTGATGAAGACCTTGACCTTACTTGAGTCCTGTTGTGGATTGTTGTTAGGCTTTATTATCATGTTTAAGGATATTTTACTTTAGAACTTTTTGTATGCAAACTCATCTATTTTGACTTTTGAATTGTTTGACCAAACATTGTATCCATATTTTGTCTTTGTACATGGATAATGCTAGTTGGATATGGTATAAACAATTTCATTGAATAGGAAACTATTTTTAACGTTGCTTCATAGAATAAAGAATATAATCATTCCAATATAGACCTAGCAAATAACAAGAACAGTAGCTAATACCTGTTCCAATATATTATAATATCCGTTGCGATAGAGAATTGATAATTGTTCCAATATCTCATGAAAATCGTTGCTATAGAGTACCGATAATTGTTCCAACATATCATGAAAACCGTTGCAATATATCATGAAAACCGTTGCAACAGCCTTCAAAAAAATCAGCTATATTAATTTACCAAGACGGTTTATAACCGTCCCAATATAAAATAACCGTTCCTGTAGCTAATCCATGGTAGCAATCCAAAACCGTTACAATATCCCTATCTATGGAGACGGTGAAAACCGTTGCAATATATCATGACAACCGTTGCAACAGCCTGTAAAAAATCAGCTCTATTAATTTACCAGGACGGATTATAACCGTCCCAATATAAAATAAACCGTTCCAGTAGATAACCCATGGTACCAATCCAAAACCATTACAATATCCCTATCTATGGAGACGGTTTAGGAACCGTTGCAAATAACCGTTCCAACAGACCTATTGTAACACTGAATCGCGGAACGGGTCAACTTCCGTCCCAATAGCCTTACAGGGACGGTTAGCAGATCTATAGCAACAGTTTTTGAAGGGTTACCATAGCTTCAATTTCTAGTAGTGTCCTTAATTGGGCTTTCGTGGTAGATGTCAATACAAAGGTTTCTACCAATGATTAATCTCCGCTGTTGAGTTGACTTTTTGGATGTGTTTCTTGTGGCAGGGCATGTCACCGGGCGAGGTTGTGGCTTTCTGTATCGATTTAGTACCGGGCACCATATCGTACAACTACGGCATGAGTTATAGTAGTGGACGGAGCAACTTCAGGCTCCTTGGTTATGAGTTTGTTGGCTGGCTGATGTGGCTACGTATTCATCTTGAGTTACTATTCTATGTTGTGAGATGTTATGGTTTATTGGGTATGGGCACATGTTGTGCGGTTCTATTGAGGATTCATAGAGAAAGTTAGGTGGAGAGTAATTGAGTGTTGCTTTTTAAATGGAGTGTTGGTTATGACCTATCGGATTACGTGTCGTATGTTATTTGTTTAACCATGGGCTTAATGAATTTCTTTGGTTTCATACATCAAGTTATGCGTGGCTGTCGATTTTGATAATAACGACTTGAGGTGCTTTATGTGTAATAGTTTTTGGATAGGATCGCGCGTTGTGGTGTGGCCATGCGGGGGTATGACCCTTTGGGGTAGATTCAGGTATTTTATTTCTATGATGTGAGACGAGGTCTCAACCTTTGTTGTAATGGTACTGATGAGTTTGAGGTACAGCTCTTTCGTGTGAGTCATTTGTCATGATTTGAGTACGTTCAGACCCTTTCTTATTGGTGCGTGTATTATGCATGTTGTGGCTTAGGCCTGTATTGAGGTGTCATAACACTAGAGGGGCGTGTTGGATCGAGATGATCGTTGGGGTCATTAATGAATATGAACAGATATGATTTCAGCATGTTAGAAGGATAATATCGAGGTTTGGCCCGGAAATCTGTTATGGTATTAGTCAAAGGGAAGTGGCTTCATGAATGGTTGACCTGAGAAATGGTTACAGTTTATCATGTGTTTCATGTGTCGTTGGCAGTATATAATCGTATTGGAATAAGACTTTAGTTAATAAGAGGGTTTCTATCGGTATTTGGTTATTGTGGGCAATTACTGTGAATAGAGGCTATCATTTTGAGTGTTTGGATTATGTGGTATATCATATGATTTCACCTGAGGTTGCAGGTATGTGTTATTACAGCTCGTTCAGGATTATTCAAGGTATAGGTGTGAGGTTTTGATCGTATTGATGGTTTTAGAGGTGAAAAGATAGTTCTATGATTTATGGGCCAGACTGGATTGGGTAATTTAAGCTATGTCATGTTATCGGACCTATATGAGATAGGGTGACGTGGGATCACCCCCCGAGTATATGCTTGGTATGGTTATTCATCTATTGGTTGGCTTCTAGGACAACTCTGGGTACGCTCGAGGACGCGCATTGGTTTAAGTAGTGGAGGATGTAACGACCCGAACCGTCGTCTCATGAGCTATCGCTCCGTTTCCCCATTTTATGCTTCTTCATATTTCATTATCAGTATTTTGAGTGCTATAGATAATTCAGATTGGTTTTTGTAGAAATGAGGCACTTGGTCTCTTTACGGAGGGCTTGTTTTGGAAAAAGTCAACCGAATGTGGACTAAGGAGTTAGAGGGCTAGGATTTGATTTACGGTGATTCGGTTAGCTTCAAGGGATGATTTGTGACTTTGGCGTGCGATCAGAATTGATTTTGGAGGTTCGGTGTCAACTTAGGCTTGAATTGGCCAATTTAGTATTTTGGTAAATTTTGGTTGATGGGTGAGATTTCTATCCGAGGGTTAGAATTGAATTCCGAGAGTTGTAGTAGCTTTGTTAGGTGATTTTGGATGTGTGTGGAAAATTTCAGGTTATTCTGAGGTGATTTAGTTGGGTATTTTATCGAATGCGTGTTTTGAAAGTTTTTAAATAACTTAGGATTGAATCCGATGTGAATTGATGATTTTAGTGTTGTTTGATGTGTTTTAATTATTGGAACAAGTTTGGGTAATGTTTTAAGACATGCAAGTACTTTTGGTTGAGGTCTCGGGGGCCTCGGGTGAGTTTCGGATGGTCTAACGGGCTAGTTTTCAGGTTGAAAAGTTGCAGGTTTTTCATTTCCAGGTGTTGCAAGTTTTAAGTCATCGCGATCACGTGGGTCGAGCTGCGATCGCATAGAAAGAAAATTGGGGCTGGCGAATTGCCCTTCGCGTTCGCAGTGATGGGTATGCGTTCGCGTAGTTGTATAGGTTGAAGCTTCACGATCACGATTGTGTGTACACGATCGCGTATTAGGATTTGGGGGCCTAGTAGATTTGTTCTCCGCATTCGTATAAAGTTGGTCGCGATCGCATAGGCTAATTTTGAGGACCGGGAAATTTTTCCTCCGCGATCGTGTGCCTTGGGCTACGATCGCATAGAGGAAAGGTCAGTGATGGGCAGAATGTTATAATCTCATTTTACCCGCGATTTTGGGTCATTATTCCTCCATGGTTAATCATTTTGAGAGCTTCTTGGTGGAGATTAAAGAGGGATTCCGGGGGGAATCGATTGGAGGCAAGATTTTTTTATCTCAATACTCGTTTTTACTGTGAAATCCACCTAGAAATTCATGAAAACAAAGCCTAAAATTGAAGAACTAGGGCTTGAGATTTTGAAATTTTGATTTGGGGATTTGATGGGTCAATAGAACTCGGATTTGGGAGGTCTTGATATGTATCATGGCGAGACGAGGAATCTGGTAATGTGAATTTTGTAATTTTTCAAGAAGTGGGCCTAGGGCTTGGGTTTTGCGAACTTCATGATTTTTAATGTTTTTCGAGTCTTTTCAATCAGGTTATGTTTCCTTAGCATATTTTGATGTATTCGCTCTGATTTTGGTTAGATTCGATGCGCGTGGAGGCCGATTTGAGAGGCAAAGGCATTGCGAGCTAGAGATTTCACCGGTTCGAGGTGAGTAATGATTGTAAAATAATAGTCTGAGGGTTTGAAACCACTGATTTGCAGATCATAGTGCTGTATTGAGGTGACTTGCATGCCGGATAGCGAGCGTGGGGTAGAGCACCGTTGGGGATTGTAACTTGGTCCGTCCTGATTGATGAAATTACTACGTATTTGACTGAAACTACTTATTATCATCATAATTTGGGCTGATTGCCATGTTTGGGCTACGTGCCAACTATGTGAATCCTTCAGGGTTTAATATCACTATTTCGCATCACTTTGCATATTATTTGATCTCGGTCCAAGCTTTTAATACTGTTTTGCAAACTTAGCCATTTTTCTAAGATTTGAAAAACTTAAACAATATTTTATTGATGTTTTGGGCTGAGAATCTATCAAGTTCATATTGCCGAAGTGGCTTATGTGCATTTTTACACTGAGCATGGATCGGGCTGTGAGCCACAACAGTGTTACATGTGCATTTATGGACTGAGCATGGATCGGGCTGCACGCCGCAACGGTGTTATATTGATTTTGAGGCCGAGGGCCTGGTTGATGCGAGATGGATTGATATTGTGCTTGGGCTGTATGAGCCCCTCTGAAGTCTGTACACACCCCTAGTGAGCACCATCGACATTAAGTATATGAATTGCATGTCACTCATGCATTTTTTCCTATTTGTGTTATCTGTCATGACATTCCAGCACTCGCATTACATTGGCTTCTATGCTACTTATTGCACTGCTTACCAGACAACCTGGTGTTATATGTTAATGGAGTGTTGTGCCCGACGGGTTGAATTTTTTGTTGAGTTGCACTATCTATTTTGCATTCATTTGCTTAACTGTTGGAAAAAGATATTTTCAAAAGAGGTTTTAAACTGAGTCTAGATATTTCTAAAGATTTCACGGTTTCACTATTTTCTCAAAGGGTTACACTGTTCTATATTGCATGATGGCTTGCTTTACGTGGTTTCTTGATGCTCAGTTATTATTTACCTTTATTACTCACTGATTTGGAGTACTCACTTTACTCCTTGCATATCGCATGCAGATACAGATATTGGTTTAACTGGTAGCAGGTTTAAGCTGGTTGAGGATTTGCTATCGTAGCTGAGCAAGGTGACCGCCAGCGTTTGTGACATCATATTTCTTCCTTTTGATTCGAGATTTTATTCTATGCATTACAAGCTTTGTAGTTGTATCAAAAATCCTTCTAGATGCTCGTGACTTGTGACACCCCAATTATGGGCTGAGTCGGGATGGATTCCCTATTTTATCACGTTTATTCCGCAATATGATTTCATTATCTATGATTCAAACTTATTTATGCTACGTAACTGTTAAAAGAGGCATTGTTGTTTTGTTGGCTGACCTTGTCTTCACGAGAGGCACCATCACGATTGGGTTTGGGGAATTGGGTCGTGATAGATACCCCATAAATGTAGGGAATGTGATGTCCCACATTATCTCATAAGTAGGAGCAGAGCATGACCAGAACTACCCTTTACCCAGTACCCTCTCTATGTATTTTTAGGATTTGGAGGTGGAGAAGAAGACCTACGATGTCAAGAGCAATGCGATAGCCCTATTTTCCTGGTACAACTTGAAGAGGAATGACAACCCCAAGGACAAAAATTGCAAAGCCCCTACTTCTGCCCCAGCTAGCCAGTCTGAAGAGCCAGTTCTAGTAGAGGTCCCTCCTGAGCCTGCCACCGCTTCTGTTGAGATGCCTCCCAGATCTTCCACATCAGCAGGACTGGAGATCCCATATTCGCGGGCCCATCCTATCACTACCTACCGATTGAATCAGCCACTTCAGAGTATCAACAACTGTATATATGCTTCTTCATCCAAGTTGTCCACCTTGACCACCATTATTGTAGCTCAGTTGGCACCTCAGCCAACATAGGTCACACAATCGATAGAGGATTCTTTGAAAGAAATTCTTGAGAACCAGAAGAAAATCCTCCATACTCAGGATGCATTGGAAAAGGAAGTTGATTCACATAGCAAGGCTCTCATGGAGCTTGCTAAGGAGCACCATAAGCTGCGAAAGACACGGGCCTCCAAGGAGTTGGTGAAGGAGCTGCGGGAAGATGTTGACTAGTTAAAGGCAGACCATCTGGCTTTAGACCTATTATTTAAGGACCTAGTTCCAGCAGCTGAGCCACAGCCAGAGTAGTCACAGCGGGCTCCAAAGAGGTAAAGGACGATCCCGAGAGCAGATGATGTCATCATCTAGTTGGCGGACCCACCGGAGGCTTCCTCCAGTTGGCCACAGGATGTACCAGATCTAAGGTCCAGGCCTAGGTCCAGGCCCATGTCCCAACAGCTGAGTAGTAGGATACCGGGAACAAGTCTAAGGTTCCCGAGCACACAAAGGACCAAGGGACCACCCATGATCCTATGCAGACGAACATGGCTTAGGGAGTCTTCATATCCTTTCTCTATTATTTTTTTTGCTTATTTGGTTTAGTTGGCATTAGGGACAATGCCGGCTTTTATTTGATTGGGTGCGCCTTATATTTTTGGAGGACTGTATATAAATTGATGCATTTTCTACTTCCTAGATTTTCATTTGGTCCGTATATAATTTTATATTTTGTTACTTTTATTGCACTTTCTATCTTTCCTTGGGTCTGTATATAAAGTTACTTCATTGTATATATTCATCATCGTTGTATATTTGTATCCCTCTTGTATATATTCATTCTATTTTCCAATTATTTTTCATTTTGAGTTTTTTATTTGTGTTCTTAGCTTTTTGTTTTGTTTTGGACGTTTTCAATAAACCTTTGGTTTTCTGATTGCTCGGATTCTTTCCGAATATGGAGTGTTGTGTGAACCGGGTGGCTCTTCCCAATGATAAATGGTGTGACAACCTTCTTAACGATTTGAGTCCGTTTTTGTTTTTTTCCTTTGGTAGTTTGTAGTTAAGGGTACCTCAAGCAAAGCTTCACTTGGGCCTAGCACATTTTCCTTTGATCCCTTGGTCAAAGACAAATTATCGTGTTTAGGATGGTGAAAGTTGTGTTCTTGACACTCTTGTGGTTACTGATAATCATCAAGTGGTTTTTTGGGACCATTGTGTACTCAAATAGTATCTAAGGTAGTTGTGGGCCCCCGAATCTATGTATTTAGCAATCCCTTAGCTTTCGTGGTGAGTATTTGAATTGCAAGTCCAAGTCAAGAGCCGTTGGTCTAGAACTTTCCCTGAATATTTGTTGAGGCGAAATTCTAAGTTAATTTTGACTTGAGATGTGCTTATAGGCTCTCCTTGATCCAAATGATAGATTGAACAATTCCATAGCCTACCAATGATAAGATCCCCAGTCAAGCCTTTTGAGCCTTATAACATTTTCATTCAAGAACCATGTTACAAGCCTATACCCGTTCTAAAAGATACCCTCTCTTTGCACCCGATCTAACCTTGAGCATATGGAAAAAGTATAAGTTTGGGGGAGACACAAGGATGATAACAAAGTGGTAAAAGGCACAAAAATAAAGAAAATGAAAGGGTATGAAAAAGAAAGAAAAGAAAAAGACAAAAAGAATGCTCAAGGTGAGAAAAGAATAAATAGGGATTAAAGAAAAGCAAAAGAAAGAAAGGTATGGAATGTTGAAAAGTAGAAATGGTTTGAATTGCATAAGAAAGGGTGACAATGTATCTCTCTAACCCCTTAGAAAGAAGTAAAATGACTCAAATAGTCAAGTGAGTTGTGCCAAATGAAACAAAAGAAGTGCTTAAGGGAAGATGGAACCCACATGAACAAAAATGTCACGACCCGAAAATTCAAGGGACATAACTGGCGCCCGACCGGGAAGCCCCAGCCAAGCGGACCTGGGTGCCTTTCCTACCCCAGACGTTACCTCATACCTTACTTACTCAATATTTACAAGAATTAGCCATATAATTAACTTAATACACCTTTTGCAAATTACACATACAAACATAATAGTTAGTGAAGTTATTACTTCTTCGGCCAATGAAGAAACAAGGATATACAAAAGCTTCTACCCACATCCACTGTCTACGGAGCCTCTAAGAGTATAACATTGTAGTACAGTATTTTCGGGAATAAGGCTCCGGCTATACCTTGCACAATAGCAAAAATAAAACTACAGAAACAAGCGGCCTGAGCCACGTAGGGCCCAAGGAGGAATAGGGCTCACCAAAATAGCTGACGGAAGATGGAGAGGGAGCTACGATCAGTGGGCTGGAGTACCTGCTACAGATCCACCTCCAATCATAACACGAATGTAGTAGCCCGCTCCCTTCCCCCCCCCCCCCCCCCCCCCCCCGCAAAAGGAACGTCAGTACACTTGAATTGTAGTTGTATGTATAACAAACCATACCCCGAGTAACCTCAAGCCATACACAATTAATAAATAATTGAGAGAAAAGACAATTGAGAGAAACAACAATTGAGTGCAGTCAAGGAACACAATCAAAGTTAAACAAGTTAATAACTCTCCTGTCCCCATCATCACTTCCACATTTTCAGTTTCACAATGTATTCATATTTCATTTCAATAGTGATATCGATCATTTCCCATCCTTATTACCTCGGCCACCCTTGCCACCACAACCCACACCTTATTACTTTGTGTTATGGTGCCTAACCCGATCCCACCGAGCCATCACAGTCCACAAAAAATACCACAACAACAACAATTTACAAGGATACAACAACAGGTTCCAAGAACAACAACAACAAATTCCAGTAACAACAACAACAACACAACTTGAAAAAGGGTTCATATGACTATCCATGTCGTTTCCACCTTACCAATAGGACATTGTATTAATTAGATCACAACAATAGTCTTTCATGACCAACCACAAGAGATGTTACCACAGTTATTTCCATTTCACCAGTTACGATTCTCTTCTAACAGTATTTCCACGACTCTTACTACACAACACGTAAGGCACAGTACTTACAAGAATTCACAATTGGTGTACACAAGCAAACACATACTTCTCATGAGAGGTTAACTTCACAACTAATTCTTGGACACCAAACATGGCGATTTTACAAAGGATAAAGTTAGCCATACATACCTGGAGCCGAATCCCTTTTTAAACTCTACTTCCAATTCACCAAATAATCTAGAATGTCAATATAGTGCACAAATTAATATACACCACTTTGAATTGAAGCCAACAATTGTTACTTAACCTACTTGGCTTATCAACCCCTATTTGAAGACTTCTTTACCCCTACCCAATTCCTTTACTAGATTTTAGGTTACTAATGGACATGCATGCACCATTCCAACCATTAATTCAAGGACCAATGAATGAGACTCCCCCTCTCCCCTTAGTTTTAAACATCAATTAATAGGAAACATTAGGGATTTTACTTGAAGGGAAAGGGGTATGAAGATAAACGTGAATTTCGCCGGCTCGGATAGCTTTGGGGAACAAGGTTTTGGAGAAGATGAGTTTTCTCTCACAAGACCCTCTCTTCCTCTGTCTTAATTTGATTAGAAATGTCGCTAAAATGAGGGGGTTGGGGTGTTTTAATAAAAAGGGGTCGGGCTTTAAAATAGGGAAAAATAGAAGCCCAGTAAGGTGTGCGGTTGCATTCTGCGAGCGCAGAACTTAAATGCAGTCCGCATATTGTACCACAGAATTGCCGAAAAACTCTGGAGAGTTTGTTCCGTTCTACAATAGGAATGCTATCTGCATTCCTACTATGCGGTCGCATTTTGCACCGCAGAGTTGACCTTCACAAATCCTTGAGGATTTTATGTGACGATTATGCAGTCTAAATATTGACTACGCGGTCACATAATGGACTGCATTTCCAACATCCATTTGACCAATCTACTATTCCACTATACGGCAGGAATGCGGTCCACATAGCTGATCTGCAACCGCATCCTAGACCCTATACATGCTATTTCTGGAAACATGATTCTTTTGATTTTTAAAAGCTTAGTTTACTACCAGGGGTCCTAACCGCGGCGAGCAAGTTCACTGCAAAGAGTTCTACACATTCCTAACACATGTTCGGAGTCAACATCACAAGTTACTAGGTTTTGAGTTCAAAACGTTTACGGGGTCTGACATCCTCCCCAACTTAAAAATCATTTCTCCGCGAATGAGGACTTACTCCTAACCCTTCAACATTCTAAGGCTCAGTTGGTTTAGAAAACAAGTTACGCAAGTTCTTGTACCTTTTTACTTACCTCCAGATTTTTGAAAAATTTCACCAGAGTTTCCTTTGTAATATGGACATTCTACCTGGCAGAGAGCCCCCGAAACACAAATTCCAACATCATAACAGGATTACAACCATTCCTACAATTCTCATACAATTTCCTACCGTAACAATTACACTCATTTGGTCGCTTGATATGTTTTGCTCATGAATCAGTTATTCAATTAGGTTCCACATAAGTTCATCATGTTCTCACATTATATGCATACAAATAATTCATTACCAATCTATACTTACTATTAGTTGATTACTCAATCACAAAAGTCGTTGTCAATTTTTCATTTACCAAAGGGATGTTGACATGAATTAAGACAATTACAACTCCTATAAGTCTTGCACAACTAGAGGAACTTAACGCATGATAATGGATGGATCTCCAACCACTTTCTTCAACATGGACACGTGGAACTCCGGGTGCACTAATGACATCTCGGGAGGCAATTCCAACCTATAGGCCACTTGCCTTATCCTTTGAATAATTCGATATGGCCCGACATACCTAGGACTCAATTTACCTTTCTTCCCGAAGCGCATGATTCCCTTCATAAGGGATACCTCAAGAACACCCGATCATTAACTTGAAATTTAAATTCCTTCCAACAAACATCTGCATAGGACTTTTGGCGACTCTGAGCAGTTTTCATCCTTTCCTGAATGATTAACTTTCTCCATAGCCTGGTTCACAAGGTCTAGCCCTATCGGTTCTGTTTCACCCACTTTGAACCACCCGATTGGAGATCTACACCTTATTCCGTATAATGCCTCGAATGGGGCCATTTGGATGTTGGCGTGGAAGTTGTTATTGTAAGCAAATTCTATGGCAAGTGCTCATCCCAATTTCCTTTAAAATCCAAGACACAAGCTAACAACATATCTTCAAGCGTCTGAATAGTCCGCTCGGCCTGACCGTCAGTTTGCGGATGGAAGACCGTACTGAGTTTCACCTGAGTGCCAAATCTTTGCTGAAATTTCTTCAAAACATTTGTCGTCAACTGAGCCCCCGATCTGAGATAATAGAAAGGGGAGTGCCATAAAGCCTTACTATCTCCTTGATAAACAACTTGGCATATTGTTACGCAGTGTTGGTGGACTTAACTGGCAAGAAGTGAGATGATTTGGTGAGTCAATCCACTATTACCCAAATTGAGTCAAACTTGTGCTGAGTGCGAGGTAACCCCACCACGAAATCCATATTAATCATCTCCCATTTCCACATCGGTATTCCATAAGCTGAGTTAGCCTACCGGGCCGTTGATGCTTGGCCTTCACTTGCTGGCAATTCGGATACCTAGATACAAAGTTCGCCACACCCCTCTTCATACCATTCCACCAATAAACCTCCTTGAGATCATGATACATTTTTGTATAACCTGGATGCACAGAGCACCTATAATTATGAGCCTCTGCCATTACCCTCTCCCGAAGCTTATCAACATCGGGAACACATAACATATCTTGACACGGCAAAACCACATCTTTGCTGGTGAGTGAGAAAGCTGAGGTCTTGTTATTCAGAATGACTTTCTTCATCTAAGCCAATGCAGGATCGATAAACTGCTTTTCCTTGATTTCTGCCACAAGCGACGATTCTGCTCCATTATGCACCATAATATTTCCCTCATCTGATGCCGAAATGCGAACCCCCAAATTGGCCAATTTATAACCCTCCCAAGCTAAGGGTCTCTAATCCACTCCCAAATGAGTGAAACTACCCATGTATTTCCGACTGAGAGCATCGGCCACCACGTTCGCCTTCCCTGGATGGTACAAAATGTTCATGTTCATAGTCTTTGAGCAATTCTAACCACCTTCGCTGCGTCAAATTAAGTTCTTTCTACTTGAACAAGTACTGAAGGCTCTTGTGGTCTAAAAACATATCTACATGAACCCTATAAAGATAACGCCGCCATACTTTCAAGGCAAATACAACTGCTATAAGCTCCAAATCATGCGTCGGGTAGTTCTTCTCGTGATTCTTGAGTTACGTTGAAGAACACGCTATAACCTTCCCGTGCTACATTAATACACACCCCAAACCAACCCTGTGGGTATCACAATAAACCACAAATCCGTCTATGCTTTATGGCAAGGCAAATACCGGTGCCGAGGTCAACCTTGCCTTCAGTTATTGAAAACTTTTCTCACAAGCGTCGGACCACTGGAACTTAACTGTTTTCTGTGTCAATTTAGTCAATGGGGAGGTGAGGATGGAAAATCCCTCCAAAAAATTCCGATAGTACCCTACTGAACCCAAGAAGCTACGAACCTCCGTCGGGGTCGTAGGTCTAGGCCAATTTTTCAATGCTGCAATTTTTTGTGGGTCTACCTGAATTCCTTCACTTGAGACAACATGGCCCAAAAAGGCAACGGACTCCAACCAAAATTTACATTTTGAAAATTTCGCATACAATTGGTGTTGATGAAGAGTCTGCAACACTACCTTGAGATGATAGGCATGATCTTCTCGACTCCTCGACTAAACAAGGAGTCATCAATGAAAACAATCATGAAGGAGTCTAAAAATGGCTTAAAGACCCGATTCATAAGATCCATAAAAGCTGATGGGGCGTTGGTTAGCCCAAAAGACATGACCAAGAATTCGAAGTGACCATAGCGAGTTCTGAAAGCGGTCTTGGGAATATCCTGCTCCTTAATCTTCAGTTGATGATATCCTAACCGTATATCAACTTTGGAGAAGAATCATGCACCTTGCAATTGGTCGAAAAATCATTTATCCGAGGCAAAGTGTACTTGTTTTTTTTGTGTGACTTTGTTAAGCTACCGGTAATCAATACACATCCAGAGCCACCCAACCTTCTTCCTGACAAAAAGAACTGGAGCACCCCACGGCGACACACTCAGGCATATGAAACCTTTTTCTAACATGTCTTTTAGCTGCCCTTTAACTTCCTTAACTATGCTGGAGCCATTGTGCATGGTGGAATAGATATTGGTTGAGCATCAGGTAACACATCAATCCCAAAATCAATCTCTCTATCTTTCAAAATCCTTAGAAGCTCGTCCGAAAATACTTCAAGAAACTCATTCACGACCGGCACGGACTCGGGGGTAGACATATCTGAAGTGGTGTTCGCCACCCAAACCAAATGATAGATACACCCCTTTATAATCATCTTTGAAGCCTTAAGTTAGGAATTAAACCTACCCTTCGGCACCACACCATTTCCCTTCTACTTTGTAACTGGCTCATTAGGGAACTCGAGCCTCTTGACCCTCGTTTGGTAGTCAAGTTTGGTAAAACATGCATAAAGACAGTTCATTCCCATTATAACATCAAAACCTACCATTCCAAGCTCGACAAGATCGGCCATGGTAATACGACCACACACCGTGATAGTACAATTCGTATAAACTCGCGCAACAATGATAGAATCACCAACCAGAGTCGATATAGAGAATGATTCATGAAGTTGTTTGGGTTCTATCCTAAAGCTTGAAACAATAAATGGGGTGACATAAGACAAAGAGGACCCCAGATCAATAAGAGCATAACAATCAATGGCCTAGACAGACAAGATACCAGTAACTACATCTAGGGAATCCCCTACACATTAACGACCACTCAAAGCATAGAACTGGCTGGGTCCACCTCTACCACAAACTCCTCCCCTAACTGAACCATGCCCTGGCGAGGCTAGAGGATGTACAGATGATATAGCGGCTGATGAGTCGGATGACTGAGCAGATCCATTACCCATGCTCTGGCTGGTCATATGACAGTCTCGCTGAATGTGGCCTCTCACCCCGCATCTGTAACAAACCGGGATATCCAAGTAACAAGTCTCTGTATGAAACTTCCCACACTTGGGGCATAAAGCCCTCCCCTACTGATGTGATCTCCCTCATGAACGATCGGACTGATGGGGCCTCCTACTGTCTGAACTTGGTCTCGTGCGGCTGCTCTGTTGGTAACTATGTAGTGATGGAGGTGGGCTTGCTGAGGACTCAGCATAGGACTAGGACGGGCCTGATGACCCTCTCCCTTGAGCTGATCTCCTTGAGTGGCCCGCCGATCAGGTCCTACTGCTATTTTTCCCTTTCTACCCGAATCCTCAATTTCCTAGCCTTTGTAGCATGAGCGAATCCCAAAATATTCCCATAGTTCATGTCCGAGTGTAAGGACGTTGTAGCAGCCTCATTCAATACCAAGGGACTAAGGCCCTAAATAAATCGCCGAACTCTAGCTACCATGGTTGACACTAACTGAGGAGCATACTTGGAAAATCTCACGAACTCCATGTGGTACTCCCAAACACTCATGCTGCCCTGCTTGAAGGTCTCAAATTCAGTGGCACGGGCTGCTATTGTCTCAGAAGGCCAGAACATATCCAAAAATGCATCTACAAGCTTCTCCCATTGGGCCGGAGGCCCTCCCTCCCCGCGAGAGTCCTCCCACATCTCAAACCGCGAATATGCTGCTCCCTTCAACCTGTATGATGCCAGTTCAACTCCTTCTGTCTCTGAAGATATCATTACACAGAGGGTCTTATACATCTCATTAAGGAATTCCTGCAGATTGGCCTCTAGATATGTGCCTAAGAATTCTGGAGGGGCTAGCCGAAAAATAACTCTGGAAATAGCAGAATTTCCCTATCCGCTAGAGGATGTAGGGGCATCCTGGGATCTCTGGGCCTAAGCGGCCACTAACTGGGTCAACATACAGATGGCTCCTCTAAGGTCCACATCAGAAGCCTCGAAACCAGGAGCTGGGATAGTGCTAGGACCAGGAACATTGGTGGAAGGGATGGTAGCACCCCCTGCCGCGATAGGGTCAGGAACATGCTAGTCTGGAATAGAC
Source organism: Nicotiana noctiflora (assembly GCA_032618575.1). Lineage (NCBI taxonomy): Eukaryota > Viridiplantae > Streptophyta > Magnoliopsida > Solanales > Solanaceae > Nicotiana > Nicotiana noctiflora. Next base: position 291,429 of record JASVEL010010826.1, on the reverse strand, counting down.
GGGCTAGGTAGGGTTAAGGCCGGGGATCACTCTCCCCCACAACATCAAGTACATGATTCACGACCTCACTCGTTGTGGCATTGGCCCCAAGACCGAGTCTAGCTCTCTTCTTAGGTGCCATTACTGAAAAAGTTCAGAAAAAAGCATGATTTGGATACAAATACTTTCACATTTAACCTCACCGTAGATACAGGATATCAAAGAAGTGAGAAATTTCCTCAATGTCCATGCAACTCCCTACTTATAGATGTGTACGACATCACACCGATAAGTAGCACTCTACTAGACACGACTCCGAGACATGCTAGGACTCCTTTAAACCTGGCTCTGATACCAAGTTTGTCACGAGCCAAAAATTTGAGGGACACCATTGGCGCCCGACCAGGAAGCCCCAGCCAAGCGGACCTGATTAGCTTTCCTACCCCACACGTTACCTCATGTTTTCCTTACTCAATATTTACAAGAATTAGCCATGTAATTATCTTAAGACACCTTTTGCATATTATACATACAAACATAATAGTTAGTGAAGTTATTAATTCTTTGGCTGATGAAGAAACAAGGATATACATAAGCTTCTACCCACATCCACTGTCTACGGATCCTCTAAGAGTACAACATAGTAATACAGTATTTGTCGGGAACAATGCTCCATCTATACCTTACACAAACAAAAATAAAAATACAAAATCAAGTAGCCTAAGCCACGTAGGGTCCCAGGAGGAATGGGCTTCACCAAAATAGCTAACAGAAGATAGAGGGGGAGCTAAGATTGGTGGGCTGGAGTACCTGTTGCAGATCCACCTACAATCATAAGACGAATGTAGCGCCCCCGGCAAAAGGGACGTCATTACACTTGAATTGTACTGGTATGTATAACAAACCTTACCCTGAGTAACCTCAAGCCATACACAAGTAATAAATAACTGAGAGAAACGACAATTGAGAGAAACAACAATTGAGTGCAGTCAAGAAATACAATCAAAGGCAAACAAGTTAACAACTCTCTTGTCCCCATCATCACTTCCACATTTTCAGTTTCACAATGTTTTCATATTTCATTTCAATAGTGATATCAATCACTTTCCATCCTTATTACCTCGGCCACCCTTATTACCTCGGCCATCTTTATCACCACAACGTACTCATTATTACTTTTTGTTGCGGCGGGCAACCGATCCCACCGAGCAATCACAGTCCACAAACAACACCACAACAATAAAAATATACAAGGATACAACAACAGGTTCCAAGAACAACAACAACAAATTCCAGTAACAACAACAACGACACAACTAGAATAAGGGTTCATATGACTATCCATGTCATTTCCACCTTACCAATAGGCCATTGTATTAATTATATCACAACAACAGTCTTACACGACCAACCACAAGAGATGTTACCGCAGTTATTTCCATTTCACCAATTACGATTCTCTTCTACCAATATTTCCACGATTCTTACTACACAACATGTAAGGCACAATACTTACAAGAATTCACAGTTGGTGTACACAAGCAAACACATACTGCTCATGAGAGGTTAACTTCACAACTAATTCATGAAGATATTATATACCAAGTATTTGGACACCAAACATGGCGATTTTACAAAGGTTAAATTTATCCATACATACCTAGAGCCGAATCCCTTTTTAAACTATACTTCCAATTCACCAAATAATCTAGCATGTCAATATAGTGCACAAATTAATATACACCACTTAGAATTGAAGCCCACAATTGTTACTCAACCTACTTAGGTTATCAACCCCTCTTTGAACACTTCTTTACCCTTACCCAATTCCTTTACTAGATTTTAGGTTACGAATGGACATGCATGCACCATTCCAACCATTAATTCAGGGACCAATACATGTGACTCCCCCCTAGTATTAAATAGCAATTAATAGGAAAAGTTAGGGATTTTACCTGAAGGGAAAGGGATATGAAGATAAACTTGAATTTCCCCAGACCTGATAGCTTTGGAGAACAAAGTTTTGGAGAAGATGAGTTTTCTCTCACAAGACCCTCACTTCCTCTCTCTTAATTTGATCAAAAATGTCGCTAAAATGAGGTGGTTGGGGTGTTTTAATAAAAAGGGGTCGGGTTTTATAATAGGGAAAAATAGAAGCCTGGTAAGGTCTGCGGTCGCATTTTGCGATCGCAGAACTGAAATGCGATCCTCAGATTGGACCGCAGAATTATGCAAGAACTCTGGAGAGTCTGTTCCGATCTGCGACAGTAATGCGGTTCGCATTCCTGTTATGCGGTCGCATTTTGCACCGCAGAGTTGACCTTCACAAATCCTTAAGGATTTTATGCGACGATTATGCAGTCGCATAATGGACCGCATTTCCAACATCAATTTGACCAATCTAATATTCCACTATGCGGCAGGAATGCGGTCCGCATAGCTGATCTACAACCACATCCTGGACCGCATATATGCAATTTCTGGAAACTTGATTCTTTTGATTTTTAAAAGATTAGTTTACTACTAGGGGTCTGAACCGCGGCGAGCAAGCTCTCTGCAAAGAGTTCTACATATTCCTAACACATGTTGGGAGCCGACACCACAAGTTACTAGGTTTTGAGTTTAAAACTTTTACGTGGTCTCACAAAAAACATGACCTACCCTAAACCAAAAGCCTTCTCAATGACTTCACAATAGCCCTATATGATCTTGAGTTGAATGAATCTTTCATTAGTGGATAATTACATAAAGAGAAAGCATATGGTACCTAGAGCCAGACTTGTGACCTTTCCTTGAGAGAGATGAGTGAATGCCCGTTAAACTCGTTTGTGTGCTACTATTCTAAAGGTGAGGTTTGCTTAGGGAGAGATGAGGATGTATGAGTTTGGGTTCCACAATGACCAGAGTAATTGAGAGAGTTCTTCGATGTAATGAGTCAACTCTTTATTCTCTTGTGTCACACTTGATCCATGGTTTTACAAAGGTTAAAGGTTGTTAATGATTCATATATATTGAGAGCAATTGTTAGTTCCAGTTGATTCTAGTTGAGGTGACTTTAGGATAGCTGAAAATTCTTGGATTTTATCTCAACGGGTGGGTCTTATTTTGTCTGATTGAGGACAAGAAAAAGCTTATGTTTGGGGGAGTTGATAATTAGGGACTTTTATGTGTTTCATGCTTCAGTCACGCCCAAAAAACGGTCGTAGTCAATATAATTTGGTCAATTAAGTCCGGAGTCGATCCCACAGGGAATTAACCTATCAACTGCAACTTCCAAAACCCAATAACACTTCTGAAGCAGCTTTCCAAACTTTTGAATATATTTTTGTGGATGATTTTCAACTAACTAAGTTTTGCAAGAAATTAAAGACTTGAAAGAAAGAATTGAATGTTGTGTAAAGAATGAAGAGAAAGTCTAAGGTATTGATTTCCCCTAATGATGGAATCCCTTCTGTTTATGCTCATACAAATTGTCAATATTATTCTATCAATCATGAACGCTATTTTTACCGTAATTCTCACCCGAGCAACTACAATAATTTACTAATGTACTCTCCCGAGCTACCTTAGCTAGCCTTAATTTGAACGGTTCACTTTAGATTGCACCCAAGGTTTCGTTATTCCTAACCCCACCTTTACGCCTAAAATTATAGATTCCTCCAATAATCTAGGTGTGGTGTTATTTAACAATTTACCTAAATATGCACTCTTTTCCAAGTTATGCACACTAAATAGGCACAACAAATTGAGAGCTCTATCAATTAACTACAACAAGAACAAAGTTGAACAAATAGAAATCTAGCTAACAATTTGTAATCACATAACCCAGAAGTTCATCACTCAATAAGTTCCATCAAAACCTTATATAAAGAATTAGTTACTCATAATCAAAGAAACAAGATAGATAATTGAATTCATAATCAAAGATTCAATGTAAAAGAAAGAAAGATGTTGAGAGAGTTCTCTCTTAATACTTTTCTTGCAAAATTAATGAATAATACAATACTTGCCTCTTTTGGGCGAATCCTTATATTAAATATAGGGTACAGGTTACATAATTCACGTCTTGACAATTTTATCCTGCAGTTTTTCGGCTTCGCGGTCCGACTGCGGTCGCGGTTGGATCGCGGTGAATCAGGCATTCTGATTCTTTAGAGGTTCCGCGAGCCCTCTCTACCGCGGTTCTACCGCGGTAGAACAGTGCTGCAGATTCCTCCCTTTATTTTTCAGCACAAACTTCCAATTTGTTCCACACTTGGCCTTTTCACCATCTTATGACTCCAAAACTGCTCCTTTAGTCTTCAATAGCTCATGTGTACCTATAACACACTAAAAATACTAATAAAAGCATTTTGTCAACATAAACTATATCAAAACAACAATAAAGTTTGATTATTTAGGGCACAAATATAGTCAAATTCACCTATTATCAATACCACACACTTAAACCTTTGCTCGTCCTCGAGCAACCTTAATCACACTTTAGGCCAATTTTATTAATTCCTCCCCCAAAATATGCCACAAAAGCTATCTTTCATGATTAACCTAAGACATGCACAATCCTTACCCAACTGTAGACTCAAATGCCAACACATTATTGCTTACTCTAATTATTATCACAGACTTGCAAATTTACCTTTTGCTTCCTGAGTTACATGCCCTCACACAATTTATTGAGAGAAGTTCCCACATATAAACAATTTAGAACATGGAACTTATAGATATAGGTAAAATTCACTCATTCTCAACAAAGAACATTCATATGCATACGGATACACCATAGGCTTGCCCCTAGTGTAATACTCCACTAATCGAGTTATTCAATCACAGGATCAAGATGTCTTTAAGGGTTGTAATGTTGGCTATGGGACAGGTAGGATACTTTTGGTTATAGTGGCTAACCTCCCTAAGCACTTTCTTTCTTTTTCACAACTTCCCTTTAAGTTTTTTCATTATGCTTCCCCTAAACATTCCTTCACCTTTATTTCACTTTTAATCCCCAATTTTCTGTTGGTATAACAGGCCTTTCTATTTTACATATATACATTGATAAATATTTTTTTTCATTGCTTTGTAGCATTTACAGTATTTTGCCAGTTCACCGTTTTTCTGCCATTCATTCTTGATTTTCCCCTTTTCAACTTCCCTTCGCCCCACACATAGACTTTTGCATATTCGTTACAACATAAGTGCTTCTAGGAGGTAAAGTATACCAATATATGATATAGATTTTTATGAACATTCAAGGGTTATCAAAGAATAGGCTTAAAGCTCAAAGGGGTTAACTAGGATACTATATATAGGTGAATTCACAGTTTATTGATTTATGGGGTTACACAAAGAAATGCCTCTATCATCTCTATAACCAAACAACTTCTATTTCTCTTTGCACACACACATGGCAAGTTCTAGGTATCATGTAAAACATATAATGTAGGTAAAAGCTCACACACATTTAGCATGCAACTCATTTAGAATCAGATTCATCTACAGAGTCCTATCAATGAGCAAGCTGTATTGTACAATTTAAGGCATATCCTAGAATCTACAGTCAAGCTTAGATCATACACTCTCAAGGTCATTTTTGTTTTTCTAATGTGCATACTTGGGGTTACATGTTAACCTTTACCCTCTAATACTAAAAAGAAGAAAAATCTACCTAACCCGGTTCAAGAAAAACCGTTGGAAAAGAACTGTGGTCAAAAGAAAAACCAAGGGGGAGGTTATACACTACCTAGAAAAAGAAAAGAAAAGAAAGAAAAATTCCTACATGGACTACTTCCCTCAAGAGTACTTGTCCAAATAGTCCGTCATCAGGAAGAGCCCTCTACTCATATTTTTGGATTTTTCAAATTTTTTATTTTTTGGTGTTTTATTCCAACTTAGACCCTTAAGAAACCCGTCGCCAAGTTTCCATCATCGGGCCAAGCTAGCTAATATAATTTACAACTAAAACTATTATGTACAACATATACCAGATAAGTCTCCCACCCCACACTTAAGATCATGACATGTCCTCATGGCATAATAATCAATGTATAGCACATAAGGGTGAGAAAACTTACCTGTGACTCACTCAGAGTCAGAGATGGTCGGGGGGTCGACATTGCAAGCGCGATCCAGAGCTCGAAACCATGCCATGAACCTGTTCTCAGTTCTAGCTTTCCTTTGAGACATCGCGTCCATGCACGTGTGTAGGCCGTCCACTTAGGTACGTATATCCGGAACCTCCTCCTCCAAAGACCTAAGCATAGGTCTAGTAGACTGGGACCTAGATAGGACAGCTCCATAATGAGCATGCCTAGAAGGGCCGGAGGAGTCAGTGGATCACCGGGACTGGACAACTGGCACAGGGTCATCCTCATCATCTATATCAATAGGGTCGGTGCCTCTACCCACCCAGATGTAAGAAGACTTGAATGGATCTTTCTGAGGAAGCTCACCATCTATAGGTAGTACGGGGGTCCGGTGGAAGTGGCACAGAGAGAGAAGTGACTAGAGACGGGAAGTAAAATCCCTTGGATTTGAGGGGTCCCCTCGGCACCGTCTCATCATCTATCAAGTGGGCAACGTCAACGTCTTGTTGGGTGACAATGCACCATGTCAGCAATGCCCTATTAAAGTTTACATCTGTTGTGTTGCTGGAGGGCAGAAAAAGGTTACAAACAATCGTGAACCAACACTTGGCAGTATGAGTGAAGCTGCTAGAATTTAGAGTACTTTGGTCTTTTATCCAGATAGGATGACCATTGACACACAAGGCCTCAATCATGGTGTCCCAAGTGACATCGGGCCTATCATGTTAAAACTCTATGTCACTAGAAAAACGGGCAGTCTCAAAGCCTGCCTAATAGTAGGCTCCTTGGCCCAAACATACTTACCTCTGACGAAGACTTCTCTGGACATTCCGTAGGGTGCGTTCGCGTAGAACTCCCTAACTAGAATCTTGTTGACATGGGTCAGTTCATCGAACAGGAATTCCATCTCCCGGCATTTGATCTCTTCGTACATGTCGGGTTTTTCAGCCCGAAGAGCCATCCTGTCGATTGCGATCTCCTATAGCCAAGCTTTAGTAGCCTTGGCATGAAAGTCTGCTTCAGTTTCCTCGCCCGCGAACCGAGACTCGTCATAGGTCGGCCGCCTAGACGAGCTTGCCGCATTCCTGGATCTTTTAGGAGACATAATCCTGCACAAAAGAAACAACCAAAAATTTCCATCACGTTATTACATCAATTCGCTACTCAGACTTCACTATCTGTGGACTACAAATGTACTTCCTTTAGTGCTATCATACCATAACTCCTACTTTTGACCATATTTCCAACAATTTCACCAAGTTACCTAGTGCACCTCACACTTACTTCTTTTGGCATTCCAACATTACCCAATTATACATACACCATCTCCAATTATATACAACAACAATCAACCAAAACTTAGGCATTATCTCCAATAAAAATATAACAACTATATACTACAACATATTTTTGCCAAACATGGCCAAAAACAAGACCAATTAATTCAACTACCAAATTGGGTCTCCAAACCACCATAAACATCACAATTCAACATAATGGAGACCCAACAATTTCAATTACACCAAAATCTCAAAACTCAATTATACAACATTAATACTACATAAAAACAACATATATACATATTCCAAACTAAGCCTAGCAATTAAAGTGTGTTAACTTAAAATTTATTAAACTAAATAATCTACAAAAAATTAAAGAGATAATCTAAAAGAGAAAATTAAGAGAAGACTTACTTGGAGAAGGAGGGAAGAAGGGGAAAGATGAAGTTGAAGGAGTTGGGGAAGTGATGGAGGAAGAATGAGAATATTTGGGGTGGAAGAAGTAGAGAGAAGGAGGAGGAAATAGAAATTTAGAGAGAGAGTAGGGAGAGGGGGGCGGCTGTTTTGATGAGAATGAAATGAGGGGTAATTTAGTTAGGTTAGGTTTATTGGGGCGGGGGGAAGAAAATTTTAAAATTTTTCGTCTGCCCAGATCTGACCGCGGTCAACTGCGGTTGGTCCGCATTTGCGGTTGGATCGCGAGGTAACAGGTTCAGAGAGGCTATTCTACCGCGTTCGTGATTGGACCGCGGTAGAACAGTGTCTCTGAATCTTTCGCCTAGAAGCAGCAGTTCTTTTTTTTGTATAGACTAACTATAATGATTTATACTTACAACAATTTCGTGGGTTGCCTCCCACGTAGCGCCTGATTTAACGTTGCGGCACGACTCAACTTAGCGCATTTCAAGGCTCGCTAGACCTTTGAGGTTCATCTAACGGTAGTTCCACCTTCTTGTCGACGTCATCCATGCCAACATATAGTTTCAACCGCTGTCCATTGACTCTGAAAGTGCGAAAGCCATCTATAGTTTGTACTTTCGCAGCGCTAGACTGTAATGCTTCTATCACCCGGAATGGGCCAGACCATCTTGAATTTAGTTTGCCCGGGAACAACCATAACCTTGAGTTATATAGAAGTACCTTGTCCCCGGTTTTGAAGTTACGCTCTATGATATTCTGGTCATGTAGCTGCTTCATCCACTCTTTGTATAATCTTGTGCTTTCGAAGGCTAGATATCGGAATTCTTCCATCTCATGTAACCCGGTGACGCTAGATTTACCCGCTTCATCCCAGCTGAGATTTAATTGCTTGAGTGCCTACCATGCTTTGTGCTCTAGTTCTGCAGGTAGATGATAAGCTTTCCCAAACACCAATTTGTATGGTGACATGCCGATTAGTGTCTTAAAAGCTATCCTATATGCCCATAATACATCATCTAGCTTCCTAGACCAGTCGGTCCTTGTGGCGTTCACTGTCTTAGTCAATACACTCTTTATCTCCCTGTTGGAGACTTCAAATTTCCCACTGGTCTGTGGGTGATATGGAGTAGCCACCCGGTGCTTCACATCATATTTGGCCAACAATTTCTCGAATGCCCGATTGTAGAAATGAGTGCCCCCATCACTAATGATTGCCATTGGAGTCCCAAAACGGGTGAAAATGTTCTTCTTCAGAAATCCCACCACCACCTTAGCATCATTGGCGGGTAATGCTACCGCTTCCATCTATTTGGACACATAGTCTACAGCAACAAGGATGTAATTATTGCTATAGGAGCTGACGAAGGGCCCCATGAAGTCTATTCCCCAGACATCAAACACTTCACCTGTTGGATTGGGTTCATAGGCATCTCATGATGCCGGGAGATGTTCTCGATGTGTTGACATTCGTTGCAACCTTTCACCCACAAGTGTGCATCTTTAAATATAGTTGGCCAGTAGAAACCGGCCTCAAGTATCTTGGCAGTTGTTCGAACTCTTCCAAAGTGGCCACCATATGCTGATGCATGACACGCCTGTAAAACAGAAGATTGTTCGATCTCGGGGATGCATCTCCGGATCATATTATCAAGGCATATCCTAAATAGATAGGGTTCATCCCAATAATAAAGCTGGCTTTCACAAAAAAATCTTTTCCTCTGAACCGATGATAGGTCGTGAGAAACAATACCATTGGCCAGGTAATTTGCACAATCTGCATACCATGGCGCTTCAAGGAGAGTGGTAGCGAGCAGCTGCTCGTTTGGAAAGGCTTCCAGAATTTCTCCACTCTCTTTCACAATTTCAGCTCCTTCAAGTCGTGATAAGTGATCAGCGACTTGATTTTTGGTGCCCTTCCGGTCATGGATTTCAAGATCGAACTCTTGCAGAAGCAGCACCCAACTAATTAGGTGCGGCTTAGAGTGCTTCTTGTCAATTAAGTACCTTAGTGCTGCATGGTCAGTGTATATTATTACCTTGGATCCTATGAGATAGGACCTGAACTTGTCAAACGCGAACACTACGGCCAGCATCTCCTTTTCCATCACTGTGTAGTTCAGTTTTGCTCCACTCAATGTTCTACTAGCATAGTAGATTGGATGCATCAGCTTGTCTCTCCTTTGGCCAAGCACTGCCCCCACTGCGTAATCACTTGCATTGCACATCAGCTCAAAAGGTTTCTCCCAGGTTGGGGGCAATAATGATGGGTGTTGTGACCGGCCTCTTCTTCAACTCCTCAAATGCAATCCTGCATTCATCTGAAAATAAAAAGGGGTGATCTTTTTCAAGTAACTTACAGAGAGGGTTTGAGATTTTGGAGAAGTCTTTAATGAACCTCCGATAAAAACCGGCATGTCCAAGAAAGCTTCTAATGGCCTTGACGGATGTTAGTGGAGACAACTTTGCAATGACAACAACTTTAGCTCGGTCTACCTCAATACCTTTGCTCGAAACCTGGTGCCCCAAGACTATACCTTCTTGTACCATGAAATGGCACTTCTCCCAGTATGGCACCAAGTTTGCCTCCATACATCGTTTCAGCACTCTCGTCAGATTGACAAAGCATTCATCGAATGAATTCTCTACCACTGAGAAATCATTCATGAACACCTCCATGATATCTTCCACCATGTCGGTGAATATTGCCATCATGCAACTTTGGATTTTGGCAGGTGCATTGTATAATCCGAATGGCATCCTCCTAAAGGCAAAAATGCCATATGGGCATGTGAAGGAGGTCTTCTCTCTATCCTCAGGGGGCTATGGAGATTTGATTGTACCCCGAGTACCCATCTAGGAAGCAAAAGTGTGACCTCCCTGCCAACGTGTCAAGCATCTGATCAATGAAGGGAAGTGGGTAGTGGTCCTTGCGGGTGGCTAGATTCAGTTTCCTGTAGTCCATGCATATCCTCCACCCGGTGACGGTTCTTGTTGAGATTAATTCATTGTCCTCATTTTGCAACACCGTCATGCCACCTTTCTTTGGCACACATTGAACTGGGCTAACCCATCTACTATCAGAGATTGGGAAAATAATTCCCGCATCTAGCCACTTTATTACTTCTTTCTTCACCACTTCCTTCATGTTTGGGTTCAGCTTTCTTTGGTGTTCCCTGGAAGGTTTGTTCCTCTCTTCCAGGAGAATCTTGTGCATGCAGTATGCGGGGCTGATCCCCTTTATGTCTGCCATGGTCCACCCAATGGCAGTTTTACATTCTTTAAGTACCTGTATAAGCTTTTGAGCCTGCACATCTAGCAAACTAGATGAGATAATAACAGGTAAAGTGAAGTTAGGGCCTAGAAATTCATACCTGAGATGAGCTGGTAGTGGCTTAAGCTCCAGCTTTGGTGTCTCTTCAATGGACGGTTTTGCCGGAGGGGTCTCTCACTTCTCTAAGTGTAGAGGTTCAAACTCCAACTCTCTATCCCAAAACCCCTTACCTTCCAGAGATAGCACCCACTTTGCCATGCTTTCACCATTTACCCCTTCTAAGTTCATCAGGCATGCCTGAAGTGGATCTTCAGCTGTCAATTCTACATCATCTATCTCTACTATCACATCTACTGCATCAATGAGAGAGCAATTCGCAAACTCACTAGGACGCCTCATGGATTTTTGCACATTGAATATGATCTCCTCATCATTCAACCTCATCTTGAGTTCCCTAGTCTCACAATCAATCAATGCTCTCCCTATGGCTAGGAATGGTCTTCCTAAGATTATAGGAATTTCCTCGTCTACCTTACAGCCAAGAATAACAAAATCGGTGGGAAACACAAACTTCCGCACCTGGATTAGCACAACATCCAATATACCGAATGGACGCTTAACCGTCCTGTCAGCAAGCTGTAATAACATGGAAGTAGGCTTGGCTCTCCTGATGCCCAGCCTCTTATAAATTACCAAGGGCAAAAGATTTATGCTCGCCCACAAATCACACAATGCATTCGCAAAGGCAAAGTTTCCTATAGTGCATGGAATGGTGAAGCTACCTGGGTCAGATAGCTTCTCAGTAATGGGTCTAGAGACCACTGCACTAAATGTCTGTGTAAGAGTAACGGTTGCCAAGTCTTGGAAATCAAATTTCTGCGACATCAAATCTTTCATCATCTTAGCATACCTAGGCATCTCTTTCAAAGCTTCAATTAAGGGAATGTTTACCTGGATTTGCTTGAGCATCTCGAAGAACCTTTTGTATTGCTCCTCTTTCTGGTGCTTGGCCAACCTTTGGGGGAATGGGGCTGGAGACCTCTTCTTCCCAATCACTTGGGACTTTTCTTACTCTATCACCTGCTCCACAACCGGCTGCTCTACCGGTTCAGCTAATTTCTCCGTTCCCTACTGCACATCATTATTTTCAGCTACTGGCTGGACTGTAACTTCTGTCAACCCGATGGACTCATCCAGTTCAATGGGTACTGGAGTGAGTGTTTCAGCCTGCAAATTGCCTCTATCTCTTTCCTGCTCAACATCAAGATCTCTTCCACTTGTCAGATTAACTGCCATCACCTGCTTTGGGATTTGATCATTTGGGTTTGTTTGTGTATTTGAAGGCAATGTCCCTTGAGGACGATTGTTAAGTGACATAGCAACCAGGCCCACCTGTACTTCAATATTCTTGATAGTTGCGTCATGTGCATCTATCTTCTCATTGGTTTTGACATGTGACCCAATTACCTAATTCATCATAGCTTCCAACCTTGCGAACCTATCATCATGTCTACCTCCATGCTATTGTGAAGGTGGATGATACCCCTACTGCTGATTGTTGAAATTCTGAGGTCTAGGATATGGAGCCATATTGTTCGGTGGCCTCATACCTGCTGCATTATATTATGGCTCAGGAGGCATGTACTGTTGTGGAACCTGCTGACCCCAACTCTGGTTACCCTGTCGCTGCCCTCCATAATTAGACACATAGTTCATGTCTTCGTGCTGGTGATGATGTTTTTGGTCTGCAGCCCATGGATTACCTATGGGTTGGCTAATGCAAGATGTGCATAAACTACCATTGGTAGTATCTACAATGTGAACCTGCTGCTTAACCCCTGATTCTTCCACCTTCTTCGTCAGGATGCTCATTTGTGTCAGTAAAGTTGCCATGTTCTCCTCCATAATGTTGGAAGGATTCAGAGGTACAGAATGTACCATTGGGGTAATAGGAGCATTCCTGGTCATCCACCCATAATTTTGAGCCATCTTGTCAAGCAAATTCTGGCCCTCTCTCCACGTCTTGCTCAGAAAAGCCCCACCTGCTGGGGCATCTACTATATTCTTCATACTATCGGAAAGCCCCATGTAGAACCTTTTAGCCAACATCTGCTCAGGAACCCCATGGTGAGGACACATAACAAGCATACCTTTGAATCTGCCCCAAGTTTCATATAATGTCTCCATTGGTTTCTGCTTGAAGCTCATAATCTCATCAATTTGATGAGCTGTCTTGTTAAGTGGATGAAACTTGTTGTGGAATTTCTTGACTAACTTATCCCATGTTGCAATAGAGTTTATGGGGAGTGGGTTTAGCCATACCTGCGCAGCCCCTGTAACTGAGAACGAAAATAGTAATAATCTGATGGCTTCCGGTGTCACGTTTGGTTGCCTCTGTGTCTTGCATATAGAGAGAAAGTTCTTCAAGTGCTGTTGTGGATCTTCAACCTGAGTCCCAGAGAATAATATCTTGTTTTGCAACAAGTGTAGCATGTCATTGGTGATCTGGAATGACTCTGCTTGAATCTCTGGCACAATAATGGCACTTGCCAAATTATCTGTTGTTAGTTATGCCCAGTCAAATAATGCACCTTCATGCGCCTCCTGCACGTTCAACCCAGCTTGCTGGTTTGGGTCGTTTACGTCTCCCATGTCAAAATCTAGTTTAATTGGTTGTTGAGATTGTTGAAGTTGTTTGATTGCCCTGTTACGTGCCCGGAAAGTTTGCTCTGGGTCTCAGAGTCCTTCAATTAGTTCTCCAGTCCTTGCAGATTTCATAGGCATGCACCTGAGTACCCAATTCAATAACCGTCAAAAATTTCAATGTAAAGTGTGTAGAAAGAACTTGACTAGACAAGAATCTTGTAGTTTTGTCAATGGCAATTGATAATTCCGTTAATTCCCCAGCAACGGCGCCAAAATTGTTTCACGCCCAAACAACGGTCGTAGTCAATATAATCCGGTCAATTAAGTCCAGAGTCGATCCCACAGGGAATTAACCTATCAACTGCAACTTCCAAAACCCAATAACACTTCTGAAGCAGCTTCCCAAACTTTTGAATATATTTTTGTGGATGATTTTCTACTAACTAACTTTTGCAAGAAATTAAAAACTTGAAAGAAAGAATTGAATGTTGTGTAAAGAGTGAAGAGGATAACTAAGGTATTGATTTCCCCTATTGATGGAATCCCTTCTGTTTATGCTCATACAAATTGTCAATATTATTCTATCAATCATGAACGCTATATTTACCATAATTCTCTCCCGAGCAACTACAATAATTTACTAATGTACTCTCCCAAGCTACTTTAGCTAGCTTTAATTTGAACGGTTCACTTTAGATTGCACCCAAGGTTTCGTTATTCCTAACACCACATTTACGCCTAAAATTATAGATTCCTACAATAATCTAGGTGTGGTGTTGTTCAACAATTTACCTAAATATGCACTCTTTTCCAAGTTATGCACACTAAATAGGCACAACTAATTGAGAGCTCTATCAATTAACTACAAAAAGAACAAAGTTGAACGAATAAAAATCTAGCTAACAATTTATACTCACATAACCCAGAAGCTCATCACTAAATAGGTTCCATCAAAACCTTAGATAAATAATTAGATACTAATAATCAAAGAAACAAGATAGATAATTGAATTCATAATCAAAGATCCAATGTAAAAGAAAGAAAGATGTTGAGAGAGTTCTCTCTTACTAGTTTTCTTGCAAAAGTAATGAATAATACAATACTTGCCTCTCTTGGGCGAATCCTAATATCAAATATAGGGTTTAGGTTACATAATTCACATCTTGACAATTTTATCCTTCAATTTTTTGGCTTCCACCGCGGTCGCGGTTGGATCGCGGTGAAACAGGCATTCTGATTCTTCAGAAGTTCCGCGAGCCCTCTCTACCGCGGTTCTACCTCGGTCGCGGTTGGACCGCGGTAGAACAGTGCTGCGGATTCTTCCCTTTATTTTTCAGCACAAACATCCAATTTGTTCCACACTTGGCCTTTTCACCATCTTATGACTCCAAAACTGCTCCTTTAGTCTTCAATAGCTCATGTGTACCTATAACACACTAAAAACACTAATAAAAGTATTTTGTTATCATAAACAATATCAAAACAACAATAAAGTGTGATTATTTGGAGCACAAATATAGTCAAAATGACCTATAATCAATGATCCACCTTCCTTGCGCTTTGATTATAAAATCTTACAAAATAGTCCCAAACGGCTCATAAGTTGTGCTTGATTGCAATTTTGATCAACAAAGTGACGAGATGTCAAAGATCGGCTCAAAAAGGAGTGAAACATGCACAAATAGCAAAGTCAAGACAACTCAGGACAAAGTATCCTAGTGCGGTCGCTACCCATTCTGTATGGTCTGCACTAGGGAGATTCAGAGACTAATTTTAAGGCATCAAAGCTAGTGTGGTCGTAGTCCATTCTGTATGGTCCGCACTAAGGAGATTCAGAGACTGGTTTTTTAGGGCATAAAAGCAGTGCGGCCGCAGTGGAGGTTGTGCGGTCCGCACTGAAGGATCCACGGCCGCACTACAATTATGTGTGGTCCATGGAAGAGAAGATTAGGGAGATGTAATTTGCCAAGGTTCAAGCCCACGCGATCAGCGATCGTGTTTGTTCGGACCGCATTAGAAACCTACGTGGCCGCGGTCCATTTTGCGTGGTCCGCGGAGCTTGAGTTTAGAGAGCTAAAATTTCAAGTCCGAGAGCCTAGTGCAGCCGCAGTCCATTATTGCTGCCCGCACTGACCCTGTAGGCGTATTTTTGTCCAATTTTTCCAGCTTAGTATAAATAGAACCTTTTTCTATTTTTAGGGTATTAGTTAATTTAGAATAGTAGCTGCACTCGTGAGAAGCTATATTGTAGCCATCTTGGAAATTTTAGCATAGATTTAGCAATTGAATAATTATATTTATTTTAGTAATTTAATGTTATATCTTTCTCTTCATTTATTTCTCTGATTTTGTCTTCAAGCATGAGTAATCATCTAGGGTTTTGGCTCAACACTAATGTGGGTAATTGATGGGTGTTGTGATTTAAGGTTAGATTGATTATGGGTGTTTGTTATTTGGGTCAGTTTGATGGTTTAATTTATGAATTAGTAGTTACAAACACTAGTTTGTGCTAAGTTGACTTGGTTCTTCTTGATAAAGAAAGCCTATGTCTCCAAATTTGACTCAACAAGGAATTGGGATAAACTCAAGAGATTTGATAGCCCCAATTAAAGGGTTAAACCTCAAGAGAGTAATTACCCGACTTGAACCCTAGTTGCTCCGGCAAATATGCATACCCAATTGGCCACGAGAGAGTTAATTGGGCGAAACCACTCTTTCTACCAAGAGGTGTAGTGTGGGTAGTATTGAGTAACAGTTATAACATATTTCCCCAATCATGCCAATCGTGCCTTAGATGATCACCCGTTGTGACAGTCCAAAGGGTCATCACAGGATTTCTCTCTTTTTTTCCGCACTTCCGAGGCCTTGAAAACCTCAGTTATAGTTGCCTCGATTTGCATGCACGGTCCGGGCGCATAGTCGGAAAACATTTGTGCTGAAATATGTGAATTTTCTGAAAACTTTGAAGAATTTTGATATTAATATGACTAAAGTTTATTTTGTTCAACATTTTGGGTAAATGGACCTGGACCCGTGATGTGATGACCCCGGAGGGTCCATTGAAAAGTATGGGACTCGAGCATGTTCCCAGAGTCAAAATCCAAGGTCTGGAACCCGAGTAAAAGAATTTTTCTATTAAATTGTTTTTCTAAAATTATTAAGGAAAAAGGAAATGAAAATTGATTAAAATACTACGGTATTGGGCTCGTATTTTGGTTCTGATGCCCGGTACTGTCACACCTCCTTTTTTCACACATGTAATGTGCCACTGTTTAATACTACACCCCGAGAAGGGATATAATAATAATCAGGGATATAGTAATGTCGCCACTTGGGAAAATAATGGTGTCCTAAGTCACCGGTACATCCCGAACCGAGGAAATTTATGACTCAGTATTACTGTCTGCGAAACTAGAAATCCGGATAAGGAATTCTGTTAACCCGGGAGAAGGCGTTAGGCACTTCCGGATTCTGTGGTTTTAGCACGGTCGCTCAACTACGATTTTCGTTTTTATCTGATTTCTTTATATATTTCAATTTATGTGCTTTTAATGTTCCGCTTTTTAATTTTAGAAGAATTGCGACGTCACGAAAACATATTTCGAGTCACACCGCAACAAGTACACCTGTGACTTTAATGCGTTTCAGTTTCGCCGAGAGTAAGATTTGGGTCACATAGATGCGCACCCATATTTAGGAAAGTATTTTTATTAAAGTCGTGCCTAAAGAGTCTATCGTGTTGTTAACTTTGGGAAAGGACCGTGAAATTCACTAAACGGTCCTTCCAAATCTACGATTTTCATAACAATTTATTTGAGGGCCCCGCAATTGTGTATTTTTTGTTTGGCGAGGCTCGTCTCATTATTTTATTTAAGGTCATCCTAACTTGACTATGATTTTTCTACTTAATTGGTCTCTAATAATAAACAAAGATCCTAATTTACTATTATTAAGAAATGTTATAGCCTATCAATTAAACAATAACGGGCCAAGTGTCATTTTAACCTTAGGTCCAAGGAACTCAATTTATACAAACTGGATTAATTCTTTTTCAACTGTCGGGCCTAAGATAGGCCCAAAAAGAAGAGCAGAACAGGCCATACGTTAATTTGCCTGAATCAAATATAGTAAAATAGTATACTTATTTTTATTTGAACAAATTAAACTTATTACAAATTAAATTCTCAAGGGCTAACTGTTGCATTTTATGAGAACTAGCTGTGAAGTAATCTACTTAACGACAGTTGAATCCCTATCCTTTCATTATTGTAACAAACAAGCAATGAAGCCTTTGAGTCGAGATGAAGCTGATTTGCAAACATTTCATATAGCCCATATTTTATTATCAATTTAGAGTTTATAATCCTAAGAGAAGTATGTATGACTCTACAATCGAACATTGGTTATAATAACATATTTTTGTGTGAGTCATCATCTAGACAATTAATCCTCCCTTTGACAATCAGCAACGAAGTAATCGCATTTAATTGCTCAACATGCACCTGTTTCACATCTGTTTTTTTTTATTACTACAAAAATATACTAGAACCTTTAACTAGTAATATAAATTCCAGAAATACGACTACACAGTTCCAACTATGCTGTAAGCATACTACTTCAATACATCTAACAGTCAATACTTGAAACAATATTTTAAATCACCACGGTCCAGTTTTGAATTTCAATTAGAAAAACAGTCTAACTTCATAACAAACGCCCTAAATCGATAACAATTTGCAAACGAAAACAGAAAAATCGAAAGAAATCAATAAGAGAAGGGATCAACACTTCGATTTATTTCCACAAGCCTGAGATTACAAATGTGTACCTGAAATTTTAATAGACTCCATTAGATTCAATGAATATAGCAGCTAAACAGGATACATAAACAGCATTTTCAGCAGCAAATTCCCAGCAGCAGTGAAAAAAACAGCAATTAACCCAGGAGACAATTTTCAGAACTTCAAGTCATTTCAAAAATCAGAATTCACACTCAAGCTACTGTAATTACAGCTTTCTACTGATTTGTAACTGATTCTACTATTGTTTTTTTGGAATTTTGATATGTATTTGAAGGTATAACAGAAGAAAACTGAATCTGAAATATTAATTTCAGATCTGGAATTTTAACAAATATTTTTTGGAATTTTTCTAGGGTTGATATGGCTAAAAAAGGGTTAAAAAGGATCTAAAATCAGAAGAAACTCTAAAAAATCAGAAGAACCCCCCAATTAAGGCTGAAACAGCCTATTTATAGACCCAAAAGAGGAGGAAATTATTTCATTAAAAACCCTCCTATTCTTGGCTTGTTGCACAAGTTAATGCAAGTATTTATTTAAGGTTTACACTATAACCCCTTCTAGAATACTCTACCATATTCCATTTCCTTGGAATTCCTATTGTACCCCTACTTCCTTTTAGTAATCACTGAAATACCTTTTTGTTATGTCCAAATTGCCCTTAATGTTCTATATTTATAACAATTATACCATTCTTATCCCAATTGTACCCTTTCTTCTTTTAAACTTATTACAATTTTACCAACTTCCTTTTTCCAATTTACCCCTACTTCTTAAGGCTTATTACCTTCCTAAATTCTGTATTTTATCCTTATTTTAACCCATTTTCAGACTTGTATTTATCAAATAGCCACAATTAAGTGACTATTGTTCAATTAATCAATGAGCCCCTTTAACTTTTCAAATTTCAGAATTAAATCAGAAACTTAGGATAAATCCAACAAAAAATAGAAAATCAGAACATGGCCTAAAAATGAATCAAAATTAGAAAAGAAGCTGTATTCACAACACGTTCACAAGAATCAAAAAATCAATCAAAAAAGCATTTCGTCTAATAGAATCGAATAAATTAATCACAGTTTTCAGAAATCGGAAGAACCAAGAAGAGAAACTAAACGAACTCAGTCATGCCATGGAATTAAACAAAAATCAGAAACAAAGAAGAAGAAATACTTAGCTCTTTTTTGCCGTTCATTTTTTTTCTGTTTTTCTCTTCTTCTTTTTTCTGTTTTTCTTCCGTTTTTCTTCATTTCTTGATTATTCACTTGCTTCTTCATTTGTTCTTGCATTGTTTCTTGAATCCGAGCCCTTTCTTGAAAATCCGGCGTCTATTGAGTTATTCTTGTATTTCCGGCAGCCTTTGGAACTTAGTTTTCTGGTCACACTGTTTGTGACGTTAAAAGAGTAGTGGGGTGAAGATTTTGGGTGGTTTTCGGTGGTGCGCCGCCGTGGGTGGTGGGCGACAGCGCATCTAAGGTTTGGTGTTTGGAAGGGTTATGGTGAGTTTTGAAGGAGACGGTTTAGAGAAATGGGATGAGGGGAAGATGGGGAGTTGTTTGGTGTAAACTTTGGCCGGAAAGGAGGCCTGCCGCCGCCGTGGGTGGCGGAACCCTAGCGGCGGCGTTACAGTGAAGAAGGAGAAGAGATGCGGCTGTGTTTGGAGAGAAGACAGACAAGGTTTTGGTATTTTTAAGGTTTTTGTTATGTTTTTTAAGGTTTTTATGTTTTTGTATATTAAATTGTAATAACGAATTTTTAGCCATTGGATTAAGATTCACGCATGGCTGAGATCAAATGGTGGCCGAATTAGGCTGCTGGCTTGTTTTTGGGCTGGGATTATTTGGGACCGGCTGGGCAGGGGTGTTTGGGCATGTTGGGCTGAAGACTGGTTTGGGCGTGTTGGGCTGAAGACTGGGGTTAAGGTCTTATTTGGCCCAATTCCTTTCATTCTTCTTTTTTCTCTTGTTTTTTTTATGATAATTTGTATTTTGTATTTTATTCTTTTTGTATTTTTTTTTGTATTTTTGTGTTTCAATTTTGTTTGTATTTTCTGTATTTTTCCATTTTGTAATTAACTAGGAAATTATTAAAAATTAAACTAATTACCTTCTTTTTTTGGCAATTTTCAATTTAAAAAAGCTAACTAATGTTATTTTTGATTTTTTATTTAATTTGTTAGAAATGAATTAACTTCCTAAATGCATTTTTTTGGTATTTTTATTTATCACACTCAAATAACACACAAATATTTAACACAAAATTCACACAAAATTTAAAAATAAGGAAAAATCATTTATTTTGAATTTTATAGGAATAACTCATGTGTAGGGTAAAAATCACGTGCTCACAGCTGCCCCTCTTTGCTCGGGGACACGAAGAGTTTTCGTGCAAAGATAAGTGAGCAACTATGAACGATTTTTACCCGTTCGAGTATTCCATTGTGAAACATTTTGAAAAGTTTTGACCGCACCCTGCTTCAGAGGTTGCCTACATATCCTGGGCTAAACAGGAATCAGGTCAGTGTAGTTCGAGAAGGTCTGGTAGCTGGGACTACCAAAGACTGTGATGTCACTACTGTTGCTGCTGTTACTGCTGTTACTGCTTACTGACCCCTTATTACACCATGGTAAAATAAAAGAAGCTAGCCTAAGCTAAGGTCTACGAATTACAAAAAATCCTATATATGTCCTTCCAACTTGTTTTTGTATTTTCTTGATCTTGTATCTTTTATTCCTTCCAACAGCATTCCTGCTATTACCTTGAACTGGCATTCTTGTTATTGCCTCGACTTGTACTTTCTCTTTCACCGGCATTCTTGTTATTGCCTTGAACTTGTTCAACTTCTTCAATTTGAAATATTCGTTCATTCTCCAGGTGGACCCCTGCTTGTGACAAACATAAACAACCAAAGAAAGATTTTTTCTGCCCCAGTATGGTGACTGGGCACATCATGTTATTGAATGTCAAAATTTAAAGAAATTTTTTTTTTCATTTTTTGAAACAGAGATGCACAAATGTATGATATGCAATGCAGAAAAATATCCCCTTGTTATCCAGGTGGGCGCCTGATGCATGAAAAATAAAAATGCATAAAAGTATTCCCTTGTTATCCAGGTGGGCGCCTGATGCATGCAAAATGAAATGCAGAAAAATATTCCCTTGTTATACAAGTGGGCGCCTGATGCATGCAAAATTAAAAATGCAGAAATGTATTCCCTTGTTATACAGGTGGGCGCCTGAACAGAAATTAAAAAATGCATAAATGTATTCCTTTATTTTCCAGATGGGCGCTTGAATATAAATTAAGAATGCAAGAAAGTATTCCCTTATTTTCTAGGTGGGCGCCTGAACAGAAATTAAAAACTTTTGTGTTACCTTGTGACTAAAGTTTATCTTAGGTGAAATATTCATCAGACTAAGACCTTTGATCTTAGGAGAAAGTTTCAACAGACCAAGATTTTGATTCTCATTCGACTATGTCCATTTCAATGTAGTCTCAGGAGGATTATCCATCGGACTGAGTTTATGACTCCAGGAGATAATTCTTCGGACTGGTATATTTTCTACATTGTCTCAGAAGGAATACCCATCAGACGGAGATTATGACTCTAGGTGATAATTCATCAGACTGGGTCTATTTTCTGTATTGTCTCAGGAGGAATATCCATCGGACTGAGATTATGACTCCAGGAGATAATTCATCAGACTGGGTCCATTTCAATTCAAACTTTCTTAACTTTCAAATTCAACAATCTTTCCTTTCTTTCTTGACTTTTGCCTTTCTTTCTTTTTTCCAACTTCCGATTTTCCCTTTCAAATTATGCCTTTCCTTTTCCAACTTTTACTTTCATTTTCAAATTGACTTCTGCCTTTCCTTTGTTTTCAAATTACATTACTCCTTTATCTTAGGTGAAAAATTCATTAGACTAAGATTCCATCTTAGGAGAAAGTTTCAACGGACTAAGATTCTTTCCTTTCATCTTAGGTGAAAAATTCATCAGACCAAGACTTCTTCTTGGGTGAAAGATTCAACAGACTAAGATCTTATCCCTTTATCTTAGGTGAAAAATTCATCGGACTAAGACTTTTGTCTTAGGAGAAAGTTTCAACAGACTAAGATTTTATCATTCTCCGACACTTGTTTCATTCGCCTTTCAACTTCAATTGTCCATCTTCAAAACAATTGTATTCACCTTCATGCTCTTCGGATGACTATCCGATTTCAAGAAAAATGGCAGAAAGTTTTTCTGCCCCAGTTTGATAATTCTTTTTGTAGAATATCTTTTGCCCCTGCTTCAAAGCAAAGAAAAATCTGTTAGTTTAAAATGCGGTGGTTGGTTGTAGCCTTGAACTTTGACGGCGACCGCTTTCCACTTGAATTCCTTTCCTATCCACTGACTATCCATTTTCAACTTCTTTTGTTCAAACTCGCTTCCCTTACGGCATGTATGTTGTTCTTTCCTTGACGGATCCCTCAAAATCCAATCTTTAAGTCTATAATTCCTTTGATGACTTCATTTGACAACTTTGGGTGTTTCTTCACTGACTCTTTCTTTTGTCAAGATATATACATTCTCTCTATTCGAGCCCCCATATTTCCATTTGTTATATTTTCCCCCGAGTTGGCATTTTGACGACCTTTGTCTCGCATGAACCCCAAACATTTTTAATTGTTGCTCGCTTCATTGCACATGTTGCTCTTTTTGTCTTAAAGCACTGGCCTTGTCTTTTCCTGACTTACGACAGTCGTCGTGTTGGCCAAATCCCATCTTGTGCAATTGGAAAGCTTGGTGCAAATTTTGAAATCATTTCTTTTACTTGTTATGACCCGAAAGACTCAAGAGAGGGAGGGTAAAACAAGGTATGAAGAATAGAGAGAGGAAAATACAATTCCTAACAAGAAACCTATAGAAGAATGACCTATCAGATGTGAATACTGACTCTAGCGACCTTGACATGCACTTTTGCCCTTCTCTGTATAGCAATTTTGATGTTCAACTCTCGTTGCAAGTTCTGCCGTTAAACTAGTCTTCAATACTTCATTTCTTTGATCTGATCCTTAGTCGACTTGTAGTGCCCGTAGGGTTTTCACCATCAAGCCTCTCTCATTTTATTTATTTTTCTTTCTCTCAACTCACCATCGCCTTACGGCGCCCGTGCGAGTTTTCATCGATAAGACTCTCTCATTTTGATTTCTCTCATCTTGGAGTTCCGTGGTAGTTCTCATCATCTTTCTAATTCTTCATTTTCCTTTGTTCGGATTGGAGCGTTGCCCCTGATGTGATTCACCTTTGCTCGTTTGACTCGGCATTTCTTGATGATTGATCGGAATGTCTTCTTTTGGACCGTAATGTAGGCTTTTGGATGGGATATAGAAAAAAGGATATAAAGGCTCAAAAATATTTCATCGTGGGTTAAAATTACAACTTTCTGAATCTTATTTATTCAACAACCATAACTTCTGCCCCAGTTTCCTTCTTGGGGGATTTTTGGATTTTTCTTTTATTGTGACTGAACCTCAGTGAGGCTGCCTACGTACCTGTAACGCGACCCGGCCCGTCGTTACGGGAATTACCACCCAGTTACCTTGCATTTACATATATTATGCTTTTAAATCAGTATTAGAATATATCGGGTGAATTAGGAGTGATTTGGATTGAAAATGAAACAAATAGCATGATTAAAGAAAACTTGAATATGAGAAGTCAACCAAGAGTTGACTATTGAGTTAGAGTGCTCGGAACCGGATTCTGATGATTCGACTAGTTCCGGGGGATCATTTATGACTTAGGAGAACAATCGGAATTGAATTCGGAGGTCCGTGTAGTTTTAGGCTTGAATTGGCGAAGGTTGAATTTTGGCGAAAACCGGATGGTAGGTGATATTCTGATCCGGGGGTCGGAATGGAATTCCAACAATTTCTTTAGCGTCGTTATGTGATTTTGGATGTGTCTGCAAATTTTCAGGTCATTCGGACATCGTTTGATCGGGTTTTGGATTGAATGTTAGTTTCGAAAGTTTTGAAGAAACTTAGGCTTGAATTCGTGAGTAAATGGAGATTTTGATGTTTAGTATGGTGTTTTTATGATTTGAACAAGTCCGTATCATGTTTTGGAGTGCGTTGGTGGTTTTCGTTGGGGTCCCGGGGGCCTCGAGATGATTTCGGACCCTCAACCGGGCTTGTGGGACTTGGCAAAATCTGCAGAAAACTGCAGGTTTCTGCCCAGTCATTTTGACCTTCGCGTTCGCGTGGCATGGGCCGCGTTCGCGAAGGCCAGGAAGATCAATGCATCGCGAACGCGTTGCTTGGGTCGCGTTCGCGTAGGGTCATGGGTGTTGTGCTTCGCGTTCGCGGGAGGTGTATCGCGAACGCGTAGAAGAAATCTGGGCGGCTGGGAGTTTGAAGCATCGCGAACGCGTGGTTGGCGTCGCGTTCGCGAAGGGTAACTGGAATTGAGCATCGCGAACGCGTGGTAAGCATCGCGTTCGCGAAGAGTAAGGAGGAGCTGTTCTTCGCGAACGCGTGGGAGCTCACGCGAACGCGAAGAACAAAAGTCTCTGGCAGTGAATTAAATTGCAGAACAGAGAGCTTACGGGTTTACACCCCCAAAACTCAATTTTTGAGCCCTAGAGAGAAGAAAACTCGAGGAAATCACTGAGAAGTCATCGGGTATTCATCGGAGGTAAGATTCTTGACTCAAAAACATCATTTTATGGTAGTATTAACATCAATCCTCATGAAATTGGGTTGAAATCTTGAAGAAATGTGGCCTAAATATTGAAAACGGGATTTTTGGATTTGGAAGGCCATTTGAACTCCGATTTCGATAAATTTTATATGCACGGACTCGTGGCGAGATAAGGATCGCGTTGGTACTAATTTCGGAATTTTCCGAGCAGTGGGGCCCGGGGTCGGGTTTTACCAACATGGTGTATTTATGTGAATTTCATGTAAATTGAAATGGGTTACGATTCTTTGACCCGTATTTGATATAATTATTGTTATTTGACTAGATTCTACACACGAGGCAGCAAAATTCAAAGGAAAAGGCATCACGGACGAGTCTACGACCGGCTAGAGGTTAGTAGTTTGTGTATATGGTAGCCTGAGGGTTCGAAACCCCGGCTTAGCACATTGTGACGCTAGTAGGGCGTGGCTCGCACACCGTGGCAGGTGCGGGATTGATTGTGACCGGGGATTGAGACTTGGTCCATCCCGGAAATGAATAATATGTTATTAGTGTTGGAAATACACTGTATTTGATATATTTGTGGGTGATAAGCCTTGTTTGGGGCCTTGTGCCGATCTGTAGCGTCCTTAGAGGACAATATTTATGTGATAGCTATAATTGCTTAAATCACTGATCTCAGTCCTGGAAATTTAAATCATACTTTTGAAATACTAAGTCACCGGCTTTTACAAATTTAATAAAGTTAAAGTATTTTTCATAAATTATGAATTGAGAACTGGAATTAAGGAAAATGAAATGTTTTGTGACTTATTTGCTTATTGTGGACTGAGCATGGGATCGGGCTGCACGCCGCAGTGGTTGATATGAGGATCGGGCCGCACGCCGCAGCAGTATTGCGCTTGGGCTGTAGGAGCCCCTCCGGAGTCTGTACACACCCCCAGTGAGCGCCGTCGACGTTAAATTGGATCGGGCTACACGCCGTAGCGGTTATGTGCATTGCATTGCATATGTATTTGTTGAATTACTCTGTGGTAGCTGTATTGTATTGTTGTTGCTAGTTCGTAGGAGATTCGGACTGTAGTGTAGCTTTACTTTCTGGCATTTCGTGAATTTCTTACCTTCAGACATTTTATATACTTTTTACTCACTGAGTACTTAGTACTCACCCCTACTCCCCGCACCTTTGTGTGCGGATTCATGTACGCTGGAGGTTTAGCTGAGGAGTCTCGTTTTACAGAGTTATCAGACTTGTTGAGGTAGCTGCTGACATTCGCAGGACCTAGCTTCTCCTCTCATTTCCAGTTGTTATTTTGTATTTTGTATTCAGACTTGAGTACTTCTACATCGTACTCTCTATTTCCTGTTGGGTTTTGTTAGAGGCTCTAGACTTGTGACTCCGGATCTTTGGGAGTGTCAGTACTTTTGTTCATTATTATTATTATTGGAGTTCTTAAACTCATATATTCTTCTTGGGTTGTCCATTTGGGACTGATATGGTTGTGATAACTAAATTGTTGGTCCGGCTAGCCTAGCTTGATTGTTGGGCGCCATCACGACCGGATTTGGGTCGTGACAGTTTGTATCAGAGCTCTAGGTTATTAGGACTCGCGAGTCATGAGCCGGTTTAGTAGGCTTTCGCGGATCGGTACGTAGACGTCCGTATCTATCTTCGAAGGGCTACAGAAACTTTAGGAAAAACCTCATTTTCTTGAATTCATATCGTGCGATTTGTGTTATCATGAAATTAAATCTTTCCATATTCTATTCTCTTGCAGATGGCGAGAACACGAGCTAACGGACGTGGCGGACGACCACCATTGGCACCCGGAGGCCGTGGTCGTGGTAGAGGTAGGGCAGCAGTGCCAGTGCCTGCTGACCCACCAGCTGACCAGACTCAAGGTCAGATTCCTACACCAGTGGTTCCGGCAACTCAGGTTCAGGCACCGACAGTGCCCATTGTCATACCAGGTCTTCAGGAGACCTTGGCTCAGATCTTATCGGTGTGCACGAGCTTGGCACAGGTAGTTGCAGCTACTGCTGCAGTATCTTCTTCACAGGCAGGGGGAGGAAATCAGTCCCCCGTAGCTCACACACCCGAGCCAGTTCAGCCAGTTGCACCCGTTGCACCAGCTCCTGCTTATATGGTTCCGGCTATGCCCGACGATGAGCAGCGTCGTTTGGAGAGATTTGAGAGGCTACAGGCCTCCGACATTCAGTGGTGCTGAGGGCGAGGACGCCCGGGGTTTTCTTGACAGATGTCAGCGCATGCTTCGCACCGCGGGTATTCTAGAGTCCAGCGGTGTTTCATTCACCACTTTTCGGTTCACAGGTGCAGCATTTCAGTGGTGGGAGGATTTCGAGAGGCGTAGGCCCGCTGGGGCAGTGCCCCTCACTTGGAAGCAGTTCTCCACGGTATTTTTGGAGAAGTACGTGCCTCGGTCTCAGAGAGAGGAGCTGCAACGTCAGTTCGAGTGGTTGAAGCAGGGAGAGATGACGGTTAATCAGTACGAGATGAGATTCACACAGCTGGCCCGTCATGCCATATGGATGGTTCCTACAGACAGGGAGAGGATTCGGAGATTTATTGATGGCCTTATTTGTCCCATCCGCATATTGATGACCAGGGAGAGAGTTTCGACAGTTACCTTTGAGGAGGTGGTTGATGCTGCCCGTCACATTGAGACAGATCGCCGCAGAGAGCGGGAGGAGAGAGAGGCTAAGAGGCCTCGTGGTACTAGCAGTTACAGTGGTGCTCCGTCTAGGGGCCAATTTCAGCATAGCAGAGGTCGCTCTTTCAGGTCTCATCAGTCTGGACGTACAGAGTCCAGTGGGGTTTCATCTGATCGTGGTCGTCAAGGCCAGCAGGGTTATCAGGGTCGGCAGAGCCGTCAGCAGAGTCAGCCTGCACTGAGTGCTCTTCCAGCTCAGAGCTCTGCTCCTGTTTCCTCAGCACAGGGATCATCGGCAGCAGCCCCTTTTTCCATCTTCAGGCCGTTGTTTTGAGTGCGGTGATTTGGGCCATATCAGGAGAGAGTGTCCTCAGTGGCTTCGTAAGCGGTCTCAGCAGAGGGATTAGCCTTCATCTTCTACTCATGTTTCTTCAGCGCCAGCACAGTCGGCTAGGACTGGTGGCCAGGTATCCAGAGGTCGCCCGAGGGGTGAGGATTGTACTGGTGGAGGCCAGGCTCGTTTCTATGCTCTTCCGGATAGGAAGGATGCTAGTGCTTCAGATGCGGTCATTTCAGGTATTATCTCAGTCTGCCACAGGGATGCTTCTGTCTTATTTGATCCCGGATCCACCTATTCTTATGTCTCTACTTATTTTGCACATCATTTAGGTATGACCCGTGGTATTCTTGATTTTCCCGTACATGTGTCTACCCCAGTGGGGGATACCGTTGTTGTGGATCAGGTATATCGATCCTGTATTATTACTATTGAGGGTCTGGAGACCCGAGTTGATCTATTACTACTGGGTATGGTAGATTTCGATGTTATTCTAGGCATGGATTGGCTATCTCCTTACCATGCGATTCCGGACTGTCATGCCAAGACAGTCACACTAGCTATTGCCTTGTATTGAGGACCTATTTGATCAGCTCCAGGGAGCTAGTGTATTTTCTAAGATTGATCTTCGATCGGGCTATCATCAGTTGAAGATCAGGGACTCGGATATTATGAAGACAGCGTTCAGGACGCGATATGGGCACTACGAGTTCCTGGTGATGTCTTTCGGGTTGACTAATGCCCCAGCTGCATTCATGCACTTGATGAATAGTGTATTTCGGCCGTACCTTGATTCTTTTGTGATTGTGTTTATTGATGATATCCTGGTATATTCACGCAGCCAGGAGGAGCATGCACAGCATTTGAGAGTGGCATTGCAGAGGTTGAGGGAAGAGAAGCTTTATGCAAAATTCTCTAAGTGTGAGTTCCGGCTTGATACTGTGGGTTTTCTGGGACATATAGTGTCCAGTGATGGTATTCGGGTTGATCCACAGAAGGTTGAGGCAGTGCAGAATTGGCCCAGACCTTCCTCAGCTACAGAGATTCGGAGTTTTCTCGGCTTGGCAGGCTATTATCGTCGGTTTGTTCAGGATTTCTCATCTATTGCTTCACCGTTGACTAAGCTGACACAGAAGAATGCTCCATTTGTGTGGTCTGATGAATGTGAAGAGAGCTTTCAGAAGCTCAAGGAGACTTTGACCACCGCTCCAGTACTTGTGTTACCATCGGCCTCAGGGTCATATACGGTGTATTGTGATGCTTCTAGAGTTGGACTCGGTTGTGTGTTGATGTAGGAGGGTAGAGTTATTGCATATGCTTCTCGTTAGCTAAAGCCCCACGAGAAGAACTACCTTGTTCATGATTTGGAGTTAGCTGCTATTGTTCATGCCTTGAAGATTTGGAGGCATTACCTATATGGTGTATCTTGTGATGTATATACAGACCACCGCAGCCTTCAACATTTGTTTAAGCAGAAAGATCTAAATTTGAGGCAGCGGAGATGGCTTGAATTGCTTAAAGACTATGATATTACTATCTTGTACCATCCCGGGAAAGCCAATGTAGTGGCTGATGTATTGAGCCGGAAGGCTATTAGTATGGGCAGTTTGGCGTATATTCCAGTTGGGGAGAGACCCCTAGCAGTTGATGTTCAGGCGTTAGCTAATCAGATGGTAAGGCTGGATATTTCTGAGCCCGGTCGGGTGATGGCTTGTGTAGTAGCTCGTTCTTCTTTATATGATCGTATTCGAGAGCGCCAGTATGATGATCCACACTTACTTGTCCTTAAGGACAGAGTTCAGCATGATGATGCTAGAGATGTCACTATTGATAGTGATGGTGTATTGCGGATGCAGGGCCGGATATGTGTGCCCAATGTTGATGGCCTTCATGAGTTGATATTGAAAGAGGCCCATAGCTCGCGGTATTCTATTCATCCAGGAGCCGCGAAGATGTACTAGGATTTGAAGCAGCATTACTGGTGGAGAAAGATGAAGAAAGATATTGTGAGCCATGTGGCTCGGTGTCTAAACCGTCAGCAGGTCAAGTATGAGCATCAGAGACCTGGTGGTGTATTCCAGCGTATTGATATTCCTGAGTGGAAGTGGGAAAGGATTACTATGGACTTTGTTAGCGGACTCCCTCGGACAGCGAGGAAGTTTGATTCAGTTTGGGTGGTGGTGGATAGGTTGACCAAGTCAGCTCACTTCATCCCAGTGTGTACTACCTATACCTCAGAGCGGTTGGCAGAGTTATTCATCCGTGAGATCGTGAGATTGCATGGGGTTCCCATTTCTATTATATCAGACAGAGGTACCCAGTTCACATCTCAGTTCTAGAGGACATTTCAGCAAGAGTTGGGTTCACAGGTAGAGTTGAGCACAACATTTCATCCACAGACGGATGGGCAGTCCGAGCGTACTATTCATATATTGGAGGACATGTTGTGTGCTTGTGTCATTGATTTTGGTGGTTCATGGGCTGATTATTTGCCTTTGGCGGAGTTTGCTTACAATAATAGCTATCAGTCCAGCATTCAGATGGCACCGTATGAAGCTTTATATGGGAGACGGTGTAGGTCTCCAGTCGGTTGGTTCGAGCCCGGCGAGGCTAGGTTGTTGGGGACGGAGTTAGTCCAAGATGCCTTAGACAAGGTAAAGGTGATTCAGGAGAGACTTCGCACAGCTCAGTCGCGTCAGAAGAGTTATGCAGACCGGAAGGTTCGAGATGTATCTTATTCAGTAGGTGAGAAGGTGTTGCTGAAGGTTTCGCCTATGAAGGGTGTTATGAGGTTTCGAAAGAAAGGGAAGTTGAGCCCAAGGTTTATTGGACCTTTTGAGGTGCTTAGGAAAGTTGGGGAGGTGGCTTATATGCTTGCTTTGCCACCCATTTTGTCGGGAGTTCACCCGGTGTTCCATGTATCTATGCTCCGGAAGTATGTCGGAGACCCGTCTCATGTGTTGGACTTCAGCACGATACGGCTAGATGAGGATTTGACTTATGATGTGGAACCAGTAGCCATTTTGGGTCGACAGGTTCGTAAGCTGAGATCTAAGGACATAGCTTCAGTAAAAGTGCAGTGGAGAGGTCGTCCCGTGGAGGAAGCAACTTGGGAGACCGAGAAGGAAATGCGGAGCAGATATCCACACTTGTTTGATGCTCCAGGTATGTTTCTTAACCGCTCGCGGACGAGCGTTTGTTTAAGTTGGGGAGAATGTAACGACCCGGCCCGTCGTTACGGGAATTACCACCCCGTTACCTTGCATTTACATATATTATGCTTTTAAATCAGTATTAGAATATATCGGGTGAATTAGGAGTGATTTGGATTGAAAATAAAACAAATAGCATGTTTAAAGAAAACTTGAATATGAGAAGTCAACCAAGAGTTGACTATTGAGTTAGAGTGCTCGGAACCGGATTCTGATGATTCGACTAGTTCCGGGGGATCATTTATGACTTAGGAGAGCAATCGGAATTGAATTCGGAGGTCCGGTGTAGTTTTAGGCTTGAATTGGCGAAGGTTGATTTTTGGCGAAAACCGGATGGTAGGTGATATTTTGATCCGGGGGTCGGAATGGAATTCCGACAATTTCTGTAGCTTTGTTATGTGATTTTGGATGTGTCCGCAAATTTTCAGGTCATTCGGACATCGTTTGATCGGGTTTTGGATTGAATGTTAGTTTTGAAAGTTTTGAAGAAACTTAGGCTTGAATTCGCGAGTAAATGGATATTTTGATGTTTAGTATGGTGTTTTTATGATTTGAACAAGTCCGTACCATGTTTTGGAGTGGGTTGGTGGTTTTCGTTGGGGTCCCGGGGGCCTCGAGATGATTTCGGACCATCAACCGGGCTTGTGGGACTTGGCAAAATCTGCAGAAAACTGCAGGTTTCTGCCCAGTCATTTTGACCTTCGCGTTCGCGTGGCATGGGCCGCGTTCGCAAAGGCCAGGAAGATCAATGCATCGCGAACGCGTTGCTTGGGTCGCATTCGCGTAGGGTCATGGGTGTTGTGCTTCGCGTTCGCGGGAGGTGTATCGCGAACGCGTAGAAGAAATCTGGGCGGCTGGGAGTTTGAACATCGCGAACGCGTGGGAGGCATCGCGTTCGCGAAGGGTAACTGGCATTGAGCATCGCGAACGCGTGGTAAGTGTCGCGTTCGCGAAGAGTAAGGAGGAGCTCTTCTTCGCGAACGCGTGGGAGCTCACGCGAACGCGAAGAACAAAAGTCTCTGGCAGTGAATTAAATTGCAGAACAGAGAGTTTACGGGTTTACACCCCCAAAACTCAATTTTGAGCCCTAGAGAGAAGAAAACTCGAGGAAATCACTGAGAAGTCATCGGGTATTCGTCGGAGGTAAGATTCTTGACTCAAAAACATCATTTTATGGTAGTATTAACATCAATCCTCATGAAATTGGGTTGAAATCTTGAAGAAATGTGGCCTAAATATTGAAAACGGGATTTTTGGATTTGGAAGGCCATTTGAACTCCGATTTCGATAAATTTTATATGCACGGACTCGTGGCGAGATAAGGATCGCATTGGTACTAATCTCGGAATTTTCCGAGCAGTGGGGCCCGGGGTCGGGTTTTACCAACATGGTGTATTTATGTGAATTTCATGTAAATTGAAATGGGTTACGATTCTTTGACCCGTATTTGATATAATTATTGTTATTTGACTAGATTCTACACACGAGGCAGCGAAATTCAAAGGAAAAGGCATCGCGGACGAGTCTACGACCGGCTAGAGGTGAGTAGTTTGTGTATATGGTAGCTTGAGGGTTCGAAACCCCAGCTTAGCACATTGTGACGCTAGTAGGGCGTGGCTCGCACACCGTGGCAGGTGCGGGATTGATTGTGACTGGGGATTGAGACTTGGTCCATCCCGGAAATGAATAATATGTTATTAGTGTTGGAAATACACCGTATTTGAATTATTTGTGGGCTGTAAGCCTTGTTTGGGGCCTTGTGCCGACCCTGTAGCGTCCTTAGAGGACAATATTTATGTGATAGCTATAATTGCTTAAATCACTGATCTCAGTCCTGGAAATTTAAATCATACTTTTGAAATACTAAGTCACCGGCTTTTACAAATTTAATAAAGTTAAAGTATTTTTCATAAATTATGAATTGAGAACCGGAATTAAGGAAAATGAATTGTTTTGTGACTTAATTGCTTATTGTGGACTGAGCATGGGATCGGGCTGCACGCCGCAGTGGTTGATATGAGGATCGGGCTGCACGCCGCAGCAGTATTGCGCTTGGGCTGTAGGAGCCCCTCCGGAGTCTGTACACACCCCCAGTGAGCGCCGTCGACGTTAAATTGGATCGGGCTACACGCCGTAGCGGTTATGTGCATTGCATTGCATATGTATTTGTTGAATTACTCTGTGGTAGCTGTATTGTATTGTTGCTGCTAGTTCGTAGGAGATTCAGACTGTAGTGTAGCTTGATATTGTGGTATGTTGTGGATTTCTTACTGTCAGCTACTTATATATATTTGTTACTCACTGAGTACTTAGTACTCACCCCTACTCCCTGCACCTTTTGTGTGCAGACTCAGGTACTCAGGATCAGTAGACGGGCATTTTCCAGCGTTTGCAGTGTCACATCGAGTTGCTGAGGTAGCTGCCGACGTTCGCAGAACCTAGCTTCTCCTCTCATTTCCAGTTGTTATTTTGTATTTTGTATTCAGACTTGAGTACTTCTACATCGTACTCTCTATTTCCTGTTGGGTTTTGTTAGAGGCTCTAGACTTGTGACTCCGGATCTTTGGGAGTGTCAGTACTTTTGTTCAGTATTATTATTATTGGAGTTCTTAAACTCATATATTCTTCTTGGGTTGTCCATTTGGGGACTGGTATTTTGTGATAATTAAATTGTTGGTCCGGCTGGCCTAGCTTGATTGTTAGGCGCCATCACGACCGGATTTGGGTCGTGACAGTACCCTTTCGGGATCAAGTCAAACGTAGTTCAGATCATAAGATCGCTTCCTTGTTGCGATTTGACTTCTC
This sequence comes from Nicotiana noctiflora, assembly GCA_032618575.1. NCBI lineage: Eukaryota > Viridiplantae > Streptophyta > Magnoliopsida > Solanales > Solanaceae > Nicotiana > Nicotiana noctiflora. The sequence continues at coordinate 257,242 of JASVEL010010826.1, read as the reverse complement.
CTGATTTTCTTTCTTTCATTCTTTTCTTTTCTTCTTTTTTTTTTCTTTTATCTTTTTTTTTTCTCTTTTTCTTTTCTTCTTTTCTTCTTTTGATTTCCCCGTTCAATACTCAATTTTTTGTTGTTGATTCCGAAAGAGGGATATGAAAGAAAATACAATAATAAGGCTCAAAAGGGTAGCAATGGATAAAGTGTTTGGATAGCCGAATGAAATGCCTTCGTCATTCCAATCTTCAAAACCTACCAAGTACAAACTACACGGTTAAACACCTTTCGACCGATTCACATATTTGCCTTATGTATTTGAATATTCTCAGTGCCATTGGGCAACAATCTCGATACCACGAATCGTTCCTTTAGCCTTGGGGTACTTTTACCTTTGGCTTTAATCCGATGAAGCATGATGCTTTTCCAAAGCATTTCTTTATGTTACGCTTTCCCCCGGTATTCACTTGATTCAGGCTTCACGGTGTTCCGATAAGTTTTTGTTTCTTCCGAGCATCATTACATCTTCAACATTGTTTCATCGCTAAATTGACTTTTAAAATCAAGCCAAAAATTGTGTGCAAGTCATGTTGCTAAAATCAGTATGAGAAGAATTGTAAAGTGATTAGAAATGGAATGACTAGAAATGTGGGGAAACGGAGAGTTGTATTAAACTGGTGGGTTGAAACAACAAGACGAACAACAAAACGAACAGACTAGACTAGAGATACAAACCTAGACGGCACTAAACAAATTTATTATTAAACAAAGCAAAGTGGAAAGATAGAACGGTTTTGACTCTCAAGACATAGTCCGGATTACAACCCTAAAATAACCCGGGCAACAGAGATGACACCAAAATAAACAACCAAAACTCCAAGAGATGGAGCACCTTCCCAATTGACAAGTATGGCATCTTAGCCACTGAATTCTTCATTAACGTTGCCAAGATCACTTTCAGTTTAGATATCTTTAGTTGACGATTTCCCAAGAAGATTCTCCTTACCAACGTCACCGGGCATTATCCCCACAAAATGTGCAACGTCATGTGCATGTAAAGGATTCTGTGTAATGTTCTGGATGCCCCTGTCTTGGACCGCAATCATTCCTTCATGAATCATTCTTTCTATCTCTCTTTTCAAATCCCTACAACATTCAACATCGTGCCCCAGAGCATTGGAGTGGTATTCACACCCTTTGGATGAGTCAAAGCTTCTCGCACGTCGGTCCACCCGATTTGGAGGAATGGGTGCAATCATGTCATGTTGTTTTAACATCTCAAACAAGCTTGCATAAGACTCTCCTATTGGTGTAAAATTATCTTTCAGCTTTTGTTCCCTTCCATACCCCTGGCTCGGATGTGGGTTATAAGGTACTTAAAAAATTTGCGGAGGCTGGTAAATATTTTGTGATGTTCAGGCTCGCTTTCTTGGATGTTTTGAGGGTTGAGCAACATATTGGACTGGATCAACAGAATATGGAGGGTTCTGAGGCGGGTAGTAATGCTTAAGGGGGTCATGGAAAACTTGATGAGGTTGCATATACCTTCGAGATGTTCTCATAGGACCTCTTCTCGACCCTGATATCATCATGATTTCTTCATCACTCTCATTCACATCACTGAATTCACTTTGGACATCCTGAGCCGCATTTTTGAGAGCTGCTTGACTTATAATTTTGCCCGTCTTAAGACCATCTTCCACCATTTCTCCCATTTTGATTATTTCTTCAAAGGAGTGACCAACTGCAGATATCATGTTTTGAAAGTAATCTGGCTCTTGAGCCTGAAGGAAAACAGTGGCCAACTCGTGATCATCCATGGGTGGCTTAGCTCTCGCTACCTGCTCTCTCCATTTGATGGCATATTCCATGAAACTTTCAGTTGGTTTCTTTTTCAGTTTAGAAAGGGAAATGCGGCTTGGGGTGACGTCAATATTGTATTGAAACTGTTTGATGAAGGCTCGTGCCATGTCATTCCAGACATACCAACCAGATGCGTCTTGTTCCCAAAACCATTCAGATGCTACTCCCGAGAGGCTTTCCCCAAAAATAAGCCATAAGCAATTTTTCATTTCTTCCCACACCTCTCAATTGGTTGCAATACCTTTTCATGTGGACTATGGGGTTTCCACGTCCATCATACTTTTCAAATTTGGGAATCTTGAAACCAGGCGGCAAGTGAGCATCGAGTAACATACATAGATCTCTGAATACAACACTCTTTTGACCTGCCACTTCTTGCGTGTTTTTCAGCCGTTGTTCTAATCTCTTCAATCTTCGGGCCATTTCTTCCTGTACCTTCTTTCGGGTAGGCTTCTCAATGTTCACATGAAGATCAAACGAGTATGAGTGATACTCTGGAAAGTGGTACTATTTTTGCTGTATAGCAAACTGTGACTCTTTAGAAGGCTGTCCCTGGCCATTGGCCCATGCTTGACGCATTTTGGTCATTTGTCATTTCGATGTTCTATTTTCCTCAACCACAGTTGACCCTTGTTGAACTCTCTGACCCTGAGTCTCTTGAGCACTCGTAACAACTCCGATGTCGGTTATCATTTTCCTTGGATCTTGTTTTCCAATTTACCACAACCAACCACCTCAACTTTCTGGATTAACAAAACGAAACCACCATGTTAGAGTTAAGGTATTTCGCTTATTGATTTCCTTTGTTTTTCTGCTATTTTCTTTCTTTTTGTGGTTTTTTCCTTTTTTTTTCTTTTTTGTAGTTTTTTTCATTTTTTTTCTTTTTGGTTATGGATATGGTCGAATCTTATGTGGATTGCCTACGTATCATGACCCCGCATTAATCAGACCGAGCGTAGTTCTTGCAAATTAATGCAAGAAATAAAGAGATGTTTATTTGATTTTTTTTTATTTTGATTTCTTTGAAGGAAAATTATAGAAGCCGAATCCAACTACACATCTTGGTGAAAAACTCTCACATTTTGTGCCGTAGATTTCTATAAGAATATTTTAGCGTCAATTACGACTATTTCTACAAAATTGGCCATGTAATGGCTTATTGGGCAAAATGGCTATTTTTGTAAATTTTTATTTAAGAAAATAAACTCGAAAATTTTCTCATCCTGGGGCTCATGGGGCATCGTTCGACATCGCCATAAGCCAACACAAGATTGAGAAGTTTTTGATATCAATTGACTTTTTTTACAAAATTGGCCATGTAATGGCTTATTTAGACAAAGTGGCTATTTTCGCAAAAATTTATTTAAGAAACTACAAATTCAAAATTTTTATCCTGGGGTCTATGGGGCATCATTCAGCACCGACACAGGTCAACACAAGACTGAGGAAGTTAAAATGCAAAAATATGGCTATTTCAGCAAAAACCGGCCATGTAATGGCTTATTTGATAAAGGGGTTATTTTTTTTTTTGTAAAGTTGAGTGATGACTCAAAATTGATTTTGCGGATACAGCCTTTCAACATTTCCGCGAGGGATTTTTCAAGGCTATGCCCGCAAATTATTTAAAATGACTCAAAGTGTCTATTCTTGCAAAAACAGCCTTCCGGCGTCCTTTTGAGGGACATTCGGCTTATTTTAAGCAAGAATAGCATCACCCGACTTACTTATAACAAAATCAAAAATTTTGACATTTTTTTGTTATTTTTGCAAACGGGGTGTGAACCCGAACTTGATTTTGCGAATACGGACTTTCAACATTTCCACACGGAATATTTCAAGGATGTGCTCGCAAATTATAAAAATGATTCAAAGTGGCTATTTTTGCAAAAACAGCCTTCCGGCGTCCTTTCGGAACATTCGGCTATTTCAAAAACGGCATCACTTTGATTTTATTGACAAAATTAAACACACATTTTTTTTTATTTTCTTGAAAAGGGTGGTTGGACCCGATGAGGGTTGCCTAAGTATCCCGCCTAATGGCGAGAATCAAACATGCGTAGTTCGGTCAGATTATTTGACCAATTATTTTAACAAAATTGTTCTCCCTATTTTTTTTTTAAATTTTCTTTTCAAATTTTTCGACAGCATTTCGTCAATACTTTTGATATTTTTCTATTCCAAAATTCTATTTCTTTTTGTTTTCGGGAATTTAACCAATCATCATAATAATACAGGACCAATAAATGCAACATTAATATGCTCGGTTTTTGATTACCGGGTCACCTGTCCTAGACGGACCCAACCCCTATATTGAGTCCCCTAAGTCAGATATGATGCAAATAAACGTCCTAGACCTAGGTTCAATATCCTGATTTTTCAATGGTACTAGACCGTGTACCCGAGCGGACAACTCGGATCGAGGAGAGGGCTACGTACCGGTGACCCGCGGAGTCAATCGGCTTTGTAACTTGTCCGGCCTCTTTTTCTTATTTTTGGAATTGACACTAACAGAAAGGGGAGTCTCAACCAGTAAGCACATCCCCGGAGGTAAGAAGAGAAGGGTTTTCGGCACAGTTTTATATATACAGTTCACGCAATATCAAAGCGGTAAACATGTAGCACATTAATCAAAACATATAATGAAATCAGATATAAACAAAAACATCAATTTAACTGAGCTCGAATTCTTAAACCCTGAACCGAAGTTCTAGGTTACTTATCCCCAAAATGATCATAAGCCTTGTCACACCTCCCTTTTTTCATATGTATGTGTGCCGCTGTTTAATACTACACCCCGAGAAGGGATATAATAATAATCGGGGAAGGAGTTTTTCCACTTAAAGGACAATCGGTTCGGGATTTTATTTATTTAATTTTTCAGAGTCGCCACTAGGGAAAATAATGGTGTCCCAAGTCACCGGTTTAATCCCGAACCGAGGAAATTTATTACTATGTATTACAGTCTGCGAAACTAGAAATCCAGATAAGGAATTCTGTTAACCCGGGAGAAGGTGTTAGGCACTCCCGGATTCCGTGGTTTTAGCACGGTCGCTCAACTGCGATTTTCGTTTTTATCTGATTTCTTTATATATTTCAATTTATGTGTTCTTAATGTTCTGCTTTTTAATTTTAGAAGAATTGCAACGTCATGAAAACACATTTCGAGTCACACCGCAACCAGTACGCCTGTGACTTTAATGCGTTTCAGTTTCGCCGAGAGTAAGATTTGGGTCACATAAATGCGCACCCATATTTAGGAAAGTATTTTTATTAAAGCCGTGCCTAAAGAGTCTATCGTGTTGTTAACTTTGGGAAAGGACCGTGAAATTCACTAAACGGTCCTTCCAAATCTACGATTTTGATAACAATTTATTTGAGGGCCCCGCAATTGTGTATTTTTTTTTTGGCGAGGCTCGTCTCATTATTTTATTTAAGGTCATCCTAACATGACTATGATTTTTCTATTTAATTGGTCTCTAATAATAAACAAAGGTCCTAATTTACTATTATTAAGAAATGTCATAGCCTATCAATTAAACAATAACGGGCCAAGTGCCATTTTAACCTTAGGTCCAAGGAACTCAATTTATACATGCTGGATTAATTCTTTTTCAACTGGTGGGCCTAAGACAGGCCCAAAAAGAAGAGCAGAATAGGCCATACGTTAAAATGCCTGAATCAAATATAGTAAAACAGTATAGTTATTTGTATTTGAACAAATTAAACTTATTACAAATTAAATTCTCATGGGTTAACTGTTGCATTTTATGAGAACTAGCTGTGAATTAATCTACTTAATGACAGTTGAATCCCTACCCTTTCATTATTGTAACAAACAAGCAGTGAAGCCTTCGAGTCGAGATGAAGCTAATTTGCAAACATTTCATATAGCCCATATTTTATTATTAATATAGAGTTTATAATCCTAAGAGAAGTATGTATGACTCCACAATCGAACATTGGTTATAATAACATATTTTTGTGTGAGTCATCATCTAGACAATTAATCCTCCCTTTGACAATCAGCAACGAAGTAATCGCATTTAACTGCTCAACATGCACCTGTTTCAGATCTGTTTTTTTTATTACTACAAAACTACACTAGAACCTTTAGCTAGTAATATAAATTCCAGAAATACGACTACACGGTTCCAACTATGCTATAAGCATACTACTTCAATGCATCTAACAGTCAATACTTGAAACAATATGAATTAAATCACCACAGTCCCGTTTTGACTTTCAATTAGAAAAACAATCTAACTTCATAACAAACTCCCTAAATCAATAAGAGAAGGGATCAATAAGAGAAGGGATCAGCACTTCGATTTATTTCCACAAGCCTGAGATTACAAATGTGTACCTGAAATTTGAATATACTCCATTAGATTCAATGAATATAGCAGCTAAACAGGATGCAGAAACAACATTTTCAGCAGCAAATTCCCAGCAGTAGTGAAATAAACAGCAGAACTTCAAGTCATTTCAAAAATCAGATCACACTCAAGCTACTGTAATTATAGCTTTCTACTGATTTGTAACTGATTCTACTATTGTTTTTTTGGATTTTTGATATGTATTTGAAGGTATAAAAGAAGAAAACTGAATCTGAAATATTAATTTCAGATCTGAAATTTTAACAAATATTTTTTGAAATTTTTCTAGGGTTCATATGGCTAAAAAAGGGTTAAAAGGGATCTAAAATCAGAAGAAACAATAAAAAATCAGAAGAACCCCCCAATTAAGGCTGAAAATGCCTATTTAGAGACCCAAAAAAGGAGGAAATTATTTCATCAAAAATCCTCCTATTCTTGGCTTGTTGCACAAGTTAATGCAAGTATTTATTTAAGGTTTACACTACAACCCCTTCTAGAATGCTCTACATTATTCCATTTCCTTGGAATTCCTATTGTACCCCTACCTCCTTTTAGTAATCACTGAAATACCTTTTTGTTATGCCCAAATTGCCCTTAATGCTCTATATTTATAACAATTATACCATTCTTATCCCAATTGTACCCTTTCTTCTTTTAATCTTATTACAATTTTACCAACTTCCTTTTCCCAATTTACCCCTACTTCTTAAGGCTTATTACCTTCCTAAATTCTGTATTTTATCCTTATTTTAACCCATTTTCTGGCTTTTATTTATCAAATAGCCACAATTAAGTGACTATTGTTCAATTAATCAATTAGCCCCTTTAACTTTTCAAAATTCAGAATTAATTCACTAATTAAAATCACATTTCATCAATAACCAACCCTAGGTAGTTTTACAAATATAGCCACTTATGATTAATTATCCAATTAACAAGACTCGGGGGAAAATTGATAGATGGTGAGTCTTATTAATCGAAATAACTAGTCGCAATTGATTCTATTAAGTAAAACACCTTAGGTGGATACGAATCTTGCGATTTCAATGATCGACTTAATTTAATCTAAAATAGTCTAAAGTCGAATTCACTAATCGAACTATAATCACTAATTTTCAGCTATAGCCAATCGACCCTAAGTGTTAAACAATAACAAATTCAACAATCACAATTAAACTACCAAAACAATTCCGACAATCACAATCAATCAACTTGAATGTCAAAACAGGATCGAAGTCGATTCAAATAATTCCTAAGATTATAACAAAGCATAACAGCCGAAATCAGAAAAAAAATATTTTCCTAAAACCAAAAATCTGAAAATTAATCGGAAATCATCATTTTATCAGAAATCTAAAAGGAAAATATAAAAATCTAATAAGTTGTTAAAAACAATACTAAAAATCAGAAACTTAGAAGAAATCCAACAGAAAATAGAAAATTAGAACATGGCCTAAAAATGAATCGAAATTAGAAAAGAAGCTGTATTCACTAACACGTTCACAAGAATCAAAAAATCAATCAAAAAATCATTTTCGTCTTATAGAATCGAATCAATTAATCACAGTTTTCAGAAATCGGAAGAACCAAGAAGAGAAACTAAACGAACTTAGTCATGCCATGGAATTAAACAATAATCAGAAACAAAAAAGAAGAAATACTTAGCTCTTTTTTGTCGTTCATTTTTTTCTGTTTTTCTCTTCTTCTTTTTTTCTGCTTTTCTTTCGTTTTTCTTCATTTCTTGATTATTCACTTGCTTCTTCATTTGTTCTTGCATTTTTTCTTGAATCCGAGCCCTTTCTTAAAAATCCGGCGGCTATTGAGTTATTCTTGTATTTCCGGCAGCCTTTGGAACTTATTTTTCTGGTCACACTGTTTGTGACGTTAAAAGAGTAGTGGGGTGAAGGTTTCGTGTGGTTTTGGGTGGTGCGCAGCCGTGGGTGGTGGGTGGCGGCGCATCTAGGGTTTGGTGTTTGGAAGGGTTATGGTGAGTTTTGAAGGAGACGGTTTAGAGAAATGGGATGAGGGGAAGATGGGGAGTTGTTTGGTGTAAACTTTGGCCGGAAAGGAGGCCTGCCGCCGCCGTGGGTGGCGGAACCCTAGCGGCGGCGTTACAGTGAAGAAGGAGAAGAGATGCGGCTATGTTTGGAGAGAAGAAATACAAGGTTTTTGTATTTTTAAGGTTTTTGTTATGTTTTTTAAGGTTTTTATGTTTTTGTATATTAAATTGTAATAACGAATTTTCAGCCGTTGGATTAAGATTCACGGATGGTTGAGATCAAATGGTGGCCGAATTGGGCTGCTGGCTTGTTTTTGGGCTGGAATTATTTGGGACCGGCTGGGCAAGGGTGTTTGGGCGTGTTGGGCTGAAGACTGGTTTGGGCGTGTTGGGCTGAAGACTGGGGTTTAGGTCTTATTTGGCCGAATTCCTTTCATTCTTCTTTTTTCTCTTGTTTTCTTTATGATAATTTGTATTTTGTATTTTATTCTTTTTGTATTTTTTTTTGTATTTTTGTGTTTCAATTTTGTTTGTATTTTCTGTATTTTTCCATTTTGTAATTAACTAGGAACTTATTAAAAATTAAACTAATTACCTTCTTTTTTGGCAATTTTCAATTTAAAAAAGCTAACTAATGTTATTTTTGATTTTTTCTTTAATTTGTTAGAAATGAATTAACTTCCTAAATGCATTTTTGGTATTTTTATTTATCACACTCAAATAACACACAAATATTTAACACAAAATTCACACAAAATTTTGAAAATAAGGAAAAATAATTTATTTTGAATTTTATAGAAATAACTCATGTGTAGGGTAAAAATCACGTGCTTACAGATACGGATCTTAAATATATGTTAAGCGCCTCTTGTGAAGCTTGGTCGAAATCGGAGGACATTTGACATGTTTCAGACCTAATTATCTAAAGTTAGCAGTTTAAGAAGTTTGAAATGAAAATGATGATTTTGAGGCTTGATTCATTGATTTTGATGTTGTTTTTGTGATTTGATCGCTCAAGTAAGTTCGTGGGAAGTTTTTGAGTTAGTCGGTGTGATTGGTTAGGAGCCCCGAGGGCTCGGGAGTGTTTCTCGAGGTGTTCGGGGTAGTTTTGCACTTTGGAAGATTGCAGAAAATCTGCAACAGGTGCTTAGTGATTTTCTTCTTCGCGTTCGTGCTATGCATCTCGCGTTCGTGAAGCTTCAGCTTTATCCTTCATTGCATTCGCATAACCTCCTCGCGTTCGCGTAGAGTATTTTGACTCAGAAGACTAAGCCTTTATTTTACTCTTCGCGTTCGCGCTTGCATTCTCGCGTTTGTGTAATTCATAGGGCTCCCTTCATCACGTTCGTGTAGTTGTCCACGTGTTCGCATAGAAAAAGTCCTGGACACCCCCCCCCCCAAATATTTCTCTTCACGTTCACTGTCTCCTCATCATGAACGCGATGGTCTGTTCAATTAACCTTTCGCGAACGAGGCCCCTTTCCTGCGAACGCGAAGGTCATTTCTGCCCAGTGATTTTTAGAGCTCAAAAACAGACCAGTGACTGGATTTCTTCATTATTTTCACACGAGCTCTTCTCCTTCACCCTCCATAAACAAGTTTGAAGAACCTCTTCCTCCATAACTTCATAGGTAAGTGTTCCTAACTTCATTCCATCTTAATTTCTTCAACAAATCACTAATTTCCTAGACCTAAATCAAGAAATCAAAGTAGAAATTATGGGTTTTTGTGTAGAGTTAGGGTTTTGGGAATTTTAGGTGATTCAACCTTAATTTGAGGTTGAAGCTTAAAAAAAACTATATATTTGAACTCGTGCAGTTATGGGAGACTAGGTTTTGGTCTGAACCTCGTGTTTGGACCATATGGGCCCGTGTCAAATTTTGCTATTTTTTGAAGAATGTTTGGAAACTCATTTGTAGATTATGGGATCATGTTTTTGAGCCTTTATTGTTATTATTGAATTAATTATGCCAATATACCATTGTTACGGAGTCAGATTGTAGAGGAAAGGCAGTACTGGAGAGTTGATTGCTATTTTTTGGATCGAGGTAAGTGTTTGATCTAACTTGGGCTTGAGGGAATAGCATTAGAGTGTTAATAATCGCTAATTGCTAAATGAATGAGTACAGTGTATAGGCATAATGACGATCATCTATACACCGGTGTCTAGCATGACAGTGGGTCTTTGTTTGTAAGTATTTTAGGACTCTTCCAAGATAATTGATGATTTCTACATAATGTGAAGAGGATGAGGATTAATTATGGATTGTGAATTCTTTGGAGAATTGGCTCGAACGATAAAATATCATTGAGTAAGGAATGAAAGAAATGGAAAGAGATATGATTAATCCCTTACCGGGATGGTTTGATTATATTGATTATCTCCCTTGTCGGGATGTGAAAGTTGTTGTTGTTGCTCCCTTGCTTGGATAGAGCTGCTTAATTTTGTTTTACCTTGCCGGGACATTTCTTATTATTGTTTATTCCCTCGCCTATTTGGTTGTGATTGTTGTGTGGGTGAGGAAGAGTGATAATGCATAAAGGGTCATTCCGTGCCATGTTTGATTATATTTGCACCAAGGGTCACTCTGTGCCATGTTTGATTATATTTGCACGAAGGATCATTTTGTGCCAGATTTTGATTATTTATGCACGAAGGACATTCTGTACTCTGATTTGACTATAATTGCACGAAGGATCTTTTCATGCCATGAAATAAGAGTTATGTGAGGGAAAGCATGAAGGCTGATGCCGTGCATTTTATTTGATTGCTTTGGGAGAAAATGAGAGTAAAAGCACGAAGGTTCATGCCGTGCAACTATTGATTTTCGTGCTTTTGTTAATGATTGTTGTGCCCTATTCCTTACTTAAGTTGAGGACTTTTTTATATCCGAATTGTAATCCCCCGTAGCATGTTTCCCTCCCCTTTAATTATTTAGTATCAGTATTCTTTCCTTTTATTGCACTTATATATTGAACTGCACAGGTTGATCCGGTAGTCCTGTCTAGCCTCATCACTACTTTGCGGGGTTAGGCTAGGCACTTACCAGCACATGGGGTCGGTTGTGCTGATGTTATCGATCTGTGCTTTTGCACAGATCACGGTACCGGAGTAGCTTTTGGACCATAATAATAGCATACGGAGCGGGAGCTGACTTCAGTCCAGGGACTTACAAGGTAGCCTAGCTGGCATTCGCACGCCAAAGTCCCTTTCCATATTTTCTGTTTGTTTTCTTTGTACCGAGACAGGCACTATGTATTTTTCTCTATTCTAACTTGTTTGTAGTACTCTTTAGTGGTTTGTGAGATAGCGGTTCCAGTCTTGAGTAGTGAAATATTAAACTTCCGCATTTTGGGTTTTCAGTTTTTAAACAATTATATTTTATTATTGTTGTGTTGTTACCCAAAGGTGTTTAAATATTTGGTTGCCTAGCTCCAACAGTAGGCGCCATCACGACTCCCGATTGTGAGAAATCCGGATTGTGAGAAATTGGTATCAGTGCTCTCGGTTGTATAGGTCTCGCTACTTACGGAAAAACTTGATAGATTCTAAGGGATTAGTACAGAGACGTCTGTATTTATCACTCAGAGGCTACGGAGTTAGGAAAAGTTTCTCTTTTGTTCTTTCTTGTCGTGTGATTCGATTTCTCAAATACTGATTGTCTTTCTACTTTGTTCTTTCACAGATGGTGAGAACATGTGCTTCCTCTTCTACCGCGCAGCAGCCTGAGCCCCCAGCAGCAGCTCCTACTAAGGGCAGAGGCTGAGGCCATGCTAGAAGTCGAGGTAGGGGCAGAGCTCAGACCCGGGCAGCATTCCTAGTGGTGGAGCCTCATATTGACTATGATGAGGAGGTTCCAGCCCCAGCATCTCTGGTGGGCACAGCTCAGGTCCTAGGAAGGGTCATGGTCACCCCATATCTTCAAGATGCTTTAGTCAGATTGGCAGGCTTTATAGAGAGTGGCACTAGAGCGGGTTTGCTACCAGTAGCACCAGCCACTTCTCAGGATAGAGGTGGGGTTCAGACCCCTACTACACATACTCCGGAGCAGGTAGCTCCTCAGACTCATGTCCTAGTGTTCAGCCAGCCGTGGCGGCTCAGCCAAGTATTGTAGCCCAAGTCGGCGTTGGAGCGGCTATGTCTTCGAATGATTTGTGGAGAATTGATAGGTTCTCCAAGCTCTTCACCACCATATTCAGTGGTGCTTCATCAGAGGATCCACAGGATTTCTTATTCAGCTATCATGAGATCCTTAGGACCATAGGTATAATGGAGACCAATTGGGTCAATTTTGCCACCATTCGGTTTGCAGGATCCGCCAAGACTTGGTGGAGGGATTATTTGCCTATCTAGACCAGCAGAGTCTCCAGCATTGACATGGGATCAGTTCGCAGAGTTGTTTTTGGAGAAGTTTCTCCCAGACACTCAGTGGGAGGCACTTCACAGGCAGTTCGAGTGCCTCCAGTAGAGCTCCATAGCAATTACATAGTATGAGACTCGATTTATTGAATTGGCAAGCCATACTATTGTGATACTCCCCACAGAGGGAGAGAAGGTTCAGAGATTTATTGATGGGTTGATTCAGTCGATCCGTCTCCAGATGGATGTGAGAGTAGGTAGTGAGATTTCCTTTCAGGAGGCGGCCAATATGGCCCACAGAGTTGAGATGGCTCTTGCACGAGGAGGTGGTCAGATTTTGGATAAGAGGCCTCATCATTCTGGTATATTTAGTGGTACATCGTTTAAAGGTAGGTATTCTTATGGTAGAGGCCATTAACCAAAACCTTTTCAGTCAGCACTTCAAGTTTCCCATGGTAGTCCAAGCGGTGGTGGTTCTCAGCAGTATTATTCTAATCAGTAGCCCATCAGTGCGTCTCCACTTTAGAGCTTCCGGAGAGGACATTCAGGTCGATAGGGCCAGTAGTCACAGTAGCAGAGGTCTTGTTATGGTTGTGGTAACCCCGGTCACATTATCATGTTTTTCCATTGAGCCTCAGGCAACTCTCAGCAGCAGGGTCCTCGCCCCATGATTCAGGCATCAGGTAATCCACAACTCACCCAGCCAGCTAGAGGCGGGGGTAGGGATCATAGAGGAGGAGGTAGAGACCGTAGAGGTGGAGCTCGGGCCGGCATAGGTAGAGGTCATCCAGTAGCCGATCGCCCTAGAGACATAGTTCAGGGAGGTGGGGCCCAACCTTGGTGTTATGCTTTGCCAGCCAAGCCAGAAGCTGAGTCTTCGGATGCTGTTATTACCGATACTATTCTTGTTTGTGATAGGGATGCTTTAGTGCTATTTGACCCTGGGTCCACATATTCATATGTGTCGTCTTATTTTGCACCCTACTTTCCTATGCCTAGCGAAGCTTTGGGTATCCCTGTTTATGTATCTACACCAGTAGGTGATTATATAGTGGTCGACCGAGTTCATCGTTCCTATGTGGTAGTGTTTGAGGGTCTTGAGACCCATGTTGATTTATTGCTTCTAGACATGGTGGATTTCGATGTTATATTAGGGATGGATTGGTTGTCCCCATATCATGATATCTTTGATTTTCACGCTAATACCGTTAGCTTGGCTTTGCCGGATTTGCCCCGATTAGAGTGGAGAGAGACCCCAAGTTATGCCACCTGCAATGTTATTTCATATGTAAAGGCTCGACGCATGGTCAAGAAAGGGTGTTTAGCTTATTTGGAATATGTTTGTGATTCCAGTACAGAGGTCCCTTCTATTAACTTTATTCCTATTGTTCGGGAGTTCCCCGAGGTTTTTCCTTCAGACCTGCCGGGTATGCTTCCCGATAGGGATATTGATTTCTGTATTGATCTGGCCACAGGCACATACCCCATTTCTATTCCGTCATATCACATGGCCCTACCATAATTGAAAGAGTTAAAGGACCAGTTGCAGGATTTGCTACAGAAGGGTTTTATCAGGCCTAGTATTTCTCCTTGGGGTGCGCGGTGTTATTTGCGAAGAAAAGGGATGGATCGATGAGGATGTGCATTGATTACCGACGATTGAACAAGGTGACGTTAAAGAACAAGTATCCACTGCTAAGGATTGATGATTTTTTTGACCAGCTATAGGGTGCGAAGGTGTTTTCAAAGATAGACTTGAGATCTGGCTACCATCAACTGAGAATTAGGGCATCAGATGTCCCTAAGACAGCATTCCGCACTCGGTATAGGCATTATGATTTTTTGGTTATATCATTTAGGTTGACCGATTCCCCAATAGTATTTATGGAGTTTATGAACCGAGTGTTCAGGCCTTATCAAGAATTCTTCGTGACAGTCTTTAATGATGATATTTCTGGTATACTCCTACAGCCGGGAGGAGCACGAGCAGCACCTTAGAGTGGTTCTTCAAACTATGAAGGATAGTAAGTTATATGCTAATTCTCGAAGTGCAAGTTCCGGTTGAGTTCAATTGCATTTCTGGGTCAAGTCATACCAGTAGAGGGTATTCAGGAAGAAGATTGAGGCAGTCAAGAATTGGCCTCGACCAGCTTCAGCGACTAAGATTTGGCGCTTCTTGGGGTTAGAAGGTTATTATCATCGGTTCATGGAGGGGTTTTCATATATAGCAGACCTGATGACCAGGTTGACCCAGAAGGGTGCCCAATTCAGGTGGTCAGACGAGTGCGAGGAGAGCTTTCAGAAGCTCAAGACAGCTCTGACTATAGCACCGATATTGGTTTTGCCCATGGGTTCGGGGTCTTATACAGTTTATTGTGATGCTTCCCGTATTGGGCTTGGTGGTGTATTAATGAAGGATGGCAGATTCATTTCTTATGCTTTAAGGAAATTGAAGATCCACAAAAGAATTATCCCGTCCATGATCTAGATTTGGTAGCCATTGTTCATTCTTTGAAGATTTGGAGACATTATCTATATGGGGTGACGTGTGAGGTGTACACGAATCACAAGAGCCTTCAGTACTTGTTCAAGCAAAAGGAGTTGAATTTGAGTCAGAGTAGGTGGTTAGAGCTGATGAAAGATTAAGATGTTACTATTTTGTACCACCCGGGGAGAGCCAATATGGTGGCTGATGCATTGAGTAAGGAGTCCGCCAGCATGGGCAGTCTTGCTTATATATCGATCTGCCAGAGACCGCTTGCCTTGGATATTCAGGCCCTGGCCAATCGATTTGTGAGGTTGGACATTTTTTAGCCTTTGAGAATGTTAGCTTGCACGGTCGCTCGTCCTTCACTATTGGAGTGTATCCATGATCGACAATTTGATGATCCTCATTTGGGTGTCCTGAGAGACACGGTCGGGCATGGAGGTGCCACGAAGGTGACTTTAGATGATGATGGTGTTTTGAGGTTGCGGGGGCAAGTTTTCGTGCCCAATGTCGATGGGATTCGAGAGTTGATCTTAGAGGAGGTCCATAGTTTGTGGTATTCTATTCACCCGGGTGCCACGAAGATGTATTAGGACTTGCGGCAACATTATTGGTATCATAGGATGAAGAAAGATATTGTTGCATATGTGGCTCGGTGTTTGAACTGTCAGCGGGTCAAGTATGACATCAGAGGCCTGGTGGTTTGTTTCAGAGGATTGAGCTTCCCAAGTGGAAGTGGGAGAGGATTATAGAGGGGATTTTGTTACTGGACTTCCGAATGACTCGGAAGAAGTTTGATGTTGTTTGGGTTATTGTTGATTGGGTGACCAAGTCAGTGCATTTCATTCCTGTTGCAGCCACTTATTCATCGGAGAGATTAGCTGAGATCTACATCGGGAGATTGTTCGCCTTTATGGGGTACCGGCATATATCATTTCGGAAATGGGTACGTAGTTCACCTCGTGCTTTTGGAAAGTAATTCAGCACTTAGGCACCCAGGTTCAGTTGAGCACAGTGTTCCATCCTAATACGGACGGCCAGTCCGAGAGGACTATTCAAATATTGGAATATATGCACCGGGACTATGGCATTGATATTGGAGGCTTGTGGGACCAGTTTTTGTCTTTGGCAGAGTTCGCCTACAAAAATAGCTACCAGTCCAGCATTCATATGGCTTCTTATGAGGTGTTGTATGTTAGGCGATGTCGGTCTCCAGTAGGATGGTTTGAGCCGGGAGAGGCTCGGTTATTGGGTACAGATATAGTCCAGGAGGCCTTGGATAAGGTCAAGATCATTTAGGACAAGCTTCGTTCGGCTCAGTCGCGACAAAGGGGTTATGCGGATTGCAAAATTAAAGATGTAGCTTTCATGGTTGGTGAGCGAGTATTGCTCTGTGTATCTCCTATGAAGGGCTTGATGAGATTTGGGAAGTAGGGCAAGCTTAGCCCTAGGTTCATTGGCCCATTTGAGATTCTTGATCGTGTGCGAGAGGTGGCCTACAGACTTGCCTTGCCACCTAGCTTATCAGCCGTGCATCCAATTTTTCATGTATCTATGCTTTGGAGGTATCACGGTGATCCTACACATGTGTTAGACTTCAGTACTGTCTAGTTGGACAAAGATTTATCTTACGATGAGGAGTTGTTAGCTATTCTAGACCAGTAGGTTCGACAGTTGAGGTCGAAGAGTTTTCCTTCAGTACATGTCCAGTGGAGAGGTCAACCTCTTGAGGCATCGACCAGGGAGTCCGAGTCTAATATGTGGAGCGGTTATCCTCATCTATTTCCTAACTCAGGTACTTCTTTCTTTTGTCCGTTCGAGGATGAAGGGTTATTTTAGAGGTGGAGAATGTGATGACCCAAAGGGTCATCACCGAATTTCTCTCTTTTTTTCCGCACTTTCGAGGCCTTGAAATCCGCACTTATAGTTGCCTCAATTTGCATGCGCTGTACGGGCGCAGATAGCCGGAAAGCTTTTGTGTTGAAATATGTGAATTCTATGAAAAAATTGAAGAATTTTGATATTAATATGATTAAAGTTGAGTTTCATCAATGTTTTGGGTAAACGGACCCGGGCCCATGATGTGACGGTCTCAGGGGGTCCGTAGAAAAATATGGGACTCGAGCATGTGCTTAGAGTCGAAATTCGACGTCTGGAACCCGAGCAAAAGAATTTTTCTGTTCAATTGTTTTTCTAAAATTATTAAGGAAAAAGGAAATGAATATTGATTAAAAGACTATGGTATCGGGCTCGTATTTTGGTTCTGACGCCTGGTACATGTCATAAATATATGTTAAGTGCTTCCTATGGAGTTAGGTTGAAATCGGACGTCGTTTGACGGGTTTCGGACCTAATTATCTAAAGTTAGATGTTTAAGAAGTTTGAAATAAAAATGATGCTTTTGAGGCTTGATTCATTGATTTTCATGTTGTTTTGGAAATTTTATCGCTCAAGTAAGTTTGTGGGAAGTTGTTGAGTTAGTGTGTGTGATTGGTTAGGAGCCCCGAGGACTCGTGACTGTTTTCGGAGGTGTTCTGGGTAGTTTTTCCCTTAGAAGATTGCAGAAAATCTGCAACAAGTGCTCAGTGATTTTTTTCTTCGCGTTCGTGCTATGCCTCTCGCATTCGCGAAGCTTCAGCTTCATCTTTCATCGCATTCGCATCACCTCTTCGCGTTCGCGTAGAGTATTTTGACTTAGAAGACTTAGCCTTCATTTTACTCATTGCGCTCGCGCTTGCATTTTCGCATTCGCGTAGTTCATAGGGCTCCCTTCATCGCGTTCGCATAGTTGTCCAAGTGTTCGCATAGACCAAGTATTGGACCCCCCCACCCCCCAAATATTTCTCTTCGCGTTCGCAGCCTCCTCATAGTGTACGCGATGGTATGTTGAATTAACCCTTCGCGAACGCGGCCTCTTTCCCGCAAATGCGATTGGAATTTTGCCCAGTGATTTTTAAAGCTCAAAAACAGACAAGTGATGGGATTTCTTCATTGTTTTCACACGAGCTCTTCTCCTTCACCCTCCATAGACAAGTTTGAAGAACCTCTTCCTCCATAACTTCATAGCTAAGTGTTCCTAACTTCATTCCCTCTTAATTTCTTCAACTAATCAGTAATTTCCTAGCCCTAAATCATGAAATCAAAGAAGAAATAAGGGATTTTTGGGTAGAGTTTGGGTTTTGGAAATTTTGGGTGATTCAACCTTAATTTGGGGTCGAATCTTAAAACAAATTATATATTTTAACTAGTGGGGTTATGGGTGACTAGGTTTTGATCCGAGCCTCGTGTTTGGACCATGTGGGCCCGGTGTCAAATTTTAGTATTTTTGGAAGAATCTTAGGAAACTCATTTCTAGGCTATGGGATCATGTTGTTGAGCCTTTATTGATATTATTGAATTAATTATGCCTAGATACCATTATTTCAGAGTCAGATTGTATAGGAAATGTGGTATTGGAGAGTTGATTGCTATTCTTTGGATCGAGATAAGTGTTTGATCTAACTTGGGCTTGAGGGAATAAGATTAGAGTGTTATTAATTTCTAATTGCTAAACGAATGAGTACGATGTATAGGCTGGTGATGAGTATCTATACACCGGTGTCTAGCATGACTGTGGGTCTTTATTTGTACTTATTTTGGGACTCTTCCAAGCTAATTGATGATTTCTACATAATGTGAAGAGTATGAGGATTAATTATGAATTGTGAATTCCTTGGAGCGTTGACTCGAACGACAAAATACTATTGAGTAAGGAATTAAAGAAATGGAAAGAGATATGAGTAATCCCTTGCCGGGATGGTTTGATTATATTTATTATCTCCCTTGCCGGGATATGAAAGTTGTTGTTGTTGGCCCCTTGCCGGGATTTAGCTGCTTAATTGAGTTTTTCCTTGCCGGGACGTTCCTTATTATTCTTTATTCCCTCACCCGTTTGGTTTTAATTTCTATTTGGGTGAGGAAGGGTGATAATGCACGAAGGGTCATTCCGTGCCACGTTTGATTATATTTTCACGAAGGGTCATTCCGTGCTATATTTGATTATATTTGCACAAAGGGTCGTTCTGTGCCATGTTTTGATTATTTATGCACGAAGGAACATTTTGTGCTCTGATTTGACTATAATTGGACAAAGGATCATTCCATGTGATAAAATGAGAGTTATTGGAGGGAAAGCACGAAGGGTGATGTCGTACATTTTATTTAATTGCTTTAAGTGAGAATGAGAGTAAAAGCACGAAGGTTGATGTCATGCAACTGTTGATTTTTGTGCTTTTGTTAATTATTGTTGTGCCCTATTTCTTACTTAAGTTGAGGACTTTTTTATATTCGGATTGTCCTCCCCATAGCATGTTTCCCTCCCATTTTCACTATTTAGTTTATGGTATTATTTCTGTTTATTGAACATATATATATATATTGAACTGCACAAGTTGATTTGGTAGTATTGTCTAGCCTCGTCACTACACTCACGTGACGACGGACCGGATCGTCACAGTCGGTTGTGCTGATGCTACACTTCTATGCTTTTTGCACGGTACTGGAGAAGTTTTTGTATCACAACAGTAACATGTCGAGTGGGAGCTGAATTCAATACAGGGACTATGAGGTAGCCTAGCAGGCATTCACAGGACAACGTCCCTTTCTACATCTTTTGTTTGTTTTCATTTACCGAGACAGACACTATGTATTTTTCTCTATTCAGACTTGTTTGTAGTACTCTTTAGTGGTTCGTGAGATAGCGACTCCAGTCTTTGGTAGTGAAATATTAAACTTTCGCATTTTTGGTTTTCAGTTATTCATGTTTTAAAAGACTTCCTCGTTTATTTAAAGACTTGTTATTTTATTATTGTTGTATTGTTACCCGAAGGTGTTTAAATGTTTGGCTTGCCTAGCTCCAACATTAGGCACCATTACGACTTCCGATGGTGGGAAATCTGGGTCGTGACACCCATTAATTAGCCACCTAGGTGAAGGTCACTACCATAATGCCCTTTATACTATTAGATACAACTTCTAGCAATTGACTCTTAGTATAATTTAGTTAGAATTAATTTGTAGTTTGATCATAGGAGAATATAAAAAGAAAAAGAAAAAAGAATGGAAGACCAATTAAGAGCATACATGCAATCCAAAGCTAAATAGATACTCGACTCCTATCCTAGCTCTCTGTAGAATCGATCCCCACCCACAAATCGGGTAAATGCTATTATGACCCTCTCTTGCTACTTTCTAGTGGTGCGGAGTTGGCTACGACCAGTGTGCCAAAGACCAAAATAATAATAGTCATCATTATGGAAATGATAAAAGGATAAAAATATGGGTTCTCAAATTAATCCTCAAAGGTGAAGGAATTATGTATCAATATGGTCTGTAAATATGAGGCACGCTCAGATCCCTTTTTTCGAAAGAATGGGACTTGTGATAAGCATTATAAATGCAGACTCATTCCTGAAGTGAGTGTGAAAATATATATATGTGATACAAATTGTTGATAGAATCCTAGGAAGCTCAAATCTATTCAAAGACAAGTATGAAGCTTTGGAATCTCAAAGAGGGCCCTTAACAAGATCCCAAGCTAAAAATTTGCAAAATAATGTCATTGGACTTCAGGAACGATCAAAGAAGTTGTTAGTTAGGAGCAAGAGCTTAAGAATAAAGGATTTGATTTATCTAGGTGTTATAATTATTTTATGTCTCAAATTCATGTCCAATAAGAGGTGGATTAGATCCAAAGAACGTCCTTTGAAGAAGGTCTAAATCAGGCCCTATTAGACCAATTTAGCACCTAAAATGTGCCCAAACTTCCAGCCCATGAAGTCCTATCCAAAGCCACGTTTCTATAGCATAAAAAGGACTTACTTAATGTCCAATAATGGTACAATAGTCGTGCTACATGTTGAGTGCAATTCAGTGCCAAGTTGCTTGCAAATTTCCTTCAAGATTTTCAAGATTTCCAAGATTTTCAAGATTATAGTCAAGATTTATTTCTTTTCGAGTTATTTAAGGTTTATGTTTTCCTTTACTAAGATTTTGGAATTACTTTCCAAGAATGACTTGGTTTTTGCTTCCTATTATTTTCCTTTTCCCAAGGTAGTTGGATTAGTTGTCCAAAGTTGTTTAGGACTTTATTTACTTGTTTTTAGGTAGATTTTCGTGACATCTCTCTATATAAATGGGTGAATTCTTTGTTTTTAGATTTAGATTATTCAGATTATTATAAATAAAAAAATGTAAAATTGTTTTGCACTCTTATGTGTGGCTACTCATGGATTTATTCTTCAATCTTCAAGACTCAGCTTAAGGTGGTAAGATTAAACTCTTTCAAAATCTTAGATTACTTCTAGGTATTCAAGAAAGATGATAATTTTAGGTTTATTATTGTTCTTGTTATTCTAAAGGATCGGATTTTACAATCAATCTCTTATTTTTAATTCTCTACCAAAGGCAATTAGTTCTTTGTTTGCTAATTGTTGTTGTTAGGATTCAACTTCAAGAATAGACTTCTTGAATTCAAGAAACTCTTTCTTAAATTCAATCTAGCTTTAATATTTCCGTCCTTTTTTGTTTATTTATTTCCTTTTAGCTTCCGCACGTTTCTTGATTTTTTTTGTTTTTCGTTAGTAATTCTTGAATTCCCTATAGTGTTTTTATCAAATAGTATAGAGCGTAGGCTAAATCAATATTTCAATTTTGATAGTCTTGGGAGGTTCTTGAGCAAAAAAAATGAAAATCAACCCTAAAAAAGTTTTATTGCTCATTGTTATATCAAAACTCAAGGGTTATTTTACTCCAAGTCAAGAAAGGAAACAAGAAGAGGGATCCTTGTTTTTGAAGATTAAGGAAACTTTTTTCCTTATTCTTGTGGGTTTTGGGTTTCTTAAATTCTTTCCCTTTTTCTACTAACCAGTTCTTATCCTTTCTAGGTTTGGTCTTCCACTTTCCTTTTATTTTTCTAACTCTAAATTCTTATCACTAAGGTTTGTGACTAGTAAGGTTTATTAATAAATCTAAAGATTAACGATCAAGAGTTGCTTTGAGTGAAAAGGGAAAGAGAGGTGAGAACATTAGAGGGAAAAAGCCAAATTTGAAGAATACGTATTTCTTCTAATCTTTGTTTGAGATATCTCAAACAGGTTGTTATGAAGAAAGGAAGCGATCTATGACTCAACAACTTGAAAGATCGAACTCTCGGTATGGAAAATGGAAACACGATGGTAAAGTCATTTTCCAAACTAGAGCTAAAGTGATGTCTGCAAATTGTGCCCTTAGAATTGACAAAGAGTTTGGGTATTACTCAATTAGCACATATATGGTTGAGAAACTGAATTTTCCTTGTGTTGAGCATATTAAACCCTACATGTTGAGAGGAGTAAAGGTAGATAAGATAGTCTTATTACTATTCTCAATTGGAAGGTATGAGGATGCGGTCCGGTATGATGTGATTCCTATGAATAATTATCATATCTTGTTGGAAAAACTATGGTATGTCTATAGAAGATCTTCCTATAACATGAAAAAAATAGATACTCTTTTAAAGTAACGGAAAGAAACTCATTCTTGGACCTTTGACTCCCTCGCAAATTTATGAAGATGAAAAGTCCATCAAAGAGAATATGGAAAAATAAGAGAGAGAGAAAATAATGAGAGGAGTAAGAGAGTGCATGTTGACATCCCAAGAGAGAAAAAGGAGAGGTTGTTTTGAGTAAAGAGAGTGTGATGTCAAGGAAAAGAGTGAGCTTGAGAGGAAAGAAAAGAGAGAAGGCCATGAGATAGAAAAAGGCTTTGAGGTAGAGAGAGAGAAAGATGGTTTGAGTGATGAAAAAGAAGAAAACTTTAGTAAGAGAAAAGAGGCAAAGGGTGATGAAAAATGTCAGTCTTGATATAAAATCCAAAGAGAGTGTAGGTACGAAAATATGTTCTTTACTTTCTAACCCATTAACTCTTTCTTGTTTTAGGTCTTGTGATTTTGTGCAGCCACGTGTACATTTTGAAAGGGGAGGTGAGGCTCAAGAGATGGTGGCAAAGGATCCAATTGTATTCCAACATGAATTTGGAAAAATCAATTCTTGTTGGATGGTGGAAGATAAAAGCTTGGTTAAATTCTTTGTTATCGAACCTTTTGACTACTTTGATTCTTATTTACAGGTTTGTGACACTGAGTTCCCTAAAGCCATTCTAAGTTGGAATCATCGCAAAAAAGAATACAAAGTGAAGTTGTTCCATTATTAAATAAGTCCAAGTATGATGTGTATAATTGGTTTATTCGCATTCTTGTCATTTCAAGAACACCTAAGGTATTTTTGGAGGTAATGAACTATACTCTTATTTATTATGTTGGTGACTTTATTATTTGTGGATGATGATATTTTGATGTATATCAAGTCACTAACTGGAACATATAAGTTCATGTGCAAGAGTAATTTGTTTGCTTTTGATATTGAGTATGGCATAGATGATTATATGTTCGAACTTGGTTGAAAGGGGTTTGAAATTTATGAAAATAGGCTTGGAAATAAGTTTTCATGTGATAAATTGCTATAATATGAGTTTTTTAGTGTGATAGGAAGTCATTATTCTAGTCATGTTGATTGTAAGATTGTAAAAGTATTTGATACTAGTAAAGAGGCTATGCATGATTATTGTGACGTTAGTGATCAAATACTCTTTCATGAGCTCATCTATGACTCTTTATGTGACAGTTTGAGCAATTGTTTAGAACCTTTTGATGTTGAGAATATTATTTGGAAAAGTTATAATCATGAGCTCGAATGTATTGAAACTTTTATTTTGGGAATTATGGGTTCTTCCAACCTTCTTGAGGATTTATGTGCTTCTTTGAATAGCTTATATGTAGAAGTATTCATGAAATTTATAATTGATACTTGGCTATATCATACAAGTGTCTTATTTGATACATGTAATAGAGATACTTGTTTTAAATGGATGCGTGATCAATCTTTTGTAGTTTCATTGTTAAGCACATTATTTGACTACCTTAAGAGCTATTTTATGGGACAAATCTAAGTAGGCATAAATTTTATTGGGATGATGATGTCCATATGCTTTATAATGGAGTATTTACACCATAAGGCTTAATTGGGTTAAGTGGACAAATGATTAATATCTTTTTTTTTACCATTTTTTTAGATTATGGGATTCCATTTACTAGTGCATGTCTTCGTTTTTGTAACGACCCGGCCCGTCGTTACGGGAATTACCACCCCGTTACCTTGCAATTACATATATTATGCTTTTAAAACAGTATTATAGTATATCGGGTGAGTTAGGAGTGATTTGGATTGTAAATGCAACAAATAGCATGTTTGAAGAAAGCTTGAATATGAAAAGTCAACCAAGAGTTGACTATTGAGTTAGAGTGCTCGGAACCGGATTCTGATGATTCGACTAGTTCCGGGGGATCAGTTATGACTTAGGAGAACAATCGGAATTGAATTCGGAGATCCGGTGTAGTTTTAAGCTTGAATTGACGAATGTTGAATTTTGGCGAAAACCGGATGGTAGGTGATATTTTGATCCGGGGGTCGGAATGGAATTCCGACAATTTCTGTAGCTTCGTTATGTCATTTTGGATGTGTCTGCAAATTTTCAGGTCATTCGGACATCGTTTGACCGGGTTTTGGATTGAATGTTAGTTTTGAAAGTTTTGAAGAAACTTAGGCTTGAATCCGTGGTTAATTGGTGATTTTGATGTTTAGGATGGTGTTTTTATGATTGGAACAAGTTCGAATAAGGAATTAGGATGTGTTGGTGTGTTTGAATGAGGTCCCGGGGGCCTCGGGGTGTTTTCGGGTGGTTAATCGGGAGAAATACATGAAAATTGCAGGTTTGAAGAGTCCTGTTTCTGTTGTTTCCGCTCCTGCGGAATGATGGGCGCAGGAGCGAGTCCGCAGAAGCGGACGAGGAGCGCAGAAGCGCTGGGCATCGCAGAAGCGGAACATTTTCCGCTGAAGCGGCATCGCTGGAGCGGAAGGTGAGCCGCAGAAGCGGCCAGGGGCCATGGGTGAAGGATTCGCAGAAGCAGAAGGTTAGCCGCTTAGGCGAGTCCGCAGAGGCGGACGCCTAGTCGCAGAAGCGGGAAAACCCGCAGGAGCGATCGAATCTCCGCAGAAGCGGACACGCAGAGGCGGTCCGTATATCGCAGAAGCGGAATTGGCCGGCCAGGCCTGGAACCGCTGAAGCGACCCTTTGGTCGCGGATACGGACGCGTAGGAGCGGAAATTCTTCCGCAGAAGCGAAAATCGCTGTAAGTTAAGTGTATGAGAAGTTAGAAAAATTTCAGAACATTTCACACATTTGGGTCTCGGCTTTAGAGGCGATTTGGGCGATTTTGAAGAGAAACTCAAGGGAAATCATGAGGTAAGCAACTATGGACTTAAACTATGATTAGTATTGGTATTATTATGCAATTATATCATGAAAATGGAAGAATTTGGGGTGATTCATGGAAGATTTAACCCTAGGCTTGAACTTTAGAAAATCAAGGTTTTGAATGAGCAAATGGAGTCCGAATTTGGTAAAATTGATATGCTTAGACTCGTATTGAGATGAGGGTTCCGAATATGAGACTTTCGTAATTTTTCGAGAATCGTACCGAAAGTCGGGTTTTACCAACTTAGTGTAATTTTGCGAATTTCATATAAATTGAAGTGGGTTATGATTCTTTGACCCGTATTTGATATAATTATTGTTATTTGACTAGATTCTACACACGAGGCAACGAAATTCAAAGGAAAAGGCATCGCGGACGATTCTACGACCGGCTAGAGGTGAGTAGTTTGTGTATATTGTAGCCTGAGGGTTCGAAACCCCGACTTAGCACATTGTGACGCTAATAGGGCGTGGCTCGCACACCGTGGCAGGTGCGGGATTGATTGTGATTGGGGATTGAGACTTGGTCCATCCCGGGAATGAATAATATGTTGTTAGTGTTGGAAATACACTGTATTTGCTATATTTGTGGGTTGTAAGCCTTGTTTGGGGCCTTGTGCCGATCTGTAGTGCCCTTAGAAGACAATATTTATGTGATAGCTAAAGATTGCTTAAATCACTGATCTCAGTCCTGGAAATTGTAATCACACTTTTGAAATGCTAAGTCACCGGCTTTTACAAATCTAATAAAGATAAAAGTATTTTTCATAAATTATGAATTGAGAACTGGAAATAAGGAAAAAAGAATTGTTTTGTGACTTAATTGCTTATTGTGGACTGAGTATGGGATCGGGCTGCACGCCGCAGTGGTTGATATGAGGATCGGGCCGCACGCCGCAGCAGTATTGCGCTTGGGCTGTAGGAGCCCCTCCGGAGTCTGTACACACCCCCAGTGAGCGCCGTCGACGTTAAATCGGATCGGGCTACACGCCGTAGCGGTTATGTGCATTGCATTGCATTTGTATTTGTTGAATTACTCTGTGGTAGTTGTGTTGGATTATTGTTGCTAGTTCGTAGGAGATTCGGACTGTAGTGTAGCTTCATATTGTGGTATTTTGTGGATTTCTTACTGTCAGCTACATATATATATTTGTTACTCACTGAGTACTTAGTACTCACCCCTACTCCCCGCACCTTTTGTGTGCAGACTCAGGTACACAGGAGCAGTAGACGGACATCTCCAGCGTTTACATTGTCACGTCGAGTTGCTGAGGTAGCTGCCTACGTTCGCGGAGCCTAGCTTCTCCTCTCATTCCAGTTGTTATTGTATATTTTGTATTCAGACTTGAGTACTTCTATATCGTACTCTCTATTTTCCTGTCGGGTTTTGTTAGAGGCTCTAGACTTGTGACTCCGGATCTTTGGGAGTGTCAGTACTTTTGTTCAGTATTATTATTATTGGAGTTCTTAAACTCATATATTCTTCTTGGGTTGTCCATTTGGGGACTGGTATTGTGTTATAATTAAACTGTTGGTTTGGCTGGCCTAGCTTGATTGTTGGGCGCCATCACGACCGGATTTGGGTCGTGACAAGTTGGTATCAAAGCTCTAGGTTATTAGGACTCGCGAGTCATGAGCCGGTTTAGTAGGCTTTCGCGGATCGGTACGTAGACGTCCGTATCTATCCTCGGAGGGCTACAGAAACTTTAGGAAAAACCTCATTTTCTTGAATTCATATCGTGCGATTTGTGTTATCATGAAATTAAATCTTTCCATATTCGATTCTCTCGCAGATGGCGAGAACACGAGCTAACGGACGTGGCGGACGACCACCATTGGCACCCGAGAGGCCGTGGTCGTGGTAGAGGTAGAGGCGACGAGCACCGACGACTTGCCGACCCACCGGCCGATCGGACTCGGGACCGGATTCCGGCGGTGAACGCTCCGGCGGCTCAGGTTCAGGCACCGGCGGTGCCTATTGCGATACCGGGTCTTCAGAGGAGACCTTGGCTCGGATATTATCAGTGTGCACAGAGGCTTGGCACGGTAGTTGCCGCTACTGCTGCGGTATCTTCTTCACGGGCGGGGGGAGGATGGGACCCTCGTGGCTCGCACACCCGAGCCGGTTCGGCCGGTTGCGCCCGTTGCACCGGCTCCTGGCATATGTGGTTCCGGTTATGCCCGACGATGAGCAGCATCGTTTGGAGAGACTTGAGAGGCTACAGCCTCCGACATTCGGTGGAGCCGAGGGCGAGGATGCCCGGGGTTTTCTTGACAGATGTCGGCGTATGCTTCGCACCGCGGGTATTCTAGAGTCCGGCGGTGTTTCATTCACCACTTTTCAGTTCACAGGTGCAGCATTTCAGTGGTGGGAGGATTTTGAGAGGCGTAGGCCCGCCGGGGCAGTGCCCCTCACTTGGCAGCAGTTCTCCACGGTATTTTTGGAGAAGTACGTACCTCGGTCCTAGAGAGAAGAGCTGCGTCGTCAGTTTGAGTGGCTGAAGCAGGGAGGCATGACGGTTACTCGATACGAGATGAGATTCACACAGCTGGCCCGTCATGCCATGTGGATGGTCCCTACGGACAGAGAGAGGATCCAGAGATTTATTGATGGTCTTATTTATCCCATCCGCATATTGATGACCAGGGAGAGAGTTTCGACAGTTACCTTTGAGGAGGTGGTTGATGCTGCCCGTCACATTGAGACGGATCGCCGCAGAGAGCGAGAGGAGAGAGAGGCTAAGAGGCCTCGTGGTACTGGCAGTTACAGTGGTGCTCCGTCTAGGGGCCAATTTCAGCATAGCAGAGGTCGCTCTTTCAGATCTCATCAGTCTGGACGTACAGAGTCCAGTGGGGTTTCATCCGATCGTGGTCGTCAAGGCCAGCAGGGTTATCAGGGTCAGCAGAGCCGCCAGCAGAGTCAGCCTGCACTGAGTGCTCTTCCAGCTCAGAGCTCTGCTCCTGTTTCCTCAGCACAGGATTCATCGGTAGTGAGGGGTCCTCAGCAGCCCCTTCTTCCATCTTCGGGCCGTTGTTTTGAGTGCGGTGATTTGGGCCATATCAGGAGAGAGTGTCCTCAGTGGCTTCGTAAGCGGTCTCAGCGGAGGGATCAGCCTTCGTCTTCTACTCCTGTTTCTTCAGCGCCAGCACAGTCAGCTAGGACTGGTGGCCAGGTATCCAGAGGTCGCCCTAGGGGTGAGGATCGTACTGGTGGAGGCCAGGCTCGTTTCTATGCTCTTCCGGATAGGAAGGATGCTAGTGCTTCAGATGCGGTTATTTCAGGTATTATCTCAGTCTGCCACAGGGATGCTTCCGTCTTATTTGATCCCGGATCCACCTATTCTTATGTCTCTACTTATTTTGCACATCATTTGGGTATGACCCGTGGTATTCTTGCTTTGCCCGTACATGTGTCTACCCCAGTGGGGGATACTGTTGTTGTGGATCAGGTATATCGATCCTGTATTATTACTATTGGGGGTCTGGAGACCCGAGTTGATCTATTGCTACTGGGCATGGTAGATTTTGATGTAATTCTAGGCATGGATTGGCTATCTCCTTATCATGCGATTCCAGACTGTCATGCCAAGACAGTCACACTAGCTATTCCGGGTAATCCGAGGATCGAGTGGCGTGGCTTGACTGATTATGTGTCCGACAGGGTGATTTCTTATATAAAGGCCCAACGAATGATTGGCAAGGGTTGTTTATCTTATTTGGCCTTCATTAGAAATGTTGAGGCCGAGACACCCGGTCTTGATTCGGTCCCCATTGTGAGGGAGTTTCCGGATGTATTTCCAGCAGACCTGCCAGGCATGCCGCCTGATAGAGATATTGATTTTGGTATTGACTTGGTGCCGGGCACTCAGCCCATTTCTATTCCTCCCTATCGCATGGCACCAGCAGAGTTAAAAGAATTGAAAGAACAGCTACAGGAACTCTTAGATAAGGGTTTCATTCGTCCAAGTGTGTCACCTTGGGGTGCACCGGTGTTGTTCGTGAAGAAGAAAGATGGCACAATGAGAATGTGCATTGATTACAGGCAGCTGAACAAGGTAACAGTGAAGAATAAATACCCATTGCCTCGTATTGAGGACTTATTTGATCAGCTCCAAGGAGCTAGTGTATTTTCTAAGATTGATCTTTGATCGGGCTACCATCAGTTGAAGACCAGGGACTCGGATATTATGAAGACAGCGTTCGGGACGCGATATGGGCACTACGAGTTCCTAGTGATGTCTTTCGGGCTGACTAATTCCCCAGCTGCATTCATGCACTTGATGAATAGTGTATTTCGGCCGTACCTTGATTCTTTTGTGATTGTGTTTATTGATGATATTCTGGTCTATTCACGCAGCCAGGAGCAGCATGCACAGCATTTGAGGGTGGTATTGCAGAGGTTGAGAGAAGAGAAGCTCTATGCAAAATTCACTAAGTGTGAGTTCTGGCTTGATACTGTGGGTTTTCTGGGACATATAGTGTCCAGTGATGGTATTCGGGTTGATCCTCAGAAGGTTGAGGCAGTGCAGAATTGGCCCAGACCTTCCTCAGCTACAGAGATTCGGAGTTTTCTCGGCTTGGCAGGCTATTATCGTCGGTTTGTTCAGGATTTCTCATCTATTGCTTCACCGTTGACTAAACTGACACAGAAGAATGCTCCATTTGTGTGGTCTGATGAATGTGAGGAGAGCTTTCAGAAGCTCAAGGAGGCTTTGACCACGGCTCCAGTACTTGTGTTACCATCGGCCTCGGGGTCATATACGGTGTATTGTGATGCTTCCAGAGTTGGACTCGGTTGTGTGTTGATGCAGGAGGGTAGAGTTATTGCATATGCTTCTCGTCAGCTAAAGCCCCACGAGAAGAACTACCCTGTTCATGATTTGGAGTTAGCTACTATTGTTCATGCCTTGAAGATTTGGAGGCATTATCTATATGGTGTATCTTGTGATGTATATACGGACCACCGCAGCCTTCAGCATTTGTTTAAGCAAAAAGATCTAAATTTGAGGCAGCGGAGATGGCTTGAATTGCTTAAAGACTATGATATTACTATCTTGTATCATCCCGGAAAGGCCAATGTAGTGGCTGATGCATTGAGCCGGAAGGCTATTAGTATGGGCAGTTTGGCGTATATTCCGGTTGGGGAGAGACCCCTAGCAGTTGATGTTCAGGCGTTAGCTAACCAGATAGTAAGGCTGGATATCTCTGAGCCCAGTCGGGTGATGGCTTGTGTAGTAGCTCGTTCTTCGTTATATGATCGTATTCGAGAACGCCAGTATGATGATCCACACTTACTTGTCCTTAAGGACAGAGTTCAGCATGATGATGCTAGAGATGTCACTATTGATAGTGAGGGTGTATTGCGGATGCAGGGCCGGATATGTGTGCCCAATGTTGATGGCCTTCGTGAGTTGATATTGGAAGAGGCCCATAGTTCGCGGTATTCTATTCATCCAGGAGCCGCAAAGATGTATCAGGATTTGAAGCAGCATTACTGGTGGAGAAAGATGAAGAAAGATATTGTGAGCCATGTGGCTCGGTGTCTAAACTGTCAGCAGGTCAAGTATGAGCATCAGAGACCTGGTGGTGTATTCCAGCGAATTGATATTCCTGAGTGGAAGTGGGAAAGAATAACTATGGACTTTGTTAGTGGACTCCCTCGGACGGCGAGGAAGTTTGATTCAGTTTGGGTGGTGGTGGATAGGTTGACCAAGTCAGCTCACTTCATCCCAGTGTGTACTACCTATACCTCAGAGCGGTTGGCAGAGATATTCATCCGTGAGATAGTGAGATTGCATGGAGTTCCCATTTCCATTATATCGGACAGAGGTACCCAGTTCACATCTCAGTTCTGGAGGACATTTCAGCGAGAGTTGGGTTCACAGGGTAGAGTTGAGCACAGCATTTCATCCACAGACGGATGGGCAGTCTGAGCGTACTATTCGGATATTGGAGGACATGTTGCGTGCTTGTGTCATTGATTTTGGTGGTTCATGGGCTGATTATTTGCCTTTGGCGGAGTTTGCTTACAATAATAGCTATCAGTCCAGCATTCAGATGGCACCGTATGAAGCTTTATATGGGAGACGGTGTAGGTCTCCAGTTGGTTGGTTCGAGCCCGGTGAGGCTAGGTTGTTAGGGACGGAGTTAGTCCAAGATGCCTTAGATAAGGTGAAGGTGATTCAGGAGAGACTTCGCACAGCTCAGTCGCGTCAGAAGAGTTATGTAGACCGGAAGGTCCGAGATGTGTCTTATTCAGTAGGTGAGAAGGTGTTGCTAAAGGTTTCGCCTATGAAAGGTGTTATGAGGTTTGGAAAGAAAGGGAAGTTGAGCCCAAGGTTTATTGGACCTTTTGAGGTGCTTAGGAAAGTTGGGGAGGTGGCTTATATGCTTGCTTTGCCACCCAGTTTGTCGGGAGTTCACCCGGTGTTCCATGTATCTATGCTCCGGAAGTATGTCGGAGACCCGTCTCATGTGTTGGACTTCAGCACGATACGGCTAGATGAGGATTTGACTTATGATGTGGAACCAGTAGCCATTTTGGGTCGACAGGTTCGTAAGCTGAGATCTAAGGATATAGCTTCAGTGAAAGTGCAGTGGAGAGGTCGTCCCGTGGAGGAAGCAACTTGGGAGACCGAGCAGGAGATGCGAGGTAGATATCCACACTTGTTTGATACTCCAGGTATGTTTCTTAACCCGCTCGCGGACGAGCGTTTGTTTAAGTTGGGGAGAATGTAACGACCCGGCCCGTCGTTACGGGAATTACCACCCCGTTACCTTGCAATTACATATATTATGCTTTTAAAACAGTATTATAGTATATCGGGTGAGTTAGGAGTGATTTGGATTGTAAATGCAACAAATAGCATGTTTGAAGAAAGCTTGAATATGAAAAGTCAACCAAGAGTTGACTATTGAGTTAGAGTGCTCGGAACCGGATTCTGATGATTCGACTAGTTCCGGGGGATCAGTTATGACTTAGGAGAACAATCGGAATTGAATTCGGAGATCCGGTGTAGTTTTAAGCTTGAATTGACGAATGTTGAATTTTGGCGAAAACCGGATGGTAGGTGATATTTTGATCCGGGGGTCGGAATGGAATTCCGACAATTTCTGTAGCTTCGTTATGTCATTTTGGATGTGTCTGCAAATTTTCAGGTCATTCGGACATCGTTTGACCGGGTTTTGGATTGAATGTTAGTTTTGAAAGTTTTGAAGAAACTTAGGCTTGAATCCGTGGTTAATTGGTGATTTTGATGTTTAGGATGGTGTTTTTATGATTGGAACAAGTTCGAATAAGGAATTAGGATGTGTTGGTGTGTTTGAATGAGGTCCGGGGGCCTCGGGGTGTTTTCGGATGGTTAATCGGGAGAAATATGGAAAATTGCAGAAAATTTGTGCACTGCCTCTGTTGTTTCCGCTCCTGCGGAATTATGGGCGCAGGAGCGGGTGCGCTGAAGCGGAAAGGAGCCGCAGAAGCGGGCATCGCAGAAGCGGAACATTTTCCGCTGAAGCGGCATCGCTGGAGCGGAAGGTGAGCCGCAGAAGCGGCCAAGGGCCATGGGTGAAGGATTCGCAGAAGCGGAAGGTTAGCCGCTTAGGCGAGTCCGCAGAGGCGGACGCCTAGTCGCGGAAGTGGGAAAACCCGCAGGAGCGATCGAATCTCCGCAGAAGCGGACACGCAGAGGCGGTCCGTATATCGCAGAAGCGGAATTGGCCGGCCAGGCCTGGAACCGCTGAAGCGACCCTTTGGTCGCGGATACGGACGCGTAGGAGCGGAAATTCTTCCGCAGAAGCGAAAATCGCTGTAAGTTAAGTGTATCAGAAGTTAGAAAAATTTCAGAATATTTCACACATTTGGGTCTCGGCTTTAGAGGCGATTTAGGCGATTTTGAAGAGAAACTCAAGGGAAATCATCGGGTAAGCAACTATGGACTTAAACTATGATTAGTATTGGTATTATTATGCAATTATATCATGAAAATGGAAGAATTTGGGGTGATTCATGGAAGATTTAACCCTAGGCTTGAACTTTAGAAAATCAAGGTTTTGAATGAGCAAATGGAGTCCGAATTTGGTAAAATTGATATGCTTAGACTCGTATTGAGATGAGGGTTCCGAATATGAGACTTTCGTAATTTTTCGAGAATCGT
The DNA here is from genome assembly GCA_032618575.1 of Nicotiana noctiflora. Classification (NCBI taxonomy): domain Eukaryota; kingdom Viridiplantae; phylum Streptophyta; class Magnoliopsida; order Solanales; family Solanaceae; genus Nicotiana; species Nicotiana noctiflora. Next base: position 223,630 of record JASVEL010010826.1, on the reverse strand, counting down.
ACCGAAAGTCGGGTTTTACCAACTTAGTGTAATTTTGCGAATTTCATATAAATTGAAGTGGGTTATGATTCTTGGACCCGTATTTGATATAATTATTGTTATTTGACTAGATTCTACACACGAGGCAACGAAATTCAAAGGAAAAGGCATCGCGGACGATTCTACGACCGGCTAGAGGTGAGTAGTTTGTGTATATTGTAGCCTGAGGGTTCGAAACCCCGGCTTAGCACATTGTGACGCTAATAGGGCGTGGCTCGCACACCGTGGCAGGTGCGGGATTGATTGTGATTGGGGATTGAGACTTGGTCCATCCCGAGAATGAATAATATGATGTTAGTGTTGGAAATACACTGTATTTGCTATATTTGTGGGCTGTAAGCCTTGTTTGGGGCCTTGTGCCGATCTGTAGCGTCCTTAGAGGACAATATTTATGTGATAGCTAAAGATTGCTTAAATCACTGATCTCAGTCCTGGAAATTGTAATCACACTTTTGAAATGCTAAGTCACCGGCTTTTACAAATCTAATAAAGATAAAAGTATTTTTCATAAATTATGAATTGAGAACTGGAATTAAGGAAAATGAATTGTTTTGTGACTTAATTGCTTATTGTGGACTGAGTATGGGATCGGCTGCACGCCGCAGTGGTTGATATGTGGATCGGGCTGCACGCCACAGCAGTATTGCGCTTGGGCTGTAGGAGCCCCTCCGGAGTCTGTACACACCCCCAGTGAGCGCCATCGACGTTAAACTGGATCGGGCTACACGCCGTAGCAGTTATGTGCATTGCATTGCATTTGCATTTGTTGACTTACTCTGTGGTAGCTGTATTGTATTATTGTTGCTAGTTCGCAGGAGATTCGGACTGTAGTGTAGCTTCATATTGTGGTATTTTGTGGATTTCTTACTGTCAGCTACATATATATATTTGTTACTCACTGAGTACTTAGTACTCACCCCTACTCCCTGCACCTTTTGTGTGCAGACTCAGGTACACAGGAGCAGTAGACGGACATCTCCGGCGTTTACATTGTCACATCGAGTTGCTGAGGTAGCTGCCTACGTTCGCAGAGCCTAGCTCCTCCTCTCATTCCAGTTGTTATTGTATATTTTGTATTCAGACTTGAGTACTTCTATATCGTACTCTCTATTTTCCTGTCGGGTTTTGTTAGAGGCTCTAGACTTGTGACTCCGGATCTTTGGGAGTGTCAGTACTTTTGTTCAGTATTATTATTATTGGAGTTCTTAAACTCATATATTCTTCTTGGGTTGTCCATTTGGGGACTGGTATTATGTTATAATTAAACTGTTGGTTTGGCTGGCCTAGCTTGATTGTTGGGCGCCATCACGACTGGATTTGGGTCGTGACAGTTTTCTTGCAAGGTCGAAATTCGAGGACGAATTTTCTTCAAGTAGAGGGGAATGATAGCATCCTACGAAGCTCAAATCTTTTCAAGGACAATTATGAAGCTTTGAAATCTCAAAGAGGGCCTTTAACAAGATCTCAAGCTAAAAAGTTACAAAAGAAGGTCATTGGACTTCAGGAACGATCAAAGAAGTTGTTAGTTGGGAGGAAGAGATTAAGAATAAGGAATATGATTTATCTAGGTGTTCGAATTATTTTATGGCTCAAATTCATGTCCAATAAGAGGTGGATTAGATCCCAGGAATGTCTTTTGAAGAAGGTCCAAATCAGGCCCTGTTAGACCAATTTAGCACCTAAAATGTGCCCAACTTGCAGCCCATGAAATCCTATACAAATCCACGTTTCTATAGAATAAAAAGGACTTAGTTTATGTCCAAGAATGGTACAATAGTTGTGCTACATGTTTAGTGCAAGTCGGTGTCAAGTTGCTAGCAAATTTCCTTCAAGATTTTCAAGATTCTATCCGAGATTGGTTTGGGGCTTTTTTCATATATTATGGGACTATATTTATTTATTTCCTAGTTAGTTAAGCTTATGTTTTACTTTACTAAGATTTTTGAAATTACTTTCCAAGAATGACTTGGTTTTTGCTTCCTATTATTTTCCTTTTCCTAAGGTAGTTGGACTTGTTGTCCAAAGTAGTTTAGGACTTTATTTGCATATTTTTAGGTAGAATTTCGTGACCCCTCTCTATATAAAGAGGTGCATTCCTTATTTTAGACTTAGGTTATTCAGATTATTATCAATAAAAAATTATGAGATTTTCTGTACTCTTGTGTTGCTACTCTTGGATTTATTCTTCAACCTTCAAGACTCAATTTAAGGTGGTAAGATTAAACTCTTTCGAAATCTTAGTTCACTTCAAGGTATTTAATAAAGGTAATAAGTTTATGCTTATTGTTGTTCTTGTTATTCTAAAAGGCCGGGTTTCACAATCTATCTCTTGTTTTAATTCTCTACCAAAGGTGATTAGTTCTTTGTTAGTTAATTATTGCTGTAAGGATTCAACTTCAAGAATAGACTTCTTGAATTCAAGAAACTCTTTCTTGAATTCAATCTACCTTTAATTTTTCCGTCCTTTTTTATTTATTTATATCCTTTTAGCTTCTGCACGTTTCTTGATTTTCTTGTTTTTAGTTAGTAATTCTTGAATCCCCCATCGTATTGTTATCAATCATGCACAAGAATGTATTTATGCATGGTTGAATAAATATTACAACTTACCTCTACGGGAAGTTTTAGGGAAAGAAAGATCATGAACATTTCTATGTGGTTACACGAATATGTATTTGGTTGTGTACATGTGTTACGCCGAAACTATTTTTCCATGCCTTACAAAAAGTTATTAAATGAAAAATTAAAGCAAGAAAAGTTTTTGCTTATGATGATTTTGACCATGAAAATATGATAAGATAATTTTCTCCGTATAGGAAAAAATCACCACTTGGATGGTGTTATAAAAGATCTTGTAGTGCAAAATTATTGAGAGCTCTAGAAGAGAGAATTTGATACTATCCGAAGAAATAAAATTATTCATGGCATTGGTGGTAGTAAGTCTCAAAAGAAACTTTTTGAGTTTCAAATATATTAGCCAAAGTGGTTGTCATTTGAGACTATAAATGAAAGGAAGATTTAATATATTTATATTACTATAATCACACTAGGTAAATAAAATGTTACCCGATTTTTCTTCTATTGTGTCACGACCTATTTTTCATAATAGGTCATGATGGCACCCGACACAGTTGTCAGGCTAGCCAACGCGGAAGTATAATTAAGTTCTCATTTTTTTCCAACAATGAAGCATAACAGATTTTTCAAAGTTAAAGCTGAAGCCAAGAGTGATAACACTGCATTAAAATAGTTATACAACCCAAAAATGAATGTCTACTAACGTGTGTTCCAGAACCAGGTGTCACAAGCTACGGGCAACTAGTAGAATATACATAAAAGGATAATATACCATCCTACTGTCTGAATCAGGATAGACAGAAACAAAAATACAAAGAAAGACTTCTTCGGCTACGGATCGGCATAAAAAGGGAAGCAGCTCACCGTAGAAGCCCCGGACGTGCTCACTAAAATGCACCAGAACGATGCCAAGATCCACCTGCCTTAAATCCTATACATTTAAGTATAGAAGCTTAGCATGAGTACATAAACAACATGTACCCAGTAAGTATCTCGTCTAATCTCGAAGAAGTAGAGACGAGAGTTCGACTTGATACTTACTAAGGTCAAGATAATATGATAATAATGTGAGACATACATCATAAGGCTATCTAATAATACAGGTTTAAAAGAGAATTCATGTTCATGTTCTTGACCATAATTTAATTATCATTTTACCCTTTTCTTTAATATTAAACAAGTGATCATGTCATGTCTAAATGCAAGCACATAAATCATGTGCAATCATGCCAAGGTCAATGGTCTCAAATAAAAAATAAATTATGTAATGTCGAGGATCGAGCGACTCGAACCATAAATGCATCTATTCTCACTGAGGCGATCGGTCTGATCTATAATCATCAAGAAAATATCAAGAATTCACATAAGGCTCTATAACATATAAGGAAATTCCTAACAAGGCTCAACAAGCTCATATGTTCACTTTTCATTTCTTCAAGTCTCTAACAAATCATGAATGATCATATTGACAAATTAAAATAAGAAATGTTTCCCAACTAGACATGATGTGGGTCCTAACCTACCCAAACAATTATCATTATATATAATCTGGTAAATACAAAAATAAAAAAAAATGAAAATAAAGTACAAAAGTTAAATGAGTAAAATACAAGAAATACAAATAAAGAACAAAGAAAAATGACTGTTAAAATTTGGCCCAATTACCCCAAGCCCAAATAAAAAATTCCCCAGCCCAAATCAACCCCGACCCATTCTGGTTAAATAACCTCCTTCCCCCAAACGACGTCGTGTTTAGCGTCAACTAATCTTGGCCATCCGTTTTCATCAATCCAACGGCTACAAATGACTTTTGTATTATTAATATAATTATCTTAAAAATATTTCAAAACCCTAAACGTTTTTCATCAACCTCGTATACTCATTCCCATACCTGTATCACCAACCTTCCCTCCACCATACCTCACCCCAGCTCCCCCTTCTCCGCCACACTCCGCCACGTTGTTGCCAGCCAAAAATCGTTGCCGCCGCCGCAACCCCAAATTTTCACCCCTTACTCCCCTTCCCCTCCTCTCTCCGACCCACATAACCTTCTTCTTCGAATCCTAACACAACGCCTCGAATATTAGATCAAAGTGTCCAGTCAATTCGCAACTTTATCCAAACCGGATCGAACTCGCACCATATACTCATCATACTCTCCTCATCCCTAATCCCAGCATAGAACCCTTCAAACACTACTGAAATGTCCCAATTTCAAACCTAGGGTTCATGGTCATGGTCTGTTTTGATGATGTTCAAAGACGAGTTAACCCAAGTTAACACTATAAGTTTATTTCCTATTAGATAAACATATAGTGCTCATTTGAAGTTAATATCGAGGTTCTTCTTTTGAAGAATTATTTTCGGTAAGATTTCTACCCTTTTTTGTTCCCCAGTTTTTTTTAGTAATTCCATTAAGCCTCTTTAAAATCAGATTTAGATAACCTATAGTCCATCTTGTGTATTGTTCAAATGATTAGAATAACTCTCAGTTAATTCCCATCATGTTAGCTTGTTTGAATTCTGTCGTAGTTAGTTTAATTGTTTTTTTTTAGTTTAATCTTTAGAATTTAGCTTAATGATTAATTGATTTAGTTGCTTAGTTTAGTTGAAAGCATGTCTGGAATCTTCTTTTGTTCTTCATGTTAGTTCTTCAGTCCAATAAGGTTTTGATCTTCATTTTGTGATAGTTAATTAATTAACTGTTAGTTTTGATTGGTGTGATTAGCGTATCAGTCCAATTTAGTATTAAATAGAATTAGGATTGATTCTGGATAGCTGAATATCTTTGGGCTTAGTTAGTAATTCTAGGAAATATCATGGGTATTTTGGGCATTTAGCAATAGGCTAGAATGCTATGGATTAGGGTAGAAGTCCCCAGAACCTTCTAGAAGAGGGTTGAAATTTAGTTTTCAATAAATTTAGGATATTAACTTGAGTGACAAGTTATAACTTTAGGGCTAATTGTATAAAATAAGAAAAATCAAGGGATGCCCTCATCTATGCCTATAAAAGGGCATGCCCTTGCCTTCATTTGCAAGTTTTCAACTCCAAAATCCCTCCCAAAAAAAAATGTTCTCTCTAATTTTTCAGATCCAAACTTGAAATTCAAACAATCAAAAATCCAAAAATAATAAAAAAATTAGTAGAAAAAAACAAAGTAGTCACTGTTTCATTAACAATTTCAGTTTAATTTCAGCTCTCATAATTCTAGTTTTGGTGTTTGAGATTAAAAGGTCACTTGGAATAATTTCGAGAGAATTCAATGTGTTTTTTAATTGATTCTTGGTCTATTGAAGTCTGCTGGTGTGTTTTTTCAAGTATATATGATTATATTCAAGTTGTTTGAGGTTGATTCTTCTGATCCTGCTTGATCTAAGTGTTCCTGGGTTCAAATTATTGTGATGTTGCTGCTGGCAATCCTCATTTATTACTGTTTACCTTGCTATGTTGATCCTTTTTTTTCTCCTCTCCTTACATCTCAAATTCAGGTATATACTCGAATCCAAATAGATGTAGCTATTGCTGGAGTGAAAGTTGAGTTGTTGAAATTATAGTTTATAATATGAAACTGCTCAATTTACTTTTGAGTTGTTTAGTTTTGTATTGTTTAATCCAAATTATGTAATAACTGGACTGAACAAATCACTACTATTTCAAATGTGTAACAAATTGAGTACAAGTGTAACTTATTTCATGATTATATAGGTAAAATAGTTTCTGCTGGCTTTAGTTGATTTTCTATCAGTTATTTCGTAAGTTTCTCTTAAAAATTCAGAAGCATGTTAGAGCCTTAGTAGTTGTTCTCATTTTTCGTTTGCAATTAATGAGGCTTGACTGAACTGTTTTAGATTGATTTTAGTTTCAGTAGAATAAATGTTTCGAATTCAGAGATAGTTGATTATTTGAGTTTGTATGTTATTTAGGTAAGAGGTACAACATGAGTATTGTAACTATAGGTATAAGTTTGTTAGTTTTAATATAGTAGTTAAATTTTAATTTTAGCACGTTTGTTTACTTGTTGAAATCAATATTGCATAAGCGTCTGCTTGGACAGTTTTGGGCGTCAATTAGCAGAACATAAACGTTAACTGGACAATTCGAAAATGGTTGTAGTATGTTGATTGATTAAATTCAATTTTAGTCCTATAGCCAATATTACATCTTGCTTCAATTCACCGTGTGATTCTGGGCTCAAGCGTGAAGCCCAGACAGCTTTTGTCCAACTGCACAACTAAACTTGAACAATGCCTCTTAGGCCTGGTTTCCTTAGCAATAGACCCAAGCTGTCCAATCCTCTATGTTTTGAACAAATTAATAGGCATGCTTCATTCTTCACTTCTTAAGTACTTGGCTTGAATTAATTTGAAAGCAAATTATAGGTTTGGCCCTTTATCGATGTTAAATAACTAGGATTATTTTTCTTTTATTATTAGAGACAAAGAAAAATAAAAAAAGTGTAGTCATTCTTAAGTTGGCCTTTTAATAAGTGATGAGACGAGCCTCGACCAATTAAATATTATCACGACCTCAAAATCCGGTTGTGATGGCGCCCAGCACATTGCTAGGCCAGCCTAACCAACCTTTTAGAATATCGATCTACCAGCTCTCACTTTACTTTAAAAAGCATTAACAGTGATAAGAAAGATACAAAAATTAGCATAAACTGTGAAAATATCCCAAAATAGCACAATACTCCCCAAAGAATCCGGGGTCATGAGTCAGGAGCCTCTACCAAGAATGTCACAATAATACTGAATACATAAGTATCTGACAAATGTAGAAAATCAAAGAAAAGAGATAACAAGGAAAGTCGGGTCCTGCGAACGCCAAGCAGCTACCGCGACAGTCTGTAAATGAGCTCTGGAGTAGCTGGGAAGTCAACCCTGTTGTGAAGTACCTGGATCTGCACACAAGGTGCAGGGAGTAGTGTGAGTACTTCCAACTCAGTGGTAATAAGCACGAATAAAGACATTGAAGCTAAAAATACCCAATAAACCACCCAGCAAAGCTATATAATACCTCTTTTATCATTTTTAACAGTATTAGTCTCAGATAACGCAATGACAGCTAAAGCAGTACAACAAATATGTCTAAATGCAATGCAGATGAATAAACATGACCGCTACGGTGCGTAGCCCAATCAATTTGGGTACCTGCGCTCACTGTGAGGGTTCAGACTCTGGCGGGGCTCCTACAGCCCAAGCGCAATATCAGTGACATGCTGCGGCGCACAGCCCGATCCACTACCAGTCCAACTACAAGCAATGCAAGCCTCACAGGCACTATAATTTATCATTTTGAAATCTTTTTTAACAGTGATAATAGAAATCAGTGTTAAGAAATAACGGATTTTTGAAAACCATTTTAGACAATGTTTAGCTCAGGACTGATATCATGATAACATGTTATAATCATAGAAGCAATGGTAACGATCCTCAAGGGATCCAAATAACTACCTCACAGCCCAAATATAACCACAACCATCCAAGTATGAGGTTTACCGGCTCATTTATAGCCAACAACACAGTATAATACTACATAGTCGGACTAAGCCGTAGTCCCCAATCACAATCGACCCCGCACTCACAGTAGAGTATGTGTCTCGCCTCAATACAACATCACATAGTGATATACCGGTGTTTCAAACCGTCAGGTCATCATCCATGCCCATTACTCACCTCGAACCGGCTCAAACACTAATCTGCAATGCCCTTGCCACGAGCATCAACCTCCACTGGTGCCGAATCTGATCAAAACCAATAGGAATACATCAAAATAGGCTAAAGGAACATAACCCAATCGAAATAACTCGAATTACACCCAAAAACATGAAGTTGCCAAAACCAGAGCCCCGGGCCTACTTCTCGAAAAATTATGAAATCCATATTTTCAGAACCCTCGTCTTGCCACGAGTCCATACATATAAAATTTATCAAAATCAGAGTTCATTTGCTCATTCAAATCATCAATTTTTTATTTCTTAGGCTTAGAGCAAAATCCTTCATTTTTACACCTTAATTCCTCCATTTTCAGAGATTAAATCCATGGTTTATCAATATAATAACATAATTTGGGTCCAAGAGTCCTTACCTGATGATACCCCACAATTTCCTCTTCAAAATCGCCCACTTCTTCTCTTAGTTCGAAGCCCCAATTAATCTTAACACTACTGAAATTCGAATAATCTGATGCCTTAACCTACTGACAGCTTTGGCTACTGGGACTCATAAGCCGCTTCAGCGGCTTCGCTTCTACGATCGCTTGACCACTTCTGCGGTATCTCACTTTCTAAAACTGCTTCTGCGGTTTAATTTTAGCTTCTGCGACTTTGCCTATGTGGAATATGTTCCTCTTTGGCGGAAACACCCAAGCTAACCCTTTCGCTTCTACGGGCGAGTTCCCTCTTCTGCGGGCTCGCCTATGCGAACACATGTCCGCTTCAGCGGACCCAACTAAGCTACTCCAATCTCTCACCTGCGCTCCTAATGCCGCTTCTGCGGACTCACTTCTGTCGTCCATTTCCGCAGAAGCGAAAATACTAGAAGACATAAACCACATACCCGATGCAACACATGAATTTTCCCGTTTAACCTTTCGAAACCATCCCTAGGCCCCCGGGACCTCAACCAAAAATAAAAATTCATTCTAAAATATCATAAGAACTTGTTCCAATCATAAAATCACACCCTTAAACACAAAAATTACCAAATTACCTCGGATGCAAGCCTAAATTTCCTTAGAACTTCTGAAACCTACATCCAATCAAAAACCCGACCAAATAATGTCCGAATGACCTGAAAATTTGCAGACATATCCAAAATAACCTAAAGAAACTACTGCAACTGTCAAAATTCTATTTCGACCCCCGGACCAAAATCTCACCTATCAACCGGATTCCGCCAAAATTCCAACTTAGCCAATTCAAGCCTATTTCTACATCGGACCTCCAAATTCAATTCCGATTGCTTTCCTAAGTCACAAATCACCTCCCGAAGTTAACCAAACCACCGGAATTCATATCCGAGCCCTCTAACCACATAGTCAACTTTAGGTTGACTTTTTCTTAAACGAGCTTCACTCTAAAAGGCTATATGCCTTATTTTCAACTAGATTCAACCCAAACTCACACAATAGACTCTAATACAGATATAGAAACATGAGACAACATAATAGGGGAAAAATGGGGCGGTAACTCTCATAACGACGGGCCGGGTCGTCACAAATATCAAAGGCGGGGCCCTCAATAATTACTATACAAAAAATAATAGAAATCGGGAGGACCGTTTTGCAAATTTAATGGTCTTCCCCAAAGTTAATAAACATATAGTTGCTTTAGGCACGTATGTTAATAACATTACCTCCCCAAAATACGGGTGCACATTTATGTGACCCAAATCCAAATCTCAACGAAGTCGAAATGTGTTAAGTCCACGGGCGTACTGGTACGTCGTGGTTTGAGATACATTTTCACGATGTTGTATTTATTACAAAAAATAAATAATAAATATAATAAAATGGGTTATTAATAAAAGTCACACAAAAATAGAATATGTATGGAAATCAGATAAAATCAAATATGACAGTTGAGTGACCGTGCTAGAACCAAGGAATTTGGAAGTGCCTATCTCCTTCTCCCGGGGTTAACAGAATTTCTTATCCGGATTTCTAGTTCACGGACTGTTAACAGAGTCATATTTCCTTGGTTTGGGATTCAACTAGTGACTTGGGACACCATAAATCTCCCAAGTGGTGACTCTGAACAAAAATAATAAATAAAACTCGTTCCGACTGTCCTTTAATTAGAAAAACTCCTTTACGCCCTTCGCGGGCTGTACGTAAAAAGGAGGTGTGACAGCTCTGGCAACTCTACTGGAGAAAAGAAACCCAAAACTTCGGTTCAGGATTTAATAATTCGAGCTTGGAATAATTATTGTATTTGTTTATATCTTATTTTCCTATATGTTCATGATTAACGTGTTAAATTTTTACCGCTTTGATCTTATTTGAATTGTATATAAAACTGTGCCGAAAACCCTTCTCTTCTCACCTACGGGGATGTGCTTACTGATTGAGACTCCCTATTCTGTTAGTGTTATACCTAAAATAAAAAAAAGTCGAACAAGTTACGAAGCCAGACGATCCCGCTGGTCCCCGGTACGTAGCCCCCTCCTCAACTCGAGTTGTCTGCTCGGGTACACAGTCTAGAACACGCAACTAGGTTTTGAGCTTAAAACAGGGACATTTATTTGCATCACGTATGACTTAGGGGACTCAACACAGTGATCGGGTCCGTCTAGGATAGGTAACCAAATATGAAAAGACCATCATGACTACGTGTTGCATTTATTTGTCTCAGGCCATCTTGTTGACCGGTTAAAAAAAGACACAGAACGAATTTTTTGTGAAATTGAGAAAAAGAAAACAAAAAGAGAGAAAATAATGGTAATTGCTTAATCTTAAGAAAAAACTGATACCCAGATATTGTCGAAACTCTGCCAAAATTTTGTGAAGGGGTTGAAAATAGAAAGATTTTTTGTTTTAACTAAAGCAAAAAAATATAAAAAGATTTTTTTGTCTATTGCAAATAAATATAAAAAATTGTTGTTTTTTTCAAAAATTAAAAATATATAGTATGTTTTGCCAGTAAAAAAAGAAAATTTTTGCTTTCAAAAATAGTTTGGTATTTGATTTTTGCCGAAAATTAGAAATAAAAAATGGTTTGATTTACAATAGTTTGACAGAACTACGCTGGTTTGATTATCACCACGTGTGAGATATGTAGGCAATCCTTCACGGGTCCAACTACATCTTTTGCAAAAATAGCCAAAAATGTCAAATTTTAATTATGTCATAAATCAAGTGATGTCATTTTGTCAAAATAGCCGGAAGGCTGTTTATGTAAAAATGGCCACTTTTGAGTCATTCCCCAGTGTTAGCAGGCACAGCCTTAAAATCTTCTTTTTAAGTGCTGAAAGGCCGTATCGGCAAAATCAGATTTTATTCTTGAAAATTAGAATTGTGAAAAATAATGTCTTTTTCATTTTAGGTCATAATAAGTGATTAAATCACCATAATCAATGTGTAGGATGAGCACGATTCGAAATGAACCTTTTCAGTCATGAATAAAATCCTTTTGGAGTTACGTCTATGGTGGAATGATTTGGGTGAAGAAGGACAAGATGAAGTCAAGAAATATATGAAGGGGCTTACCATTTTACTCTATATTTTTCCTCGAGGAGATATCATCAGAGCATTAGTTACTTGTTGGGATACGGTACACAACGTGTTTCATTTTTTGGATTTTGAGCTTGCCCAGACATTAGAGGAAGTTGCTGGTTACATTGGGAAAAATGAGTTTCCTTTGAAGGAAAAATACCTAGCTGCTCCGAGAGCGGTGACCGCTCATAGATTTTTAGACACCCTGAAAATAGCCTGGACTATCCATAATGAAGATTTGGCGAATGGCTTTTGTACTATGAATTCCATATATCACAGATATGGCCATATCGGGGGTTTTAACAATCTGGGGAACAAGATTTGTAGCAAAGCAAACCATACCAAATGGGAAGAGCATAGACGTTTTGCCTTTATGGTAGCTTTTCTGGGTCTAATAGTGTTTCCAAGGAAAGACGGGAACATTGATATAAAAATCGACAGAATTTTCAGCGCCCTCCTCACTCAAGCAAATAGTACTCTGGCACCTATGGTATTAGCTGATGACTTTCGTGCCCTCACAGCCTGCAAAGCCGGAGTAGATTTCTTCGAAGGATGCAATTTATTATTACAAATGTTGATGATCGAGCACTTGTGCCATCGTCCTCAGTTTTTGAGCTATGGGTCTCTAGAAAAAACATGCATAGAAGAATTCTACACTAGGATTAAAGGGGTCAAATTGCCAGAGGGATTTAAGGGTTGGCAACATACTTCCGATCTCTTACTTCTAGCCAAATAGAATGGACACTCGGGTGGCCACCTGTTAATGAAATCATATACATGCCAGCGCAGAGGTCGCATTTTCTCTTAATGGGGCCTAAAAGTATTCAACCCTATGCTACATATCGAGTCTTACGGTAACTCGGTAGATGCTAGATTGCACCAAAAGATGGTGACCTCAGTAATCAAGTAGTTGAGATACGTCCCGACGGACAATTCCCTGAAACAAAAGTCCGCCAGATTTTGAATGAATGCCAATGCTTAAAATCAGATACTTGCATGAGGGATCGGGCTAAAGGCAAAGTGTCACCTAGCTATTACACTTGGTATATGAGAGAATGCGAGCATAAAAGTCTGGCTAAAAGACCTCACACCCAAGAATTTATTGAATTATCAAGAGAGCAGTGGAATTGGTTGGCAAAAACAAAAATGAGTACAGGGCAAAGATCGGCCTATTGGAAAAGCAGATTCAATATCTCAAGTTTGAAAATAGTGTGCAAGCAGCAGCCGACGAGGGTGAGAAAATGCAATTGGCCAAAGAGAATGAGGCATTATGAGCACAAGTTCTAAAAATAAAGTGAGCATCTGAAACCCCTGTCAGAAATGCCCGGGATGCAAAATTGATAGACAACTTGCGGCAAAAAGTGAACGATTACAGTTTTGACCTTAACAAAGCAAAAAAAGAACTTGCTGGGGTTCGGAGACATTTAGCTAAAAAAATATAGAAATGGGCCCGCATGATTCAACAACTAAAAGAAGAGCATGATATTGAGCTTGCCAGATTGAGGGAAAAGGTCATTACCTCAGAGGTCAAAATGAACAAACAAGCAAATGAGTTCATTATGGAAAGAGATTATTGCTATACAGCCTCGACATAATTAGAGATGGATTTGCAACAACTTCAGGAGAAAAATCAATAGACTTTGGAGGCCCGGGCTGAAAAAATTCGGAGGTTACTTAAGGAAAAACAGATTATTAAAGAAAGAATCCTCGATATTGCTCATTACATCACATGGAAGTGCCAAATATGTGAGGATATGACCCTGACTACATTCTTTGCCTCAGTGATGATATTCGTAAAAGAAATAATGGGTGACCTAGACCAACTCCAAAAAGGACTTGCATATAGGCCCGCGGCGAGGCCGAACGATGTCCTGCGGGCACCAGGATCTTTGATTTATTGTTGAGTCTGTATTGCATTAGGTCAATACTTGAGTCTGTATTTTTCATTTTTATCAGTCTGAATTTCGTTTCAAATAGTTGTTAGGAAGTTTGTAGTTTGGTTTGTCATTTAGAGTCTGTCGTTGTAATGGATGTGTCGATCATTAATAAATTTGAAAATTCCCAAAAAATTATATTTGTATTTTTGTTTTTCTTTTCTCTAAACACATACGCGATAGGCAATTTTATAGGATCAATAATAATCATATAAATACAAATCAATAGAATATTGGGAATAAAAAAAGAAAAAAAAAAGAAAAAAAAAAGAAAAAATGATCAAAATGTAAAATAACGAAAAGAAAAGAGAGAGAAAAGCCATATCAAAAGAATTGGCAAAGCAAAGGAAAAGGCAAGAATGAAAGAAAAGCCATAATTGAGAAAGTCGGGATGATGCATGTGACCGAGCAAAATTGTTTAAATGCATCTGTGTTCCCAATGTGCGATTATTTGATTAATAATGCCCTAACCACTACGAACATTGTTGTTGTTGAGTTCAGATAGGTGGGTTTAGCTAGCTGGCATTCTGGCAACTCATCCATACAATACTCGCTCCAAAGATATGTCGAAAATGATTAGCCAAGAGATTGAAGCCACAATTGTTGACCCAGCTAGGGATGATGAAATAGTAGATGTGAATGCTATGAAGGAGGAAATGTAAAAGCTTAAGCAACAAATGGCCAAAATGTACCAGGCCTGGGCGAAAGGACAACCCTTACCTGCATACCCTGGCAATCCCGCCTATGTTCCTCCACCAGTTCAAACACAAGATCCTCCTACCCTAAATTCATCGCCTACCTACCCCACATATCCACCATATTATGCAACCACTTCTCAAATACCACCACCTCCTCCACCACCAAAACAAATCCCACCATCAGTTGCTCCTGTATATGTGGCTCCTCCACCGGCCACATTACACAAGTCTTCAAGTGAACCTCTGTTCCATACCCAAGACAGCTGCTACTATCCACCAGAACCTACTTTTAGACATCATGAGCCTTATCATTACACTCCTTTTATTGATATATCCAAGGAAGAGAAACCTCCAAAGAACACCGAACAAGAAGAAATGATTCTTAAAGTAAAAAGTCTAGAACAGTCGTTTCGGAATATGTAGGGTCTCGGGGGGCAAGTAAGTGTGGCTTATAAAGACCTATGCCTATTTCTAGAAGTCCAGTTGCTGGTGGGTTTTAAATTGCCAATGTTTGATCTTTATGACAGTCATGGTGACCCTGTGGCACACTTGAGATGATTTTGCAGTAAAATGAGGGGTCCCGACAGAAAAGACGAATTGTTCATGGCATACTTCAGTCAGAGTCTTAGTGGATCAGCCTTGGAGTGGTACATAAGGTAGGATCACACTCGTTGGTTTACCTAGGAAGACTTAGCCCAGGCTTTTCAAATCACTTCCAGTATAATTTAGAGATTGTCCCTGACCGACTCTCCTTGGCAAAGATTGAAGAGAAGCTAGGGGAGAGCTTCAGGGAATATAGATTCAGATGGAGAGAGCATGCTGCCAGAGTCGATCCACCCATGAAAGAGAGTGAAATGGTGGATTACTTCTTGCAAGATCTAGAACCCACTTATTATGGACACCTGGTGTCAGCTGTTGGAAAGACATTCAATGAAGTCATTAAAATGGGGAGTATGGTAGAAGAGGGTTTGAAATATAATAAGATCATGAGCTACTCAATAATAAAAGCTACAACCCAGGACATCCAGACTGGCACTGGATGGGTCCTAGGAAAGAAGAAGAAAGAAGAAGTAGGTGTTGTGGAAGGTAGGACATGGTCCATAGGTCCTTCCCTTACTATCAACCCCGTCCACATCACCAATTTTACCCACCTGCACCATATGGCCCACCACAACATTATTATCCACCTTATGTTTCCTATTTTTCAGTCGATCATGAACAAATTTACCTTCAACCACAAGCACCATGGCGTGCACCTACTCCTCACAACACCTATCATACCCAAAATACATAACCACCTCCCAAAACATATAGAAATCCTGGTGGAACTGGCTTCCGCCCAAACCCTACTGCCAGAAATGATAGATTGCAGAAGAAAAGGACTTTCACTCCATTAGGAGAATCCTACACCAGTCTATTCCACAAGATGAGGCAGCTTGGAATTCTAAACCTTATTGAACCAAAAATCCCAAACCCACCACCAAGGAACTGGACCATTTTGTCAGTTGCGAATATTACTCAGGAGCCCGGGGCATGATACAGAGAAATGTTGGCACTTAAAGACTAGTATTCAAGAACTCATTGACACGAGGTGAATTGAATTTCAGGCTCTCGAAACTCCTAGTATTACGCAGAATCCCTTACCGACTCATCATGAGGCTCACATGATTGAGTTGGTACAAAGGGGAGAGTGCAAAACGCCATCTCAGATGGCAATAATGAACAAAGCAAGTGAAAGTAAAGTAGATGAGAAGTCAATTAGTGGGAAACAGTGGTTGTAGTGGAACAAGTGATTAATGAGCCAGTGATAATAGTAAAACCAGAACCTGTGAAATTAACAGTACCAGGGGCAATTGTCAAGCCCGTGTTGGTTTTGAAGGGAGCTAAAGCGGAACCGGTCATCATTAAACCGGTAACTCAATTGCCCATCGTAGATGCAAAAGCTGTCCCAAGGAACTATAAATAAAGTGGCTGTTATATATCGGGGAAAAAAAGTCAGAGATGAAATATGTGAAACTCATGGTTTGACGAGATCATGGAGGTGTTTTGCCCCTGAGGAATTAATAAAAGCTAAAATGGCTAGGGACAATCCGGCAGCGGTGAAAAAAGATATCACCGAGGAAGAAGCCGAAGAATTTCTAAGTAAAATGAAGGCACGGGATTACTCAATAGTGGAATAGTTAAGGAAAATGCCGGTGTAGATCTCTCTATTGTCTCTGTTAATTCACTCAGATGAACATCGCCGGGCACCAATGAAGATCTTAAATGAAGCACATGTGCTAGAGAAAATTATTGTGAACCATCTTGAAAAGATTACGAACAAAACTTTTTAGGTGAACAAGGTGACATTCTCTGATGACGAATTTCCACTTGAGGGAATTAAACAAAACAGAGCCCTGTACCTTATTGTAAAATGTGAGGATTCAATAGTGACCCGGATGCTAATTGATAATGGGTCCAGTGCCAGCATTTTCCCTCTGTCTACTTTGGAGAAGCTGAAGGTCGATAATGAAAGAATTCACAAAAACAACATTTGTGTACGAGGATTCGACGGTGGGGGGAAGAATACTGTGGGAGACATTATGCTAGAGCTTACAATTGGGCATGTGGAGTTCATGATGGACTTCCAGGTGTTGGATGTTGTTGTGTCTTATAATCTTTTGTTGGGACGACTATGGATCCATGCTGCAAAAGTTGTGTTATCTTCATTATATCGGATGGTTAAGTTTGAATGGGATCGTCAAGAGATCGTGGTCCATGGGGAGGAAAATTCTTGCAATACTATTACTCTCTTTGAGGAAGTCAAAGATGATAAGGGCCCGTGGGTGTACCAAGTGGTGGATATAGTACCGGTCGCTAAAGTCCCGGAAGGTGAACATGTTCCTGTGCCAAAGGTGGCTACCGCATCTGTTATGGTTGACATAGAAATGTTGAGAAATGGATTTCTACCTGGAAAGGGATTGGGAGATTCTTTACAAGGCATTATACAACCAGTGTCCCTTCCTGGTAACATTGATACTTTTGGGCTGGGCTTTAAACCTACCTCCACTAATATAATGAGAGCCCAGAAGTTGAAGAAGAAAGTGTGGACCCTCCCTAAACCTATCCCTCGCCTTTCTTGTTCTTTCGTCTGATCTAGTACTAAGAGGCACCCGGCAATAGTGATGCCCAGCTCAATGGAGATAAGGCCTAACATGGAATTGATTGAAAGATTTGAAAGGTTATTCGATGAAGTAAATATAGTGGAAGCAGATGAGGGTCCAAGCATAATTGATGTCCAGTTCGTGGGATCTCGGTCCAATCTTAATAAATGGGAAGCTACTCATCTTCTGACTCGGAGGGAGTTGCGGTATTTAGTTTTTGATTTTCTTTTTGAGTATTAAATCTGTTTCATTTCAAGGTTTTAATCCAGATTTCTATGTTCCGTCCAATTGGATGAGTCAAGCCTTGTTATCTTACAAAATTTCAACGAAATGCAATTTCTTTCTCTCTTTCCATTCTTGATAGCCTTTATTTTTTCATTCTTTTCTTGTACAATCCATTTTATGCTGAATTCAATGATGTGTCATGCATGAGGAATTCCAGGCCTAGTCTTGATAATCAATGTGAAATAGTAATACGACAAATGGAATGTGATGATGAGGTGGAGTATGATGATGAGGAGGCTTTGGAAGAAATTAGTAAAGAGTTGAGTCAATATGAGGAAAACCCCAAACCCAACTTGAATGATACAGAGGAAATCAATCTGGTGGATCAGGAAAATGTTCGGGAAACAAAAATAAGTGTCCATTTGGAAGCCTCACTCAGGGAAGAATTGATCAAGCTGTTGTTTGAATACAAAGATATCTTTGCATGGTCATACGATGATATGCCGGGTCTAAGCACTGATTTGGTGGTCCACAAATTGCCCACTTATTCAAAATGCCCGCCTGTCAAGCAGAAGTTGAGAAAATTCAAGACAGACATTAGTGTGAAAATCAAAGAAGAAGTCAATAAGCAGTTTGAGGCGAAGGTTATACGGGTTACCAAATATCCCACCTGGTTAGCCAATGTCGTGCATGTGCCAAAGAAAGATGGAAAAACGAGAGTGTGTGTTGATTATCGGGATCTTAACAAGGTGAGTCCAAAAGACAATTTTCCCCTGCCGAACATCCACATACTGATTGACAATTGTGCCAAATATGAGATTGGTTCTTCCGTAGATTGCTATGCGGGTTATCATCAATTTTTATTGATGAAGAAGACACTGAAAAGACGGCATTCATCACACCTTGGGGAACATACTATTATAGGGTGATGCCGTTTGGACTGAAGAATGCAGGGGCAACATACATGAGGGCGATGACCACCATGTTCCACGGTAAGATACACCGTGAAATTGAAGTCTATGTGGATGATGTAATTATTAAGTATGGAAAGCACTATGATCATGTTAAAGACTTGAGGAAGTTCTTCGCGAGGCTTAGCAGGTACAATCTCAAACTCAATCCGGTAAAATGTGCATTTGGAATTCCCTAAGGTAAATTATTGGGTTTTTGGTGAGCCGACGTGGTATTGAATTAGACCCGTCTAAAATCAAAGCTATCCAGGAATTGCTTCTGCCAAAGAGCAAGAAAGAAGTGATGAGTTTTCTCGGCAGATTGAATTATATCAGTAGGTTTATTGCTAATCTTACCTCAACTTGCAAGCCTATCTTTAATCTATTAAAGAAATATGCTGCAGTCAAATGGACAGATGAATGTCAGTTAGCGTTTGACAAAATAAAGGAATATTTGGCCAATCCGCCTATTGGTTCCGCCTGAGCCAGAAAGACCTCTGTTCATTTATTTGACGGTGTTGGATAATTCCTTTGGTTATGTACTAGGGTAGCATGATGTTACAGGGAAGAAAGTGCAGGCAATTTAGTACCTCAGCAAGAAATTCATATCTTACGAGATAAAATACACTCAATTGGAGAGGACGTGTTGTGCTTTGACATGAGTGGCGCAGAAGTTAAAACATTATTTGTCAGCATATACCACTTATCTCATCTCCCAGCTGGATCCATTGAAATACATATTTTAGAAGCCCATGCCAACAGGGAGGCTTGCTAAATGGCAAATCCTACTCACAGAATTCGATATTGTTTATGTAACTCGCACTTCAATGAAAACACAAGTAGTGGCTGATCACCTAGCGGAGAATCCAGTTGATGATGAATATGAACCGTTGAAAACATATTTTGCTGATGAGGAAGCAATGTACATTGATGAACCGGGGCAAGATGACAAATCTGGGTGGAAATTATTCTTTGATGGGGCTGCCAACAATAAAGGTGTTGGGATAGGAACGGTACTTATTTTAGAGACAGGGAAACATTATCCTTTTACAGCTCAGCTTTGTTTCTTTTACACCAACAATATGGCTGAATATGAGGCATATATATTGGGTTTAAGGATGGCTATAGATATGGGTGTCCAAGAGATCTTGGTCATGGGCGACTCAGATCTTTTGGTACATCAAATTCAAAGATAATGGGAAATACGGGACTTAAAAATCATACAATACCGGCAGTGTCTGCATGAACTATGCCAGCGGTACCAGTCCATAGAATTCAAGCACATCCCAAGGATTCACAATGAAGTTGCTGATGCTTTGGCCACTCTGGCATCAATGTTACATCATCCGGACAACGCTTATGTGGACCCATTACAAATTCAGGTCCAAGATCAACATGCTTATTGCAATACAATGGAAGAAGAATGGTGAGCCATGGTTTCACGATATTAAAGAATACCTCAGAATGGGAGTGTATCCGACACAGGCCACAGGGGATCAAAAGAGAGCTATCAGACGATTGGCTAGCGGATTTTTTTTTAGCGGAGGGATTTTGTACAAAAGAACTCCAAATCTTGGATTGTTGAGGTGTATGGATGCAAAAAAAGCTACAACAATTATGGCCTAGGTACATGCAGGAGTCTATGAACCACATTTGAGTGGGTATGTGTTGGTAAAGAAAATTCTCCGAGAAGGATATTACTGGCTTACTATGGAACGGGGCTGTATCAACTTTGTGTGCAAGTGTCATCAATGCTAGGTACATGGAGATTTGATTCATTCTCCACCATCCGAATTGCATACACTATCGGCACCATGGCCTTTCATTACTTAGGGTATGGATGTCATTGGGCCAATTGAGCCAGCAACACCTAATGGACACAGGTCTATTCTGGTTGCCATTAATTATTTTACTAAATGGGTTAAGGCGAAAATGTTCAAATCGGTGACCAAGAAAGCAGTGGTTGATTTTGTGCATGCAAACATCATTTGCCGGTTCGAAATTCCAAAAGTTATCATCATAGATAATGGTGCCAATCTTAACAGTCATTTGATGGCGGAGACATGTCAGAAGTTTCAAATTACACAACACAATTCCTGATAATAGGTGAATTTGACTATAATTATGCTCTAAATAATCACACTTTATTGTTGAATTAATATTGTTTATGATGACAAAATGCTTTTATTAGTGTTTATTGGTGTGTTATTGGAGACTAAAAGAGCTATTTTGGAGTCATAAGATGGTAGAAAGGCCAAGTGAAGAGTTAAAGTGAAGTTGGCATGAAACATTGAAGTAAGATTCCGGAATATTGTTCATTCGCGATCCATTCGCGACCGCGGATGAACCGTAAAAAAACAAGCTCGCGGAACCTATTGAGATTCAGAGACACTAACCGTTTGCGGTTCATTCGCGACCGTGAACGAACCGCGAAAGCTGCCGCAAATTTCAAGGCCAATTTTGTAAAAACTCAATTTTTAAGACCTAAACCCTCTATATAAGCCTAGATTTCGCCCAAGAGAGGCAAGTATTGTATTTTTCACTACTTTTGCAAGTAAATTAGTAAGAGAGAACTCTCTCAACTTATTTCTTTCTTTTATATTGATTCTTTGATTATGAATTCAATTATAATTCTTGTTTCTTTGATTCTGAGTAGCTAATTCCTTATCTAAGGTTTTGATGGAATCTATTGAGTGATGAACTTCCCGTTTATGCGATTACAAATTATTAGCTAGATTTCTATTTGTTCAACTTCGTTCTTGTTGTAGTTAATTGGTAGACGTCCCAATTAGCCGTGCCTATTTAGTGTGCATAACTTGGAAAAGAGTGCATATTTAGGTATATTGTTGAACAACACCACACCTAGGTTATTGGAGGAATCTATAACTTTAGGCGTAAAGGTGGGATTAGGAATAACGAAGCCCTGGGTGCTATCTAAAGTGAACTATTCAAGTTAAAGCTAGCTAGGGTAGCTCGGGAGAGTGCACTAGTAAATTATTGTAGTTGCTCGAGAAAGATTTACGGTAAAAATAGCATTCATGATTGATAGAATATATTAACAATTTTTATAAGCATAAACAGAAGGAATTCCATCAATAGGGGAAATCAATACCTTAGCCTTTCTCTATATTCTTTACCCAACATTCAATTCTTTCTTTTAAGTCTTTAATTCTTGCAAAAGTTAGTTGTTAGAAAACCTTCACAAAAATATATTCAAAGTTTGGGAAACTGCTCCAGAAGTGTTCTTGGGTTGTGAAAGTTGCAGTTGGTAGGTTAATTCCCTTTGGGATCGACTCTGAACTTAATTGACCGGATTATATTGACTACGACCGTTGCTTGGACGTGAATCAATTTTGGCGCCGTTGCCGGGGCATTAACGGAATTATCAATTGCCATTGACAGAACTACAAGATTCTTGTGTAGTCAGGTTCTTTCTACACTTTACATTGAAAATTTTGATGGTTGTTGAATTGGGTACTCAGGTGCATACCTAGAAAATCTGCAAGGACTGGAGAACTAATTGAAGGACTCTCAGACCCCGAGCAAACTTTCCGGGCACGTAACAGGGCAATCAAACAAATTCAGCAATCTCAGCTACGAATCGAACTAGATTTCGACATGGGAGACGTGAACGACCCAAACCAGCAAGTTGGGTTGAGCATGCAAGATGCATAGGAGGCGCAAGAAGGTGCACTATTTGACTGGGCACAACCAACAGCGGATAATTTGGCAACTGCCATCATTGTGCCAGCGATTCAAGTTGAGTCTTTCCAGATTACTAACAACATGCTACACTTGTTGCAAAACATGGGATTATTCTATGGGTCTCAGGTTAAGATCCACAACAGCACCTGAAGAATTTTCTCTTAATATGCAAGACACAGAGGTAACCGAATGTGACACCGGAAACCATCAGACTATTTCTATTTCCGTTCTCAGTGACAAGGGCTGCGCAGGTATGGCTAAACTCACTCCCCATAAACTCTATTGCAACTTGGGATGAGTTGGTCAAGCAATTCCACAACAAGTTTCATCCACCTAACAAGACAGCTCAGCAAATTGATAAGATTGTGAGCTTCAAGCGGAAACCAATGGAGACATTACATGAAACTTGGGGCAGATTCAAAGGTATGCTTGTTATGTGTCCTCAACATGGGATCCCTGAGCAGATGTTAGGTCAAAGGTTCTACATGGGGCTTTCAGATAGTATGAAGAATATAGTAGATGCCTCAGCAGGTGGGACTTTTCTGAGCAAGACTTGGAGAGAAGGCCAAAATTTGCTCGACAAGATGGCTCAAAACTCCGGGTGGACAACATGGAATGCTCCTATTACTCCAGTGGTACACTCTATACCTCTGAATCCTTCCAACACTCTAGATGAGAACATGGCAACTTTATTGACACAAATGAGCATCCTGATGAAGCAGGTGGAAGAATCTGGGGTCAAGCAGCAAGTTCATATTATAGACACTACCAATGGTGGTTTATGCACATCTTGCATTAGCCAAACCATAGGTAATCCATGGGATGCAGACCAAGAACATCAGCACCAGCATGAAGACATGAACTATGTGGCTAATTATGGAGGGCAGCAACAGGGTAACCAGAGTTGGGGTCAGCAGGCTCCACAATAGTACAGGCCTCCTCAGCCACAATATAATGCAGCAGGTATGAGGCCACCAATCAACATGGCTCCATATCCTAGACCTCAAAATTTCAACAATCAGCAGTAGGGGTATCATTCACCTCCACCACAACATGGGGGTAGACATGACGATGGGTTCTCAGAGTTGAAAGCTATGATGCAGCAGGTAATTGGGTCAAATGCCAAAACCAATGAAATGATGGATGCACATGACGTAGCGATCAAGAACATGGAAGTGCAAATAGGCCAGATTGCTATGTCACTTAACAATCATCCTCAAGGGACATTGCCTCCAGATACACAAACAAACCCAAAGGATCAAAACCAAAAGCAGCTGATGGAAGTTCATCTAAGAAGTGGTAGAGATCTTGATGCTGAGCAGTAAATAGAGAGAAGCAACGCACAGGCTGAGACACTCACTCTAGTGCCCATTGAACTGGATGAGTCCACCGGGTTGACAGAAGTTACAGTCCAGCCAGTAGCTGAAAATAAAGATATGCAGCAGGGAACAGAGAAAGTAGCTGAATAGGTAGAGCAGCAGGTTGACTCAATTATATGTAACCGGTTTTTGCCCTCAAGCAACACCACTGACGTGAACTTCAATAGGGCATTACTAACATGGTGCTTTGTCACCCAGCGGGACGTTGACATCGCCCGCCTGATTAGTGACGAGATGGTGCTGAGGGGACCCCTCAAAGCCAAGGGTTTCTATTACCCGTCTCTCGTCACTACCCTGTGTCTCGGCCATCAGACTCCCACGGATGGTGATCTCCCTCCAAAAGCTCCATTCAGAGTTTCTCAAATCCGGGTGGGCCGAGACAATGACCCAATTTAGTTGGATGCTGAGGATGACCCTGTGCCGATTGTCCGGGCCAGGCATTCCACTGATTCCACCAGACCTTCTAGGCACGCTCATCATGGAGCGGGCATGTCTACGTCCGAGTCTACTATACCTATGCTTAGGTCTATGGAGGAGGAGGTTGCGGACTTACGCACCTCAGTGGATGGTTTACACATGCGCTTAGACGCGATGTCACAGAGGCAAGCTTGGACGGAAAATAGGTTCATGGCATGGTTCCGAGCATTGGGTCGAGCGTGTCATGTCGACCCCTCCACCGTCTCTGACTCTGAGTGAGTCACAGGTAAGTTTTTCTCGCCCTTCTGAGCTATATTTGTGTTATTATGTCATGAGGACATGACATGATTTTAAGTGTGGGGTGTGAAACTTATCTTGTATATGTTGTACATAGTAATAGTAGTTGTAAATAATATTAGCTGGCTTGGCCCGATGATGGACACTTGGCGACGGGTTTCTTAAGGGTCTAAGTCGGAATAAAAACACAACAAAATCAAAAAAAAATGAAAAATCCAAAAATATGAGTAGAGGGCTCTTCCTGATGAAGGACTATTTAGGACAAGTACTCTTGAGGGAAGTAGTCCATGTAGGATTTTTCTTTCTTTTATTTTCTTTTTCTAGGTAGTGTATCACCTCCCCCTTGGTTTTTCTTTTGACCACGGTTCTTTTCCAAGGGTTTTTATTGAACCGGGGTTAGATAGATTTTTCTTTTTTAGGATTAGAGGGTAAAGGTTGACATGTAACCCCAAGTATGCACATTAGCAAAACTTAATTCAACTTGAGAATGTATTATCTAAGCTTGACTGTAGATTCTAGGATATGCCTTAAATTGCACAATACAGCTTACTTGAACACTGATAGGACTTTGTAGATGAGCCGGATTCTAAATGCGTTGCATGCTACATGTGTGTGAGATTTTACTTACATTATATGTTTTACATGATACCTAGAACTTGCCCTGTGTGTTTGCAAAGCGAAATAAAAGTTGTTTGGTTTTAGAGATGATAAAGGCATTTCTTTATGTAACCCCATAAATCAATAAGACATGAATTCACCTGTACATAATATCCTAGTTAACCCCTTTGAGCTTAAAGCCTATTCTTTGATAACCCTTGAATGTTCATGAAAAATCAAAATCTTATATTGTCCTACTTTACCTCCTAGAAGCACTTGTATTGTAATGAGTATGCAAAAGTCTAAGTCTGGGGTGAAATAAATTTAAAAAAGGGAAAATCAAGAATAAATGGTAGAAAATGGTGAACTGGCAAAATAATGTAAATGCATTGCAAAGCAATGATAAAAAAATAAAAAATAAAAAAAATAAAAAAAATAAAAAAAAACTATATCAATGTATATATGTAAAGTAGAAAGGCCAGTTCCACCAACAAAAGAAAATTGGGGATTAAAAGCAAATAAAAGTGAAGGAATGTTTAGGGGAGACATAAGGAAGAAAACAAAAAGGGAAGTTGTGAAAAAGAAAGAAAAGTGCTTAGGGAGGTTAGCCACTATACCCAAAAGTATCCTACCCGTCCCGTAGCCAACATTACAACCCTTAAAGACCTCTTGATCTATGATTGAATAACTCGATTAGTGGAGTATTACACTAGGGGCAAGCCTATGGTGTGTCTGTATGCATATGAATGTTCTTTATTGAGAGTGAGTGAAGTTTTCCTATATCTATAAGTTCCATGTTCTAAATTGATTATGTGTGGGAACTTCTCTCAATAAATTGTGTGAGGGCATGTAACTCAAGAGGAAAATGGTAAATTTGCAAGTCGGTGATAATAACTAGAGTAAGCAATAATGTGCGGGCATGTGAGTTTACGGTTAGGTAAGGATTGTGAATGTCTTAGGTTAATCATGAAAGATAGCTTTTGTGGCATATTTTGGGGGAGACACTAATAAAATTGGCCTAAAGTGTGATTAAGGTTGCTCGAGGACGAGCAAAGGTTTAAGTGTGGGGTATTGATAATAGGTGAATTTGACTATAATTATGCTCTAAACAATCACACTTTATTGTTGAATTGATATTGTTTATGATGAAAAAATGCTTTTATTAGTGTTTATTGGTGTGTTATAGGTACACATGAGCCATTGGAGACTAAAAGAGCTATTTTGGAGTCATAAGATGGTAGAAATGCCAAGTGAAGAGTTAAAGTGAAGTTGGCATGAAACATTGAAGTAATATTCCGGAATATTGTTCATTCGCGGTCCATTCGCGATCGCGAATGAACCGCAAAAAAACAAGCTCGCGGAACCTGTTGAGATTCAGAGACACTGACTGTTTGCGGTTCGTTCGCGACCGCGAACGAACCGCGAAAGCTGCCACAAATTTCAAGGCCAATTTTGTAAAAACTCAATTTTTATGACCTTAACCCTCTATATAAGCCTATATTTCGCCCAAGAGAGGCAAGCATTGTATTTTTCACTACTTTTGCAAGTAAATTAGTAAGAGAGAACTCTCTCAACTTATTTCTTTCTTTTATATTGATTCTTTGATTATGAATTCAAATATTATTCTTGTTTCTTTGATTATGAGTAGCTAATTCCTTATCTAAGGTTTTGATGGAACCTATTGAGTGATGAACTTCTCGTTTATGTGATTACAAATTATTAGCTAGATTTCTATTTGTTCAACTTCGTTCTTGTTGTAGTTAATTGGTAGAGCTCCCAATTAGCTGTGCCTATTTAGTGTGCATAACTTGGAAAAGAGTGCATATTTAGGTATATTGTTGAACAACACCACACCTAGGTTATTGGAAGAATCTATAACTTTAGGCGTAAAGGTGGGATTAGGAATAACAAAGCCCTTGGGTGCAATCTAAAGTGAACTATTCAAATTAAAGCTAGCTAGGGTAGCTCGGGAGAGTACACTAGTAAATTATTGTAGTTGCTCGGGAGAGATTTACGGTAAAAATAGCGTTCATGGCTGATAGAATATATTAACAATTTGTATGAGCATAAATAGAAGGGATTCCATCAATAGGGGAAATCAGTACCTTAGCCTTTCTCTATATTCTTTACCCAACATTCAATTCTTTCTTTTATGTCTTTAATTCTTGCATAAGTTAGTTGTTAGAGAACCTTCACAAAAATATATTCAAAGTTTGGGAAACTGCTCCAGAAGTGTTCTTGGGTTGTGAAAGTTGCAGTAGGTAGGTTAATTCCCTGTGGGATCGACTCTGGACTTAATTGACCGGATTATATTGACTACGACTGTTGCTTGGACGTGAATAAATTCCAGACCATATCCTCTTAAGGTGAATGGACCAGTTGAGGCAGCTAATAAGAATATCAAGAAAATATTTTGGAAAATGGTGGAAGGATCAAGGCAGTGGCATGAGAAGTTACCATTTGCTTTACTGGGATATTGCACTACTGTTCGCTCTTTGGTAGGAGCAACTCCTTATTCATTGGTATGTGGCACAGAAGCAGGGATACCTGCAGAAGTTGAAATACCTTCCCTTTGAATTATTGTGGAGGCAGAAATTGATGATAATAAATGTGGCATAGCCCATCTGGAATAATTGAATTTGATCGATGAAAAGTGATTGGCAGCAGTATGTCATGGACAATTGTATCAACAGAGAATGGCCAGAGCTTATAACAAGAAATTGCGTCCACGAAAATTTGAAGTTGGACAATTGGTATTGAGGCGCATCTTACCTCATTGGGCTGAAACAAAAGGAAAGTTCGCTCCTAATTGGCAGGGGCCATTTGTCGTAACATGAGTGTTGTCTAATGGTGCATTATATCTAATAGATGTGAAAGGGAAATGTGTAGAAATGGTTATCAATTCTGATGCAGTCAAGAGATATTATGTATGATTTCTTTATCTTTATGTATCTGATTGTATTTGACACGTTTTAAGATTAAAATGATGAAGGCATTTCGTTCTGCTTCCAAACATTTTACCCATTGCTATCCCTTTGAGCCTTATTATATCTTCTTTCATATCCCTCTTTCGAAATCAACAACAAAAATCAAGGATTGAACGGGGAAATCAAGTGGGGAAATAAAAGAAGAAAGAGAAAGAAGAAAAAAGAAAAAAAAAGAAAAGAAAGACAAAAAAGAAAAAAAAAAGAAAAAGAAAAGAAGAAAAAGAAAAAAAGAAAAGAAAAGAAGAAAAGAATGAAAAAGAAAGAAAAGAAAAAAAGAAAGAAAAAAAAAGAGAATCGAAGGAAGGAAATATTGCAACAATAAAGCGATTTTATGACCTGAACTATGTTGGACTTGATCCCGAAAAGGCACGTAGGCAGCCTCACTAAGGTTCAGTCATAACCTAAAAAAAGTTCAAGAATCTCCAAGAATGAAACTGGGGCAAAAGTTATGTTTGTTGAGAAAGATATGATTCCGAAAGTTGTAATTTTGAACCCACGTTGAATTATTTTGAGCCTTTATACCCTTCTTTCTAAACCTATTCAAAAAGCCACATTACGGTCTAAAGAAAGACCTTTTGGTCAATTTTAAGAAATGTCAATACAAGCAGGTAAGGTGAATCATGTTGTGGACAGCACTCGGGCATCAAAAGATGAGAAAATTGAAAAATGAGAGAATCTTATTGGTGAAAACCCTCACGGGCACCGAAAGGCGATGTGAGCTGAGAGAAATAAAATGAGAGAGTCTTTGTCACGACCCCAAACCCGGTCATGATGGCGCCAAGCACACTGCTAGGCCAGCCTGACAAATCAACAGAAACACGGAGCTATCAGCTCACAATTAATCCCTTTTAGGCATAAACAACGATAGTATAACAATGAAAATATCCAAGCACCGAGATTAAACATCCCAACCCAGTACAACCTCCCAATAGACCAGGAGTCACAAGTCAAGAGACTCTACCAGAATATGTGAAGTATAATAGTGTATACAATTGTGCTCAAGTGCGGAAATAGATAAAAACAGGAATAAAGATAAGCTGGAGAGAGTCAGGTCCTGCGGACGCGGGCAGCTACCTTGACTATCTAGAAACAACTCCAAGCAGCTACGGAATCAAGTCTGTTGCGACGTACCTGGATCTGCACACAAGGTGCAGGGAGAAAAGTGAGTACTTCCACACTCAGTGGTAATAAGCAGGGGTAAGATAGCGAAGGTAAGAATACCCAATATAACACTAAGTAAAGCTATACACGAATACCCTGCAATAGTTTCAACATGAACAATATTCGAACCAGCAATAATAGCTAAATGCAATGCAATGCATGAATATGACCGTTATGGCGCGTAGCCCGATCCTTTTGGATACTCGTGCTCACTGTGGGGGTTCAGACTCCGGAGGGGCTCCTACAGCCCAAGCACAATATCATGATACGCTGCGGCGCGTAGCCAATCCAGTACCAGTCAGCTAATATGCAATGCAACCTCACAGCTCAAAAGTAGTATTTGAAAACGCTTTTATCCTTTTTTATTAGAAAATAGTATATTAGAAGTTCCAGAGTTTGAAAAACCATTATGACAGTAATAGCTCAGGACCGGTAGTAAAATAGCATGTCAATATCACAGTGACAATGATAACGATCCTCGCAGGATCCCAATAACTGGCTCACAGCCCATAAATATACACAACCATCCGAGTAGGAGGTTCACCGGCTCAATAGTAGCCAAAAACACAGTATAGTATCAACAGGTCGGACTAAGCCATAGTCCCCAATCACATTCGACCCCGCACTCATAGGAGAGTACGTGTCTCGCCTCAATACAACATCACAAAGTGGTATACCAGGGGTTTCAATCCTGCTGGTCATCACCCACACCCATTACTCACCTCGACTCGGCTCGACGACTAGTCCATGATGCCCTTGACACGAGAATCGGCCTCCACAGGTATAGAATCTGATCAAATTCAATAGAAATACATGAAAATAGACCAATGGGACATTACCCAGTCAAAACAACTCAAATTACACCAAAAACTACAAAGTTGTCAAAATCGGACTTTCGGTACGCTTCTCGAAAAATTACGAAAGTCACATATTCGGAATCATCATCTCAACACGAGTCCATGCATATAAAACTTATCAAAATCGGACTCCGTTTGCCCATTCAAATCAATGATTTTTTATAACCCAGGCTTAGGGCTAAAATTCCCCATTAATCTCCCATTAACAGTGAAATACTCAAAGATTCCATGATAAAATAATGTATTTAGGCCATAAAACTTACCTCCGGTGATTATCCGGTGAAACTCCCTTCAATTCCCGTCAATATGCTCTCTTAGAACTCAAAAATGGAGGTTATGGGTATATGGTTCGCGAATAGACTGTTCTGGTCTTTTAATATTCCGACTGCCAGTTATCTCTATGCGATCGCAACCACTGGCTCGCGATCGCGATGCACAAAATTTCCAGGCTCCAACAATGCTCTATGCAATCGCGGCCCTTGGAACGCGATCGCGATGCACAAACATCTGGGCGACCAATTCCTTCTACGCGATCGCGACTCTACCTCCGCGATATCACTGCTTTCGACTTCGACCCTACGCTATCGCATGAGACTACCCGCGATCGCATTGCTTCCCAACTTTTCCCTAAGCAATCGCAAACTCATCCTCGTGATCGCAGAGCTCAACATCCTCCTCTTACGCGATTGCATACACAGCTTCACGATCGCGAAGAACAAAAATTCTCTGCATTTAGTGCAGCAGAAATAGCAGTGCCTTTAGCACAAAATGGTCCGTTTGGACCCCCGGATTCATCCCGAGGTCCCCGGGACTCCAACGAAAACCACCAACCTACTTAAAAACATGATACAAACTTGTTCCAATCATAAAAACACACCCTTAAACACAGAAATCATCGAATCATAGCGGATTCAAACCTACGTTTCATCTGGAACTTCCGAAACCAACATTCAATCAAAAACCCAACCAAACGACATCCGAATGACCTGACGATTTGCAGACATATACAAAATCACATAACGAAGCTACAGCAATTGTCGAAATTCCATTCCAACTCCCGAATCAAAAGCTCACCTACCGTTCGGATTCCGCCAAAATTCAACATTAGCCAATTCAAGCCTATTTCTACACCGGACCTCCAAATTCAATTCTGATCGCTCCCCTAAGTCATAAATCACCTCCCGGAACTAACTAAATCATTAGAATTTGATTCCGAGCCTTCTAACCACATAGTCAACTGCAAGTTGACTTTTCATAAACAAGCTTCATTTCATAAGGCTATTTGCCTCAATTTCAACTAGAATCACTCCTAACTCACCCGATAGATTTTAACATCGATATAGAAACATGAAACATATAAATGAAGGGTAACGGGGTGGTAATTCCCGTGACGACGGGCCGGATCATAACAGTCTTATTGGTGAAAACCTTCACGTTCACGGTAAGGCAACGTGAGTTGAGAGACATTAAAAATAAGAGAGTCTTATCGGTGAAAACCCTCACGGACACCGTAAGGTGAAAGTGAGTGTTCATACTGAGTAAATGAAAAAAATTTATGGTTGAAAGGTGGAAAAACAAGCAAGGTTTGGGTTCTGGTGCAAGTCAGATTGTGAAAGTATGGAATAGCAAATGTGGCAATTGACAGTTGGTTGGTTGGTTGGATAAACTAGGCTGGTTAATCCAAAATGCATGGCATCATCAATAGAGTCAGCCTTTCCACTCAGATAAGTCTTGTCCTCTTTCTCTTTTCATAGTCTTTCTATCCTCAAAACTTCGAGGTCATTGCATTTCATTTTTCTTGAAATCTGTCTATAAGACATTCTGGTCAAGGCTAACTAATAATTTCCCAGTTGTATGGCACAATAAGGTCGGGGCATATTAAAGGAAAGTAAAACACGAAGGACCAATGTAAATCACATCAAAGGGTAATCCGATGATTGGAGGAAGAAGCAAAAGTTCACAGAAAAGGGAAAAACGCCAAGACAGTAGCATGGGGAAAACATTTGGGTCATCAGGATCAGAAGGTTTGAAAGTTAGCTAGGAAATCATGGCAAGTCAAAACAAGTTCAAATAAGCAAGTCGGAGCAAGTTCGGAATCGGAAGCATGGCCAACAAGAATGCCAGCAGTTATCCACCATTTTATTCTAACAAATCGTTCTTTGATTAAAACAGGGCAGAAAGTTTTTTTCTTTGTAAACGGGAATCCATCTGAATAACAAGGGAACACTATCCAAAATTCAGCAAGCAGGAGCCCACCTGAAGAGCAAGGGAATACATTATAAAGTGTAGCAAGCAGGCACCCACCTGAAGAACAAGGGAAGTATAATACAACTCTTATCTCTCAAGTTAACACTCAGTAACACCATGCACCCTGTTATCAAACTGGGGCAAAAAATGTTCCTTGTTTTGTGTATTTCTTATAACCAGGAGCCCACCTGAAAAACAAAGGGAACGCTTTTCAAAGTCAGCAAGCAGGAGCCCACCTGAAAAATAAAGGGAATACTTTTCAAAGACAGCAAGCAGGAGCCCACCTGAAAAACAAAGGGAATACTGTCACACCTCCCTTTTTACTACCCTAAACATAATTGTATATATGTAGGGTATACCTCGATGTTCAAATACCCGAGACGGATATAATAGCATAGAGGAAGGAGTTTTTCCACTTAAAGGACAATCGGTTCGGGATTTTTGTTTAATTATCAGAGTCGCCACTTGGGAAAATAATGGTGTCCCAAGTCACCGGTTAATCCCGAATCCGAGGAAATTGAATCTTTTATTAATGTCCGCGAAACAAAGATCTGGATAAGGAACTCTGTTAACTCGGGAGAAGGTGTTAGGCACTCCCAGATTCCGTGGTTTTAGCACGGTCACTCAATCATCGTTCTTGACTCTTGTTTGACTTATTACAGATTTTAATAATACGTATGTGCTTTTACTTTAATATTTTGTAGAATTTGCGATATCGCGAAAACGCGCCTCGAGTCACACCGCAACCAGTACGCCTGTGACCTTTGGTACATTTCGGCTTTGCCGGGATTTATGATTTGAGTTGCACCTAGTGCACACTCGTTCATAGGAAAAGTATATTAAATCGTGCCCTAAAAGGTCTATCGGCTTTTAATTGTTTTGGGTGAGGCTATGGAGTTTGCTAGTAGCCTTCCCGGGTCTATTTGTGTTATCTTATTACTAAAAGGGGGCCTCGTTATTTAATACCGTGCAAGGCTCATCCCAATTATTTATTAAAGTCCAATCCTATTGCTTGACTACATTTTTCTATACATGTTTTTCCCTTAGTCTATTTAGCAATTCGAGATCAAGCCCAGGCCACTTTCGTTTTCTTCATTGGTTCCTGGACTCTTGTTTCCTCACTCAATTGGGCGTCGGATCTGCCCGGGTCTCAAAGACCAAGGCCATTCTTAAGCCCTTGCTCAAATATCCAGTAGGCTCTATGCCACAGTTCAGGCCCACGACATGTATTGGGCCCAAACCAAATAAGAACAACAACATATGAGTAAATAAATGAAGGTACATATCTGGAATCAATAAGGAATCAAATTGTATTTTTTATTTATCATTAGGGAAATCAATACACAAATCAGTAACTCTAAATCAATTGTCTATGTACATGAGAACTTAACAGGATGTCTTTACTACCAATTCATAACTAAGAGTTTACGCTAAAGTCTAATTGCTTACTAGTTAAAAAATCTAAGAACACAGCTTAATTATCTATGAGTTTTGATCAAATAAAAACGATTTAACTAACTACTTACAGTATCTAGAAAAGCTAAATGAGTTATTTCACAGATACACAACTATATCACTGGTTTCATTATGAACTAAACCTATTAACCTCACAAATCTGGTTCTAATCGAGTTGCTTTCATCATCTGATTATTTCCCCTCTTACACTTGCTCGGATCTGAGCCTTGATTTCTAAACAAGTTAGCTCCATGATTAGTGATTACATAACTTAATTACTCAATCGAATAACCAGTTACCTAAGTTCAAGTGGCTTGAAGACTTTAGCATAATTAGACTACTGATTTTACTGCGGCTTAGCTCATTATCAGATTATCAATTCAATTATATATGAATCACTATCCGATCTGACATTTTTATTCCATGTTTAAGTGTAGATCTATGACATTAGCTAAGTTATGATGATTTACGAAATTATCTGCGAAGCGATAGTGATTAGCGATTTGAAATCGTGATTCGTTTATTTATATTTTTAGGGTTTACCTATTAAACTAGGCGTGATATACTACTACGAATATACTAGTTCTATATCACTAGCTATTACAATATTTTTGTGTTTGTTTCTCTACTACTACCTACTACAACACAAATAAGCTACAAATTTAAACTAATACTAAAGCTATTAAACTACACAGTACATAACAACATGAAAATTTAAACTGGACTTCATTTTAATTCATCAAGTCATTGATACAGCCTCAGTTGAAATAGAAGTATACCTGGATCAATAAGAAAAACCAATGAGTCTAAGGGGATTCAGGCAAATAAGCAATAGCAATGACTCGAATAGCAATGCATCAGTAAGAGCTTGAATATTAGCAAAACAAAGACAACAGCAACAACACACAGAAATCCAGACCAAGCTTGATAAGAAAATCCACACGAATATGCTTAAATCAGTGACTCGCTATTAATATGTTTTTCTCTGAACTTTCCTTCAAAAGCCAGCCCAAGAATAGTTTAAGAAGCCCCCAATTCACTCTTGTTTAGTGGTATTTATAGAAAGGGAAGGGGCTGATGACTTGGGGAGAAAATATGGGATTAGATCCCACTTCACCCCCTCTCAAAATTATCAAGTTTACACTTCGACCCATATTTCAGTTATCAAATCCCTTCCAGCATGTGCTGGAAGGTTCTAAAAGATTCCTTTTGGGGCTTTTTACTAAAGTATCCTTAAGGGTTAAAGATTTTTGCAGATTTCCCTTTTCAGGGAGACCATTGTACCCTTAAACTTCTGCAAAATAGCAGAACTCAGGGGTACAAATGACTCCCTTAACCCTATAGGTTCCAAACAAATCACCATTTTACCTTTTTTGGTTTCCCTTTATGCCCTTAATGATCTGGCTGTTTTACCCGACCTACCTAGGTCTGGTATTCAGCTTTTGGGCTTTATTTAACCTATGGCCAGTCCTTGCATTGGCATTTAAGGACTGGCCAGTTCTATTATTTAAAACCTAGCCTCTTTTTGTTTCATTTTTAGTTAATTAACCCTTTTAGTTCATTTTTAAACTAATTGCAGGACTAGCCTGCTTTATTGTTATATTTATGCTATTTAAGACTTAGCCGGTCTCAAGTTGAGACTTGGCTTGGGTAATTGTACCCATTTGCTGAACACAATTGGGCCCAAAGCCTTTGGAGGCTTGGCCACTTGTGCTTCAGGGCTCAAAATGAACCTGGGCAAGTCTGAATTTGCAGACATAGCCCATCTTTTGTATAATTGACCTTTTGACTGATCACAGGCTGGGCTAAGGTCTTTTTAGACCTAGCCACATGAGATTCAGGGCTCAAAATGAGCCTTGGTAAGCTTGCATTTGTAGACTTAACCAGTTTTGCACAACTAGCCTCTTTTGAGATAGACTAGTGTGTTTGGACCTTGTAGAGTTGATCAACTTGCAAAATTGACCACTCTTTTGGTCACTTATTACCTAATAACTTATGTTTGTTCATTTTCAGTCTTAAGCCTATTTAAAAACTAGCTATTTTCATGGAACCTAGCACTAGCAGCTATAACCAATCCCCTAAGGTTGATCAATGTTAATCAAATACTCACACTAACAAGAACTACTAAAAACTCAGTCATTTTCAACATGTATTGCATACAGAGGCACATAAGATCAAACAAGATGCATTAATCAACCAAAACTCAGAAAAGGCAATTTGATATGGTTGAATCTTAGTTAATCAATTCATATTATCCAATTTCATGTGACAAAGTATGAACCTGTGTCAATTTAGACCTAGTTACTACTAGCTCAAGTCAGATGACAGTTGAAAAGCTTCAAAACCTTAATGGTTCATGATCATAGACATGCACAGAAAGTTAAACTCTCACAAACAGTCAGTAATAGATGAAGTAGGACTCATTTAGACACAAGGACCACAGAACAGCATAGACATGCTAGCCAGGATCTGAGTAATAATCCTAACTTTAATATATATAAGATGAAAAATAAAGCAGAAAAAGAGTCATGGAGAAGCAATGAAGAAGAGTCCTAACTTCTAGCATGCCAAGTAATAGAAGAAGAAACAAAATCAGATGATCATACTTATGAAGGAACAAAAGAGGTTGTATAGACCAACTATTAGAGTCAGATCATGGTTATAATCAGGAGATGTAAAGGGAAAAGATGAAGCAGAACAAACTCAGATATGAGGCTAACTTAAACATGAAAATTGCTAACAGTTAGTCCTAACACTATGACTAAACATGAAAAGATCAGAAGAGAAGACTCATTCAATCCTTATTGAGAGCTAATAAAGATGGGCTAATGCAGATAAAGCTTCAACATAAAAATGGAAGAAGTTAATACTAACAGGAGACAAAAGACAAATACAAAAGAGAGATATCTAAGTCGAGTCTCCAAGTTAGAACAAAAATCTCAACAAAGAATTACCAAAAGAGAAAAATAGACATGCTGTTGAAGACCTAGAAGAAAAAGAACATTATAAGCAGAACAGAAGAACCACAACAATAAGAAGAAGAAGAACAGTCAAGATGAACCCTAATACTACGCAGGTCTCTTTGAATCAAAGAAACCAACAACACAAACAGAAATATAAAAGATAAGCGAGTTAAGAAAACTAAACTAACAGATGTAGTCATGGGATTTCAAGATCTAAAGAAAAATAGAAAAAAAACATATAAGGATATACAAGATGAAAGATAAGAAACAAGAGAAGATGAACAGACAAACAGGAAGAAGATGAAAGACGAGTAAGTTAAACCCTAAAACTATCATGTGAAGCACAAGATAAAGAATAACAAAGACAAACGAAAAAACATGCACGATAAGAAAAACACAAACAAAATAAAGAAAGCCAAAGATGCAGAGAAGGGGTGGGGTACTTAGCTTAGCGGGGTCTGTCCCCCAAGCTTTCCCCTTTTTCCTTATTTCTTTTTCATATATGTTCCCCCCTAGACCTTTGTTTCTTCTCTTTTTTTTTCATTTTTTCTCATTTTCCTTTCTGATTTTTTTGTTTTAGACTTCAAGGTGAAGTCTTTAGGGCTTTTGGTTGTAGTGAGGTGTTTGGGTAGGGTAAAAGATTGGATCTTTGAAGGGTTCAAGTTTTGAGTCGCCGGAGTTAGGGTTCCGGCGACTTCTTTTGGGATATTCGAAGGATTCTGGGTATGTTCGAAGGATTTCAAGGCTAGGGGGTGTAGATCGGACCAAGGCGGTCCATTTGGCATTGGTTTTGAATG
Organism: Nicotiana noctiflora; assembly: GCA_032618575.1. Lineage (NCBI taxonomy): Eukaryota > Viridiplantae > Streptophyta > Magnoliopsida > Solanales > Solanaceae > Nicotiana > Nicotiana noctiflora. The sequence continues at coordinate 185,983 of JASVEL010010826.1, read as the reverse complement.
GAGATCCATTGTTTGGTGGTCACCGGAGGTAGGTTCCGGTGACCGGCTAGTCAAGAAAAGGGGGTCTGTTTTAGGGTTTGGTTGTCGTTTGAAGTAAAGAAGACGAAAGGAGAGAAGGGAGGTGAGAGGATGGCCGGAGACCACCGTGGGAGGTGGTGGCCTCCATGGTCGGTGAGGTTTCAGAAGTGAAGATGAAGAAGAAGATGAAGGGAGAGAAGGGAGAAGGTTCTAGAGGCGGCTAGGGTTAGGGTAGAATACAAATGACCGGCCTCTCTTCAGACCAAAGCCTTTTATACTTGTAAAGGCTGAGGTGATCTTGGCCATTGAATCTCTGATGATCAACGGTCAAGACCAGGCGTTACATAAACGATGCCGTCTCGTTATAAATGAGACCAAATGCTTCATCCGTTGGATCAATAAATCTAGACGGTTGAGATTAATTCTCTTATATTAATTAACCAATAAAAATCCGCTAAAATTCTCAGCCGTTGGATGTGATGCAATGAACGGCTGAAATCATTTGTTACCCAAGGAACTGGACTGGCTCTCTTTCGGCCAAAGCACTGGGCCTTCGATTTCAATTTCTTTTGGCCCAAATTAATCAAACCCAATGTATCTTTGCATTTTTTGATTGTTTTAATTTATTTTATGTACCTTCTTTTGTATTTTTGTTTTATTTTCTTTTGTATTATTTTAATTACTTAATTTCCTACTTACTCTAATTTTCTAATATTTTTTGGCAATTTTCTACTATTTTTCCTATAATTTCCGCTAATTAAAGCTATTTTTTGATGATTTTCCTTTTTTAACTAATCAATTCAACAATGCAAGTACTTAACCTATTTTTTTTTCTAATTTTAATTTCTAATTATTCAATCACATAAAATGTATCTAATTTCAATCAAAACATGTAATTGCAACCAAAAATATTATTTATTTTAGTTTTGGAACCCTTTTGCCTAGTGCAAAATCATGTGCTCACAGCTGCCCCTCTTTGCTCGGGAACACGAAGAGTTTCAGTGTAAAAACAAGTGAGCAGTAATGAGAGATTTTTGCACATTGGCATATTCTGTGAAAGCATTTTGGAAAACCTTTTGACCACGTCGTGCTTTAGAGGTTGCCTACATATCCTGGGCTAAACAGGAATCAGGTCAGTGTAGTTCGGGAAGGTCTGGCAGTTAAAAACTACCAGGATCACTATTGCATTAACATTGTTGAGACTTGCTGACTTACTCCTTATTACACCGGGGGGGAATGTAAAATGAAGAAGCTATTCTTAGCTACGATTATATAATTACAATTGTTCCTATTCTAGCTTCTTGTTTGCTTCTCCTTGTCTCTTTTTTCTTTGATTTTCTGTGATGTTGACTCTCTTTTTGTTGATTTTCCTTTTCTTGCTTCCCCCTCTTTTTGATTTTTCAATGATACTTTTTGCCCTCGGGCTGATGCCTGATCAAAACAAAACAAAAACAACAAACTTTTTCTTCTGCCCCAGTGTGGGCTTTTTTTTTTTAGATTACGGCGTTACTCATGTTAGCTAACACAAAACAGAGTTGCAGAAATCAAAATTTGCAGAAAAGTATTCCCTTGTTATCCAGGTGGGCGCCTGATGCAAGAAATTAAAAGTTTGCAGAAAAGTATTCCCTTGTTATCCAGGTGGGCGCTTGATGCAAGAAATTAAAAGTTTGCGGAAAAGTATTCCCTTGTTATCCAGGTGGGCGCCTGATGCGAGAAATTAAAAATTTGCGGAAAAGTATTCCCTTGTTATCCAGGTGGGCGCCTGAAGCGATAAATTAAAAGTTTGCGGAAAAGTATTCCCTTGTTATCTAGGTGGGCGCCTGATGCATAAAATTAAAAATTTGCAGAAAAATATTCCCTTGTTATCCAGGTGGGCGCCCGATGCAAGAAAATTAAAGTTTTGCAGAAAAATATTAGTTTTGCAGAAAAATATCCCTTGTTATCCAGGTGGGCGCCTGATGCAAGAAATTAAAAATTTGCGGAAAAATATTCCCTTGTTATCCAGGTGGGCGCCTGATGCAAGAAAATTAAAAATTTTGCAGAAAAATATTCCCTTGTTATCTAGGTGGGCGCCTGATGGAAGAAATTAAAAATTTGCGGAAAAATATTCCCTTGTTATCCAGGTGGGCGCTGATGCTAGAAATTAAAAGTTTGCAGAAAAGTATTCCGTTGTTATCCAGGTGGGCGCCTGATGCAAGAAATTAAAAGTTTGCAGAAAAGTATTCCCTTGTTATCCACGCGGGCGCCTGATGCGAGAAATTAAAAGTTTGCGGAAAAGTATTCCCTTGTTATCCAGGTGGGCGCCTGATGCGAGAAATTAAAAGTTTGCGGAAAAGTATTCCTTGTTATCCAGGTAGGCGCCTGATGCATAAAATTAAAAATTTGCAGAAAAATATTCCCTTGTTATCCAGGTGGGCGCCTGATGCAAGAAAATTAAAGTTTTGCAGAAAAATATTCCCTTGTTATCCAGGTGGGCGCCTGATGCAAGAAAATTAAAGTTTTGCAGAAAAATATTCCTTCGTTATCCAGGTGGGCGCCTGATGCAAGAAATTAAAAGTTTGCAGAAAAATGTTCCATTGTTATCCAGGTGGGCGCATGATGCTTAAAATTAAATATTTGCAGAAAAATATTCCCTTGTTATCCAGGTGGGCGCCTGATGCAAGAAAAATTAAAGTTTTGCAGAAAAATATTCCCTTGTTATCCAGGTGGGCGCCTGATGCAAGAAATTAAAAATTTTCAGAAAAAGTATTCTCTCAGTTTGATAACCGGGGAATGGATTTTAAAGATGCTACCTTCCTCTTGTTTTTGGTATTTTCTTTGACTGAATGTCTTTCACCTATGAATTCCTTCACTTATTGCTGAACTTTCTCTTTTTGATGTTTTCTGTCTTTCCACATTGGTCACATTCACTTTAAAGTGATTAGTGACGATATGTTCCTGTCTAAATCATGATACAAAATTTATTAGATAGAAACTGCTGGCAACTGGCATCTGTCGTCCCTGTCTCTTATTGCTTTCCTCTTTTGCTTTTCTATCACTGCGTGGTTTTCAGCTGATTATTTCCTGCAAGCTTTTTTTGTATTTTCTCGTTTTTCACTTTTTGTTTTTCTTTTCTCTTGGCTCTGTTTGCCAAACTTCTTTATTTTCTCCCCGCCTCTTTTCCTTTTCTTTTCTGGTCCAGTGTTATTTCAGCATCTTATCATTGGAGCTGGTAGTTAGCTCTCAAAAAGGCAAACAATAAAATGCAGAAAAAATGAAAGAGGGTAAAGGTGTTTCGGAGAGGATGGTAGAACTTATCTGGGTATTGTTGGCTGATTCCACTGACCATGCCATGTATTTAAATTCCGATCCAGTTCGTTCAACTCATTATTCTGTCTCTAGATTGTTCTCAACCCAAACCGATACTATTTTTTGTTGCCTTTTCTCTTTTCATGGTAATCCTTACAATCTCCCTACGGTGCCTCGAAAGGTTTTCACTAATAGGACTCTCTCATTTTATTTTCTCTCAAACTCACAGTCGCCTCACGGTGCCGGTTAAGATTTTCACCGATGAGACTCTCTCATTTTTTCTTTCAAACTCACAGTCGCCTCACGGTGCCGGTTATGGTTTTCACCGATGAGACTCTCTTATTTTTTTTTTCTTCATTTTTTCATTTTTTCCCATTTTTTTTTGTTTTCTATACCGCGGGTGTTGTCCAATGTTTCGTTCTTCCTTTATTTCGTTGCATTTGTTATTCCCTTGAAATTGATCAGAAGGTCTTTGTTTGGACTGTAACGTGGCTTTCGGATGGGTTAAGAAACAAGGGTATAAAGGCTCAAAAATTGGCGAGGGTTTAAAATATTTACAACTCTCAGAATTATAAAACATAACTTCTGCCCCAGTTTCAATATGTGGGGGATTTTTGGATTTTTTCCTTTTTTGTGACTGAACCTCTGTGAGGCTGCCTACGTACCCTTTCGGGATCAAGTCGAACGTAGTTCATTACTACGCCATCAATTAATGAATTTCTTTTTGACTTTTTTCCGATTTCTTTGTCTTTTTCTTTTCTTTTTTTTTCTTTTTTTTTTCTTTCATTCTTTTCATCATCATTTTCATTTTTCATTCTTCAATTTTTCATTTTCTTTATTGCGCCATAAGCGATTCCGAGAGAGGGGTATGAAGGAATATATCAAACATGGCTCAAAGGGGATGTCAATGGATAAAGTGTTTGGATAGAGAATAAAACGCCTTCGTCATTTCAATTCCAAAATCACAACAAAATACAATCATACAATTGAAAAAGAATTAAAAATATTAAAGTTTGCAATTGAAAAGGAATACAATCATACAATTGAAAAGAAAATTAAAGTTTTGCAGAAAAATATTCCCTCGTTATCCAGGTGGGCGCCTGATGCAAGAAATTAAAAGTTTGCAGAAAAATATTCCCTTGTTATCCAGGTGGGCGCATGATGCTTAAAATTAAATATTTGCAGAAAAATATTCCCTTGTTATCCAGGTGGGCGCCTGATGCAAGAAAAAAAAAAATTTTGCGGAAAAATATTCCCTTGTTATCCAGGTGGGCGCCTGATGCAAGAAATTAAGAATTTTGCGGAAAAGTATTCTCTCGGTTTGATAACCGGGGAATGGATTTTAAAGATGCTACCTTCCTCTTGTTTTTGGTATTTTCTTGGACTGAATGTCTTTCACCTGTGAATTCCTTCACTTATTGTTGAACTTTCTCTTTTTGATGTTTTCTGTCTTTCCACATTGGTCACATTCACTTTAAAGTGATTAGTGACGATATGTTCCTGTCTAAATCATGAAACAAAATTTATTAGATAGAAACTGCTGGCAACTGGCATCTGTCGTCCATGTCTCTTATTGCTTTCCTCTTTTGCTTTTCTATCACTGCGTGGTTTTCAGCTGATTATTTCCTGCAAGCTTTTTTTGTATTTTCTCGTTTTTCACTTTTTGTTTTTCTTTTCTCTTGGCTCTGTTTGCCAAACTTCTTTATTTTCTCCCCGCCTCTTTTCCTTTTCTTTTCTGGTCCAGTGTTATTTCAGCATCTTATCCTCGGAGCTGGTAGTTAGCTCTCAAAAAGGCAAACAATAAAATGCAGAAAAAATGAAAGAGGGTAAAGGTGTTTCGGAGAGGATGGTAGAACTTATCTGGGTATTGTTGGCTGATTCCACTGACCATGCCATGTATTTAAATTCCGATCCAGTTCGTTCAACTCATTATTCTGTCTCTAGATTGTTCTCAACCCAAACCGATACTATTTTTTGTTGCCTTTTCTCTTTTCATGGTAATCCTTACAATCTCCCTACGGTGCCTCGAAAGGTTTTCACCAATAGGACTCTCTCATTTTATTTTCTCTCAAACTCACAGTCGCCTCACGGTGCCGGTTAAGATTTTCACCGATGAGACTCTCTCATTTTTTCTTTCAAACTCACAGTCGCCTCACGGTGCCGGTTATGGTTTTCACCGATGAGACTCTCTTATTTTTTTTTTCTTCATTTTTTCATTTTTTCCCATTTTTTTTTTGTTTTCTATACCGCGGGTGTTGTCCAATGTTTCGTTCTTCCTTTATTTCATTGCATTTGTTATTCCCTTGAAATTGATCAGAAGGTCTTTGTTTGGACTGTAACGTGGCTTTCGGATGGGTTAAGAAACAAGGGTATAAAGGCTCAAAAATTTGCGAGGGTTTAAAATATTTACAACTCTCAGGAATTATAAAACATAACTTCTGCCCCAGTTTCAATATGTGGGGGATTTTTGGATTTTTTCCTTTTTTGTGACTGAACCTCTGTGAGGCTGCCTACGTACCCTTTCGGGATCAAGTCGAACGTAGTTCATTACTACGCCATCAATTAATGAATTTCTTTTTGACTTTTTTCCGATTTCTTTGTCTTTTTCTTTTCTTTTTTTTTCTTTTTTTTTTCTTTCATTCTTTTCATCATCATTTTCATTTTTCATTCTTCAATTTTTCATTTTCTTTATTGCGCCATAAGCGATTCCGAGAGAGGGGTATGAAGGAATATATCAAACATGGCTCAAAGGGGATGTCAATGGATAAAGTGTTTGGATAGAGAATAAAACGCCTTCGTCATTTCAATTCCAAAATCACAACAAAATACAATCATACAATTGAAAAAGAATTAAAAATATTAAAGTTTGCAATTGAAAAGGAATACAATCATACAATTGAAAAGAAAATTAAAGTTTTGCAGAAAAATATTCCCTTGTTATCCAGGTGGGCGCCTGATGCAAGAAATTAAAAGTTTGCAGAAAAATATTCCCTTGTTATCCAGGTGGGCGCCTGATGCATAAAATTAAAAATTTGCATAAAAATATTCCCTTGTTATCCAGGTGGGCGCCGATGCAAGAAATTAAATAGTTTTGCAGAAAAATATTCCCTTGTTATCCAGGTGGGCGCCTGATGCAAGAAATTAAAAAATTTCAGAAAAAGTATTCTCTCAGTTTGATAACCGGGGAATGGATTTTAAAGATGCTACCTTCCTCTTGTTTTTGGTATTTTCTTGGACTGAATGTCTTTCACCTGTGAATTCCTTCACTTATTGTTGAACTTTCTCTTTTTGATGTTTTCTGTCTTTCCACATTGGTCACATTCACTTTAAAGTGATTAGTGACGATATGTTCCTGTCTAAATCATGAAACAAAATTTATTAGATAGAAACTGCTGGCAACTGGCATCTGTCGTCCATGTCTCTTATTGCTTTCCTCTTTTGCTTTTCTATCACTGCGTGGTTTTCAGCTGATTATTTCCTGCAAGCTTTTTTTGTATTTTCTCGTTTTTCACTTTTTGTTTTTCTTTTCTCTTGGCTCTGTTTGCCAAACATCTTTATTTCCTCCCCGCCTCTTTTCCTTTTCTTTTCTGGTCCAGTGTTATTTCAGCATCTTATCATTGGAGCTGGTAGTTAGCTCTCAAAAAGGCAAACAATAAAATGCAGAAAAAATGAAAGAGGGTAAAGGTGTTTCGGAGAGGATGGTAGAACTTATCTGGGTATTGTTGGCTGATTCTGCTGACCATGCCATGTATTTAAATTCCAACCCAGTTCGTTCAACTCATTATTCTGTCTCTAGATTGTTCTCAACCCAAACCGATACTATTATTTGTTGCCTTTTCTCTTTTCATGGTAATCCTTACAATCGCCCTACGGTGCCTCGAAAGGTTTTCACCAATAGGATTCTCTCATTTTATTTTCTCTCAAACTCACATTCGCCTCACGGTGCCGGTTAAGGTTTTCACCGATGAGACTCTCTCATTTTTTCTTTCAAACTTACAGTCGCCTCACGGTACCGGTTAAGGTTTTCACCGATGAGACTCTCTCATTTTTTTTTCTTCATTTTTTCATTTTTTCCATTTTTTTTGTTTTCTATACCGCGGGTGTTGTCCAATGTTTCGTTCTTCCTTCATTTTGCTGCATTTGTTATTCCCTTGAAATTGATCAGAAGGTCTTTGTTTGGACTGTAACGTGGCTTTTGGATGGGTTAAGAAAGAATGGTATAAAGGCTCAAAAATTTGCGAGGGTTTAAAATATTTACAACTCTCGGAATTATAAAACATAACTTTTGCCCCAGTTTCAATATGTGAGGGATTTTTGGATTTTTTCTTTATTGTGACTGAACCTCTGTGAGGCTGCCTACGTACCCTTTCGGGATCAAGTCGAACGTAGTTCATTACTACGCCATCAATTAATGAATTTCTTTTTGACTTTTTCCCGATTTCTTTGTCTTTTTCTTTTCTTTTTTTTTCTTTTTTTTCTTTTTTTTTATTTTTTTTTCTTTCATTCTTTTCATCATCATTTTCATTTTTCATTCTTCAATTTTTCATTTTCTTTATTGTGCCATAAGCGATTCCGAGAGAGGGGTATGAAGGAATATATCAAACATGGCTCAAAGGGGATGTCAATGGATAAAGTGTTTGGATAGAGAATAAAACGCCTTCGTCATTTCAATTCCAAAATCACAACAAAATACAATCATACAATTGAAAAGGAATCATACATAGTATCTTTCGGCCGCATCTGAGTTGATAGCAGTCTCTACGCATCTTCCTTCAATGTCTGTCAAATATAATGCCCCGTTAGACAACACACGTGATACCACAATTGGTCCCTGCCAGTTTGGCACAAATTTGCCCTTTGCCTCGGCCCAATGCGGTAAGATACGCCTCAATACGAGTTGTCCAACTTCAAACTTTCGAGGACGCACCTTCTTATTGTATGCTCTGGCCATTCTCTGTTGATACAACTGCCCGTGGCAAACTGCGGCTAACCTCTTCTCGTAAATAAGACTCAATTGTTCCAGCCGGGCTTTTACCCATTCTTCGTCATCTATTCCAGCTTCAGCGATGATCCGCAATGACGGTATCTCTATTTCTGTGGGTATAACAGCCTCTGTCCCATACACCAATGAATAAGGTGTGGCGCCAATTGAAGTGCGCACTATTGTGCGGTAACCCATAAGAGCAAAAGGTAACTTCTCATGCCATTGTCTGGATTCCTCCACCATTTTCCTGCGGATTTTCTTGATATTTTTGTTTGCAGCTTCTACTGCCCCATTTGCCTTTGGCCTATATGGTGTGGAATTACGATGTGTGATCTTAAATCTCTGGCAAACGTCCGCCATGAGGTGACTGTTCAGGTTGGCTCCGTTGTCTGTGATGACCACCTTGGGAATTCCGAACCGGCATATGATATTTTCATGTACAAAGTCGACCACAGCTTTGTTTGTCACCGCCTTGAAAGTCTTTGCTTCAACCCACTTAGTGAAGTAATCAATCGCGACCAAAATGAATCTGTGCCTATTAGAAGCTACTGGCTCTATTGGTCCGATAACATCCATGCCCCAAGCGACAAATTGCCAGGGTGCAGACATCGTATGTAATTCATAAGGCATTGAGTGAATTAGATCTCCATGTACTTGGCATTGGTGACATTTCCTCACGTACCTGATACAATCCCGCTCCATGGTAAGCCAGTAATACCCAGCTCTCAGAATCTTCTTTGCTAAGATATACCCGCTCATATGGGGTCCGCAGGCTCCGGCATGCACCTTAATCATAATCTCATCAGCTTGTTGCGCATCCACACATCTCAACAATCCCAGGTCTGGTGTTCTCCTATATATGATTCCTCCACTGAGGAAAAAGCAATTAGCCAGGCGTCTGATAGCCCTTTTCTGATCTCCGGTGGCCTGCTCCAGGTATTTGCCTGCCTTCAAGTATTCCCTGATGTCATGATACCATGATTCTCCGTCCAATTCTCCTTCCACAGCAAAATAGTATGCATTTTGATCACGCACCTGGATCTGGAGTGGATCTATATAGGTTTTGTCCGGATGATGTAACATGGAGGACAGTGTGGCCAGAGCATCTGCAACTTCATTGTGCATTCTTGGATATGTTTGAATTCTATGGACTAGAATCTTTGGGACAACTCATGCAAACAATGCCAGCAAGGTATCAATTTCAGATCCCTTGTTTCCCATTCTCCCTAGATTTGGTGTATCAAAAGATCCGAGTCACCCATGACCAAAACCTCTTGAACACCCATGTCTATTGCCATCCTCAATCCCAAGATACACGCCTCGTATTCGGCCATATTGTTGGTACAGAAAAATCGAAGCTGAGCGGTGACGGGATAGTGTTCACCCGTTTCTGAAATGAGTACTGCTCCGATACCAACTCCTTTACTATTGACGGCTCCGTCGAAATACATCTTCCAACCTGGCTTTTCGCCCTGTTCTATTTCTTCGATATTCATTGCCTTCTCATCCGGAAAATATGTCTTTAATGGCTCATATTCATCATCCACTGGATTCTCTGCCAGATGATCTGCAACTGCTTGAGCCTTCATCGTCTTACGAGTTACATAAATGATGTCAAATTCTGTGAGCAGAATCTTCTATTTAGCAAGTCTTCCCGTAGGCATGGGCTTCTGGAATATGTACTTCAGAGGATCTAACCATGATATCAGGTATGTGGTATATGCTGACAAGTAATGCTTCAGTTTCTGAGCTACCCAAGCCAATGCACAACAAGTTCTTTCTAGATGAGTATATTTTACCTCGTAAGATGTGAATTTCTTACTAAGGTAATATATAGCCTGCTCTTTCTTGCCTATCGCATCGTGCTATCCCAGCACACAACCAAAAGAATTGTCAAGCACTGTCAAATATAAGATCAAAGGTCTTCCCGGCTCCGGAGGAACTAGCACTAGAGGATTTGCCAAATATTCGTTGATTTTGTCGAAGGCTTCCTGACATTCATCAGTCTATTTCACTGCTGCATCTTTCTTTAACAACTTGAAGATCAGCTCGCATGTTGATGTCAACTGAGCGATGAACCGGCTAATATAATTCAGCCTTCCCAATAAGCTCATTACTTCCTTCTTATTCTTCGGCGGAGGTAGACTCTGGATGGCTTTGATCTTTGATAGATCTAGTTCAATACCCCGCCGACTCACTATGAACCCCAACAGCTTCTCTGAAGGCACTCTGAAAGCGCATTTCGCAGGATTGAGTTTAAGATTGTACCTCCGGAGTCTTTGGAAAAACTTCCTCAAATCCCTCACATGATCATGTTGCTTCTTGGACTTTATAATGACATCGTCCACATACACTTCGATTTCTCGATGCATCATGTCATGGAACATTGTGGTCATTTCCCTCATATAAGTTGCTCCGGCATTCTTTAACCCAAACGCCATCACTCTATAGCAATACATTCCCCAAGGTGTAATGAAAGCAGTTTTCTCCGCGTCTTCTTCGTCCATCAGAATCTGGTGATAACTAGCGTAACAATCTACAAATGAATCGATCTCATGCTTGGCGCAATTGTCGATCAATATGTGGATGTTTGGCAATGGAAAGTCATCTTTTGGACTGGCTTTGTTGAGGTCTCTGTAATCTACACACACCCTGGTTTTTCCATCTTTCTTCGGGACTGGCACAACATTCGCCAACCAGGTAGGGTACTTAGTAACTCGTATGACCTTTACCTCAAACTGCTTATTCACCTCTTCTTTTATCTTTACGCCGATGTCCGTTTTGAATTTTCGCAACTTTTGCTTCACTGGCCGGCATTCAGGATAGATAGGCAACTTGTGTACCACCAAGTCAGTACTAAGTTCGGGCATGTCATCGTAGGACCAAGCAAAGATGTCCTTGAATTCATGCAACAACCTTATCAACTCTTCCCTGAGGGAGGTTTCCCAATGAACACTGATTTTTGTTTCCCGGACATTATCTTCGCTCCCCAAATTGATGGATTCTGTCTCACTCAAGTTCGATTTGGGTTTTTCCTCATATTGGTTCATGTCCTTACTTATTTCCTCCAGGACTTCCTCATCCTCATATTCCATCTCACTATCATTCTCAATTTCTTATATGATAATTCGATTGTCAGAACTGGGCCAGGAATTCTTCATGCATGACATGGCATCAGAATCAGCACATATGGAATTGTACAAAAGAAAAGATAAAAATAAGGCAAAAAAGTGAAGAAAGAAGAAAACTGTATTTCATTGATATCTCAAGGATGAACAAAGTTTTGGGTACATTTTGATTTTCCATGGGGGGTGGGGGACTACAGAAAGTAAAATTGCTTTTCCGGGGAAATGATGATGAATTTCAAGAGCTAACTACCAAGACTCCTTCCTGATCGGGAAAGGAGTGACTTCCCAGTTGTTCAGCATAACACCAGATCCCACGAACTGAACGTCCATCCTGCTAGTGCCTTCTCCCATTTCAACCGTGTTCACATCCCCAAATATCTTCTCAAAACTCATCAAGAGCTCCTCATCGGGTCGAGTCTCAATGTACCTTGATGCAGCAGATGTCAGATGTTTAGTACCAGGCTTGGCAAAGATGTCGGATAGTTTGGGGATGGGTTTAGGCAGGGTCCAGTTTTTCTTTTTGGTTTTCTGGGCTTTTTGGATGTCGGCATAGGTGGGTTTGAACCCTAAGCTGAAGGTGTCTTTGTTCACTGGTAGCTGAATTGGTTGAGTGATTCCTTGCAAAGCTTTCCCTAGCCCTTTCCCAGGTGCAAATCCATTTTTGAGCATTTCCCGGGCTACCATCACAGCAGCAGGTGCCACTGTAGGGATTGGCAGTTTCTCACCCTCAGCAATTTTGTTCACTGTTATGGTATCCGTTAACTGGTATACCCAAGGACCTTTGTCTCCATCGGCATCATCAAATGGCGTCACGACATTGCAGGTATTTTCCTCTCCATGCACGACGACTTCTTGTTGTTCTCATTCAAACTTGACCATTTGGTGCAAGGATGACGGCACGGCTTTGGCTGTGTGGATCCATGGTCGACCCAGCAATAGGTTGTAAGACACAGCAATGTCCAATACCTGAAACTCCATTGTAAAGTCCACGGGCCCGATGGTAACCTCCAAGATAATATCCCCCAAAGTGTTCTTACTTCCGCCATCAAATCCTCTCACATTCACACTGTTTCTTCGGATTCTGTCGGGATTGATACTCAACTTTCCAAGAGTTGACAATGGGCAAATGTTTTCACTTGAGCCATTATCTATCAACACTCTGGTGACCACTGACTCCTCACTTTTCATTGTGAGATAAAGCGCCCTATTATGTTCAGTTCCCTCAATGAGCAATTCGTTGTCTGAGAATGTAATCTTATTGGATTTGAAGATCTTGTTGGTAATCTTTTCGAGATGACAAACCGAGATCTTCTTAGGGACATGCGCCTCATTCAATATCTTCATCAGTGTTTTTCTGTGTTTTCCGAATGGGTCAACAATGAGAGCAAAGAGATTTATGCGGGTGTTTTCCTCAACTGTTCCACTATGGAGTAATCCTGAGATTTTATCTTCTTGAGGAACTCTTCTGCTTCTTCTTCGGACACAAGCTTCTTCAATTGACTTTCTTTCACTACCTTCATTTTCCTCAACTCTTCCGGGGCAAAACACCTCCCGGATCGAGTTAGACCGTGCGTCTCGTTGATCTCTCGAGTCACTTCTTTCCCTTTGTAAACCACTGCCACCTTGTTGTAGTTCCAAGGTACAGTCTTGGTATCTACCACCGGTATCTGTACCACTGGTCTTATAATTACAGGTTCCATGCTTGCGCTCTTTACTATTAACACTGGTTTCACACCTGGTACCACAACTTTCAATTTTCCACCACTAGTTACTTTTTAACTGGTTTTTCAGCTATCACTTTTCCTTTATCAATTTCCTTCTCTGCTTTGCTACTAGCCTTGATCATCATGACCGACTGGGTTGGCTTCCGGCTGCTCTCCTCTTGTGCCAACTCTATCATATGTGCTTCATGATCAGCTGGCAGTGGGTTCTGAGTAATGTTCGGGGTCTCCGGGGCCTGTACCTCAATCCTTCGGCTATCAATGAGATCTTGAATAGCGTTCTTCAGATGCCAACATTGCTCAGTGTCGTGTCCCGGTGCCCTAGAGCAATACTCGCACCTGACCGACTTATCAATATTCTTTGGAGGTGGGTTCGGAAGCTTTGACTCAATTGGGCTCAACATCCCCAATTCCTTCAATCTGTGATAGAGGCTAGTATAGGATTCCCCAGTGGGGTGAATGTTTTCTTCGCCTGATTCCTATTCCTCATCTCCGGGTCGGGCCTGAAGTTAGGTTTATTGGGTTTCTGTAAGCTCTAGAAGAAGAGTAGGTATTTTGTGTGTGATAAACATTCTGCGGGGCCTGGGCTCGCCATACCTGTGGTGGTGGTGGATAAGTTTGGGCTTGTGGATTATGGTAGTGTGGGGTGGTTGGTGGGAAGTATGGTGGAGGTGGATTGTATGATGTTGGTGGGTTTTATGGGGTTGGTGGGTATGGCTGATATGGTCGTGGTGGGTGATGGTATTGGCTGCGGTTCCAAGGGTTTTCTCTCCACAACTGACACTTCTTCTTTCTTCTTTTTCCCAATGGTTCCTCCACTACCAGTCTGAATGGCCTGATTTGTGGCCTTGATTGCTAAAAAACTCATAATCTTGTTAGTTTTCAATCCTTCTTCCACGAAGCTTCCCATTTTTACAACTTCATTAAAAGCCTTCCCAATGGCTGACACTAGGTGTCCATAGTAGGTAGGCTCCAAAGTCTGCAAGAAATAGTCCACCATTTCACTTTCTTTCATCGGTGGATCCACCCTCGCCGCCTGTTCTCTCCACCTAAAACCGTACGCTCTAAAGCTTTCACCAGGTTTCTTTTCCATCTTTGTGAGTGATAATCTATCCGGTATGATTTCCAAATTGTACTGAAAATGGTTTGCGAATGCCTATGCGAGATCATCCCAGATAAACCATCTGGTGTGATTTTGGCGCGTGTACCATTCCAAAGAGGAACCACTCAAACTTTGGCTGAAATATGCCATCAGAAGCTCATCTCTTCCCCCCCCCCCCCGCATCTTACTGCAATATCCTCTAAGATGGGCTACCGGATCTCCGTGTCCACTGTACATGTCAAACTTTGGCAACTTGAATCCGACAGGAAGTTGCACTTCCGGAAACATACATAGGTCCTTGTACGCCACACTTACTTGTCCCCCTAACCCTTGCATGTTACGAAAGGCATACTCCAAACTTTTCATTTTCCTGGCCATCTCCTCCTATTCTGCATTCTTAACAGGTTTTTCTTTGATTGCATCCATCAATGGAGTGTGAGATTCATGTTGCCGAAAGGTTGGTTCAGGTGGGTAGTAGTGGGTATCTTGTACATGAAATAATGGTTCACTGGATGACTTAGGCAAGGCAGCAGGTGGAGGTGCTACATATACCGGAGCAACCCGGGGTGGCACTTGTTTTGACAAAGGTGGTGGCACTTGAGAGGTGGAAGCATAGTAGTGGTGATAGTCGGGATATGTAGAGGACGAGTTCATAGTGGGTGGCTCAGGGTTGGGATTGGTTGGAGGGATGTATGCGGGGTTAGCAGGGATAAGTAGGCAAGGGTTGACCCCTCGACCAAGCCTGGTACATTTCAGCCATCTGCTGTTTAAGCTTGTACATCTCTTCTTTCATCCCCGTCACGTCCACAACTTCCTCCTCCTGGACGGGGTCCATAACTGTTGGTTCAAGCTCTTGTGACACGGCCTTTGTCATTGTTTTAGATCTTGTGTTGTAGGGATGAGGAGCCAGTATGCCAGTTGCCAACTAGAATTTGGATCTCATAAACAGCAACACACGTTAGTGGTTAGCACATGAAGAGATAAGATGCAACGATTTAGAGTAAACACATTTTCCTTGGATCGTCATGCATCATCCCGGCCTTTGTTTATTTTGAACCAATCATCTATTTTTCTTTCTTTCTCTTTTTTTTTTTCTTTTTCTTTTTTTTTTCTCTTATTTTTCTTCTTTTTTTTTCTTTTCTCTCTCTTTTTTCTTCTTTCCTTTTCTTTTCCTTTCTCTCTTTTCTTTTATTAATTTGCTTTCCTATTTATTTGCCTATCGTAAATAAATAATTGATATAAAGTAAAAGATTGACAACAACTCTTGATTTTTCATTGATAGCTCAAAACATCGGTTTACAAAATGGTGTTGTACTACTAATGCAAAGAAATACAGAATGCATGCCCTAAGAATACATCAATGCTCCTAGTACCCGCGAGACATCGTTCAGTCTTGCAGCGGGCCTATATGTTAATCCCTTTTGGAGCCTATCCAGGTTAGATATGACTTTCTGTACAAAGAATTTCACTGCTGACACAAAGGTTCCTCGGGACATATCTTCACATAGCCGGCTCTTCCGGGTGATATACTGAGCAATATGAACAATTTTCTCTCGAATAACCCCTTTCTCTTGAAGCAATCGGCTGATCTGTTTGGTGCGAGCGTCTAAAGTGCGTTGGTTCTCCATTTGCATTTGTTGTAGCTCAAACTCTAGCCGAGCCATAGTCGTGTAACAATGTTCTCTTTCTTCTTTGAGATCTTTGATGACCTTGTTGCTTTCGACAGTGGCTGTAACAATCTTCTTTCTTAGTCGAGCTACCTCAAACTCATGCTTATCTTGTAGCTGCTGAACCAACTTGGCTCTTTCCTCGGCATCTCTGGTCATTTGCTTCCGAGCTCTGACTAACTCCTTTTCTGCTTTGTCTAAGTCGAAGCTGTATTCATTCACCTTGCGCCGAAGAATTTCAATCAATTTCTCATCTCGGGCTAAGCGAACAGGGGTCTCAGATGCAATTTTCATCTTAGCGACCTGAGCCTTTAGCATTTCATTTTCTTTCCTCGGCTGCTTTTTCTCTCCTTCGTCGGATGTTTCTTGCAAACCGCTCTCAAATTGGAGATTTCTCAATTGTTCTTCCAGCTAACAGATCTTGGCCTTATATTCACTTTCTTTGGCCGCCCAATTTCTGTTCTCTTTAGATTGATCCACCAGATCTTGCAAGTGAGGTCTTTTCGAAGGCCTGCCGTGCTCAATACCCCGTCGATACCATGCTGAATACCCGGACGACACTTCACCTCGAGCTCTATTCTTCACAAAAGTATCTATCTTCAAGTTCTGACATTCATTCCAAATCTGACGGACCTTTGCTTCCGGGAATTGCCCATCCGGACTAATTTCTATCACTTGTGAACTGAGGTCCCCGTCCTTTGGTATAACTTGACATCTACTAAGCTGTCGCAGTGCCCTGTACGGGGCATAAGGCTGGATACTCTTTAAACCCATGATCAAAAAGTGTGACCCTTCTATCGGCATATAAATCACCTCGTCAAGAGGTAGCCAATCATATGTCCAATCAATCTGGCCGTCGGTCAATGATCGTAGATGTGAAATCCAATCCTTTACTCCCTCTGGCAATTTAACTTTTTTTGTTCTCGTGTAAAATTCTTCGAGGCACGTTTTTCCAGTCGGCCCATAACTTGAGAACGAAGGATGATGGCATAGATGTTCAATCAACCAAATCTGCAAAATCAAATTGCATCCCTCAAAGAAGTTGGCTCCAGCTTTGCATGCAGTCAAGGCAGGGTAGATGTCGGCCAAAATCATTGGCGCTAAAGTACAATTGTCTTGTACTACCAAAGTGCGTGCTACCCCGGCAACCTTTATGTTGATGTGCCCATATTTTCTCGAAAATATGATAACTCCGAGAAATGCCACTAAGAAAGAAAACCGTCGATACTCCTCCCACTTTGCTCGGTTGGACTTGCTACACAGCTTGTTCGTGGAGTCGTTGAAACCCCCGACATGTCCGTATCTACTATAAATGAAGTTCGGGGAGCAAAATCCGTTGGCTAAATCCTCATTGTGGACATTCCTAGCAATTTTCAAAGAATCCAAAAAGTGATGCACCGTTATTGCTCTCGGGGATACCGGGTATTTTTCTTTCAAAGGGACCTCGTTCTTCCCTATGTAGAAAGCAATCTCTTCCAGAGTGGGAGTGAGTTCAAAGTCCGGAAGATGTAGTACATTGTGTGCAGGATCCCAATACGTGACCAATGCTCTGGTTATGTCGCCTCGGGGAACTATGTCCAACAACCCCGTGAGATCCTTCAAGTAGCCTTTGATTCAGTTTTGACTTTCTGTTTCCATGTCGTGCCACCGCAGTCTCAGCTCCAAAGGGATTTTATTCATTAAGGCGAAGGGTTCATTCAATATTGTGCTCATCCTGCACATTTATTAAAGCGATTTTATTCAGAAAAGAAAAATCTTTTTCAATGAAAATTTTCATTTTTTGAAAGAGACATGACTCTCGAAGTGGCCATTTTTGCCAAAACAGCCTTCCGGCGTCCTTTCGGAACATTCGTCCGTTTCCAAAGATATCAATCACTCCGATTATTTGAAAAGAAAAATCTTTTTTGGTCTTTTTCTAAAAGATGTGGTTGGACCCGTTCAAGGGTTGCCTACGTATCCCGCCTAATGGCAAGAATCAAACCTGCGTAGTTCGGTCAGATTAGTTGACCAATTATTTCAACAACAAAACCATTTCTTTTTTTTTCGAATTTACGCTTTCTTTTCACTAGTTCCAATTTCTCTCTTTTCTTTTCAACACTTTTTCTACCCTCGGGAATTTTGCCGGTCCGCATAACGATCAAGGACAATAAAATGCAACACATAATATGCTCGGTCCTTTTAAATACAGGGTTACCTATCCTAGACGGACCCAACCCCTGTGTTGAGTCCCCTAAGCGGATATGATGCAAATAATCATCGTAGACCTATGTTCAACATCTTATAGTTTCATAGAGTGCTAGGCCGTGTACCCGAGCGGACAACTCGAATAGAGGAGGGGGCTACGTACCGGTGACTCGTGGAGTCAACCGCCTTTGTAACTTATCCGGCCTCTGGTTTCTTAATTTTGTGGTAACTTAACAGAAAGGGGAGTCTCAACCAGTAAGCACATCCCCGGGGGTGAAGAAGAGAAGGGTTTTCGGCACCATTTTTTTTGTTATATACAATCCATGTAGTATCAAAGCGGTAAAACACATAGCATGTTGTTCAAATCATATAACGAAGTCAAATAATATCAAGAACGGCAATTCTAGGGAGCTCAAGTTCTTAAACCCTGAAACCGAAGTTCTGGGTTGGGATCCCCAGCAGAGTCGCCAGAGCTGTCACACCTCCCTTTTTACTACCCCAAACATAATTGTATATATGTAGGGTATACCTCGATGTTCAAATACCCGAGACGGATATAATAGCATAGAGGAAGGAGTTATTCCACTTAAAGGACAATCGGTTTGGGATTTTTGTTTAATTATCAGAGTCGCCACTTGGGAAAATAATGGTGTCCCAAGTCACCGGTTAATCTCGAATCCGAGGAAATTGACCCTTTTATTAATGTCCGCGAAACAAAGATCTGGATAAAGAACTCTGTTAACCCGGGAGAAGATGTTAGGCACTCCCGGATTCCGTGGTTTTAACACGGTCTCTCAATCATCGTTCTTGACTCTTGTTTGACTTATTACAGACTTTAACAATACGTAAGTGCTTTTAGTTTAATATTTTATAGAATTTGCGATATCGCGAAAATGCGCCTAGAGTCACACAGCAACCAGTACACCTGTGACCTTTGGTACATTTCAGCTTTGCCGGGATTTATGATTTGAGTTACACCAAGTGCGCACTCGTTCATAGGAAAAGTATATTAAAGCGTGCCCTAAAAGGTCTATCGGCTTTTAATTGTTTTGGGTGAGCTATGGAGTTTGCTAGTAGCCTTCCCGGGTCTATTTGTGTTATCTTATTACTAAAAGGGGACCCCGCTATTTAATACTGTGTAAGGCTCATCCCAATTATTTATTAAAGTCCAATCCTATTGCTTGACTACATTTTTCTATACATGTTTTTCCCTTAGTCTATTTAGCAATTCGAGATCAAGCCCAGGCCACTTTCGTTTTCTTCATTGGGCCTGGACTCTTGTTTCCTCACTCAACTGGGCGTCGGATCTGCCCGGGTCTCAAAGACCCAGGCCATTCTTAAGCCCTTGCTCAAAGGTCCAGTAGGCTCTATGCCACAGTTCAGGCCCACGACATGTATTGGGCCCAAACCAAATAAGAACAACAACATATGAGTAAATAAATGAAGGTACATATCTGGAATCAATAAGGAATCAAATTGCATTTTTTATTTATCATTAAGGAAATCAATACACAAATCAATAACTCTAAATCAATTGTCTATGTACATGAGAACTTAACAGGCTGTCTTTACTACCAATTCATAACTAAGAGTTTACGCTGAAGTCTAATTGCTTACTAGTTAAAAGATCTAAGAACACAGCTTAATTATCTATGAGTTTTGATCAAATAAAAACGATTCAACTAACTACTTACAGTATCTAGAAAAGCTAAATGAGTTATTTCACAGATACGTAACTATATCACTAGTTTCATTATGAACTAAACCTATTAACCTCACAAATCTGGTTATAATCGAGTTGCTTTCATCGTCTGATTATTTCCCCTCTTAAACTTGCTCGGATCTGAGCCTTGATTTCTAAACAAGTTAGCTACATGATCAGTGATTACATAACTTAATTACTCAATCGAATAACGCAGTTACCTAACTTCAAGTGGCTTGAAGACTTTAGCATAATTAGACTACTGATTTTACTGTAGCTTAGCTCATTATCAGATTACCAATTCAATTATAAATGAATCACTATCCGATCTGACATTTTTATTCCATGTTTAAGTGTAGATCTATGACATTAGCTAAGTTATGATGATTTATGAAATTATTTGTGAAGCGATAGTGATCAGCGATTTGAAATCGTGATTCGTTTATTTATATTTTTACGGTTTACCTATTAAACTAGGCGTGATATACTACTACGACTATACTACTTCTATATCACTAGCTATTACAATATTTTTGTGTTTGTTTCTCTACTACTACCTACTACAACACAAATAAACTACAAATTTAAACTAATACTAAAGCTATTAAACTACACAGTACATAACAACATGAAAATTTAAACAGGACTTCATTTTATTTCATCAAGTCATTGATACAGCCTCAGTTGAAATAGAAGTGTACCTGGATCAATAAGAAAAACCAATGAGTCTAAGGGGATTCAGGCAAATAAGCAACAGCAATGACTCGAACAGCAATGCATCAGTAGGAGCTTGAATATTAGCAAAACAAAGACCACAGCAACAGCACACAGAAATCCAAACCAAGCTTGATCAGAAAATCCACACGAATATGCTTAAATCAGTGACTAGCTATTAATATGTTTTTCTCTGAACTTTCCTTCAAAAGCCAGCCCAAGAGCCCCCAATTCACTCTTTTTCAGTGGTATTTATAGGAAGGGAAGGGGCTGATGACTTAGGGAGAAAGTATGGGATTAGATCCCACTTCTCCCCCTCTCAAAATTATCAAGTTTACACTTAGACCCATATTTCAGTTATCAAGTCCCTTCCAGCATGTGCTGGAAGGTTCTAAAAGATTTCTTTTGGGGCTTTTTACTAAAGTATCCTTAAGGGTTAAAGATTTTTGCAGATTTCCCTTTTTAGGGAGACCATTATACCCTTAAACTTCTGCAAAATTGCAGAAATCAGGGGTACAAATGACTCCTTTAACCCTACAGGTTCCAAACAAATCACCATTTTACCTTTTTTGGTTTCCCTTTATGCCCTCAATGATCTGGCTGTTTTACCCGACCTACCTAGGTCTGGTATTCAGCTTTTGGGCTTTATTTAACCTATGGCCAGTCCTTGCATTGGCATTTAAGGACTGGCCAGTTCTATTATTTAAAACCTAGCCTCTTTTTGTTTCATTTTTAGTTAATTAACCCTTTTAGTTCATTTTTAAACTAATTGCAGGACTAGCCTTCTTTATTGTTATATTTATGCTATTTAAGACTTAGCCAGTCTCAAGTTGAGACTTGGCTTGGGTAATTGCACCCATTTGTTGAACACAATTGGGCCCAAAGCCTTTGCAGGCTTGGCCACTTGTGCTTCAGGGCTCAAAATGAGCCTAGGCAAGTCAGAATTTGCAGACATAGCCCATATTTTGTATAATTAACCTTTTGACTGACCACAGGCTAGGCTAAGGTCTTTGCAGACCTAGCCACTAGAGATTCAGGGCTCAAAATGAGCCTTGGTAAGCTTGCATTTGCAGACTTCACCAGTTTTGCACAACTAGCCTCTTTTTAGATGGACTAGTGTGTTTGGACCTTGTAGAATTGATCAACTTGCAAAATTGACCACTTTTTTGGTTACTTATTACCTAATAACTTATGTTTGTTCATTTTCAGTCTTAAGCCTATTTAAAAACTAGCTATTTTCATGGAACCTAGCACTAGCAGCTATAACCAATCCCCTAAGGTTGATCAGTGTTAATCAAATACTCACACTAACAAGAACTACTAAAAACTCAGTCATTTTCAACATGTATTGCATACAGAGGCACATAAGATCAAACAAGATGCATTAATCAACCAAAACTCAGAAAAGGCAATTTGATATGGTTGAATCTTAGTTAATCAATTCATATTATCCAATTTCATGTGACAAAGTATGAACCTATGTCAATTTAGACCTAGTTACTACTAGCTCAAGTCAGATGACAGTTGAAAAGCTTCAAAACCTTAATGGTTCATGATCATAGACATGCACAAAAAGTTAAACTCTCACAAACAGTCAGTAATAGATGAAGTAGGACTCATTTAGACATAAGGACCACAGAACAGCATAGACATGCTAGCCAGGATCTGAGTACTAATCCTAACTTTAATATATATAAGATGAAAAATAAAGCAGAAAAAGAGTCATGGAGAAGCAATGAAGAAGAGTCCTAACATCTAGCATGCCAAGTAACAGAAGAAGAAACAAAATCAGATGATCATACTTCTGAAGGAACAAAAGAGGTGGTATAGACCAACTATTAAAGTTAGATCATGGTTTTAATTAGGAGATGTAAAGGGAAAAGATGAAGCACAACAAACTTAGATATGAGGCTAACTTAAACATGAAAATTGCTAACAGTTAGTCCTAACACTATGACTAAACATGAAAATATCAGAAGAAAAGACTCATTCAATCCTTATTGAGAGCTAATAAAGATAGGCTAATGCAGATAAAGCTTAAACATAAAAATGGAAGAAGTTAATACTAACAGGAGACAAAAGACAAAGACAAAAGAGAGATATCTAAGTCGAGTCTCCAAGTTAGAACAAAAATCTCAACAAAGAATCACCAAAAGAGAAAAATAGACATGCTGTTGAAGACCTAGAAGAAAAAGAACATTATAAGCAGAACAGAAGAACCATAACAATAAGAAGAAGAAGAACAGTCAAGATGAAACCTAATACTACGCAGGTCTTTTTGAATCAAAGAAACCAACAACACAAACAGAAATATAAAAGATAAGCGAGTTAAGAAAACTTAACTAACAGATATAGTCATGGGATTTCAAGATCTAAAGAATAACAGAAAAAAAAACATACAAGTATATACAAGATGAAAGATAAGAAACAAGAGAAGATGAACGACAAATAGGAAGAAGATGAAAGACGAGCAAGTTAAACCCTAAAACTAGCATGTGAAGCACAAGATAAAGAACAACAAAGACAAACAGAAACATGCAAGACAAGAAAAACACAAACAAAATAAAGAAAGCCAAAGAAACAGAGAAAGGGTAAGGTACTTAGCTTAGCGGGGTCTGTCCCCCTAGCTTTCCCCTTTTTCCTTATTTCTTTTTCATATTTGTTCCCCAGCTAGACCTTTGTTTCTTCTCTCTTTTTTTCATTTTTTCTCATTTTCCTTTCTGATTTTTTTGTTTTAGACTTCAAGGTGAAGTCTTTAGTTCTTTTGGTTGTAGTGAGGTGTTTGGGGAGGGTAAAAGATTGGATCTTTGAAGGGTTCAAGTTTTGAGTCGTCGGAGTTAGGGTTCCGGCGACTTCTTTTGGGATATTCGAAGGATTCTGGGTATGTTCGAAGGATTTCAAGGCTGGGGGGTGTAGATCGGACAAAGGCGGTCCGTTTGGCATTGGTTTTGAATGGAGATCCATTGTTTGGTGGTCACCGGAGGTAGGTTCCGGTGACCGGCTAGTCAAGAAAAGGGGGTCTATTTTAGGGTTTGGTGGTCGTTTGAAGTGAAGAAGATGAAGGGAGAGAAGGGAGGTGAGAGGATGGCCGGAGACCACCGTGGGAGGTGGTGGCCTCCATGGCCGGTGAGGTTTCAGAAGTGAAGATGAAGAAGACGATGAAGGGAGAGAAGGGAGAAGGTTCAAGAGGCGGCTAGGGTTAGGGTAGAATACAAATGACCGGCCTCTCTTCAGACCGAAGCCTTTTATACTTGTAAAGGTTGAGGTGATCTTGGCCGTTGAATCTCTGATGATCAACGGTCAAGACCAGGCATTACATAAACGACGCCGTCTCGTTATAAACGAGACCAAAGGCTTCATCCGTTGGATCAATCAATCTGGACGGTTGAGATTAATTCTCTTATATTAATTAATCAATAAAAATCTGCTAAAATTCTCAGCCGTTGGATGTGATGCAATGAACGGCTGAGATCATTTGTTACCCAACGAACTGGACTGGCTCTCTTTGGGCCAAAGCACTGGGCCTTCAATTTTAATTTCTTTTGGCCCAAATTAATCAAACCCAATGTATCTTTGCATTTTTTGATTGTTTTAATTTATTTTATGTACCTTCTTTTGTATTTTTGTTTTCTTTTCTTTTGTATTATTTAAATTACTTAATTTCCTACTTACTCTAATTTTCTAATATTTTTTGGCAATTTTCTAATTTGTTCCTATAATTTCCGCTAATTAAAGCTATTTTTTGATGATTTTCCTTTTTTAACTAATCAATTCAACAATGCAAGTACTTAACCTATTTTTTCTAATTTTAATTTCTAATTATTCGATCACACAAAATGTATCTAATTTCAATCAAAACATGTAATTGCAACCAAAAATATTATTTATTTTAATTTTGGAACTTGTTTGCCTAGTGCAAAAATCATGTGCTCACAAATACTTTTCAAATTCAGCAAGAAGAAGCCCACCTAAAAAACAAAGGGAATACTTTTCAAATTCAGCAAGCAGGAGCCCACTTGAAGAATAAAGGGAATATCTTTTCAAATGCAGCAAGCAGGAGCCCACCTGAAAAACAAGGGAAGTACAATTCAAATTCTAGTTTTAATTTTAATATATGATAACATGACATGCTCATTCACCATACTGGGGCAGGAAATTTACTTTGGTTGTCTATTTTATTGTAAGCAGGAGCCCACCTGGCGAATAAGGGAATACTCTCTCAAAGTAATCATAAGCAGGAGCCCACTTGAAGAATAAGGGAATACAATTTAAAGCAATCACAAGCAGGAGCCCACCTGAAGAATAAGGGAATACCTTTTCAAGCAAAGTGCAAGCGGAAGTCCAGCTGAAAAATGGACACATATTTCAAATTGAAGTAGTCAAGCATCATCACGAGGAATGGAAAAGTATCGCCAAGGAAACAACAAGAATGCCATTGGAAGAACACAAGATACAAGTTCATGACAACACAAGAGCAAGTTGAAGGCATAGATAGGATTTCTTGTAACTCATAAAGAATATCTTAGGCTAGTTTCTTTTTATCTTGACATGGGGTAATAAGGAGGTCAGCAAGCAGTAACAGCAACAACAGTAATGAAATCACAGCTCCTGGTAATCCCAGCTACTAGACACTCCTGAACTACACTGACCTGATTCCTGTTTAGCTCGGGATATGTAGGCAACCTCTGAAGTAGGGCGCAGTTAAACTCTTTCAAAAATGCTTCACACGGAATATGCGAATGGGCAAAAATCCCTCATTTCCGCTCACTTTTCTTTGCACGAAAACTCCGTGCTTCCAAGCAAAGAGGGGCAGCTGTGAGAACGTGATTTTTGCCCTAAGCAAATAATTCCCAAAAATTCAAACAAAATGATTTTTTTTCTTTTTACAATATTTGTGTATTTTTGTGTCATTTTTTACAATTGTTGCATTTTTGTGTTAATTAGTTGCATAATAATTCATATAAAAAATACAAAAAAAATATGCATTTGCATTAGAAATTTTATTTCATTTTTAGTATTAAGTATGTATTAATTCATTTTAGAACAATTTAAATAAAAATCACAAAAAATAGTTCACTTTAGCATTTTATTATTTTAATTGGAAATTGTTATAAAATAGTTATTAAGTAGATTTTAGGCTTTAAGTTTTAGTTTAATTGTAGTTTAATCTCACAATTTTATAAATCAGAAAAAATAATATATAATCTGGAAAATACAAATATAAAAAAATGAAAATAAAGTACAAAAGTAAAATGAGTAAAATAAAAGAAAAACAAATAAAGAACAAAGAAAAATGACTGTTAAAATTTGGGCCAATTACGCCAAGCCCAAAAAAAATGCCCCAGTCCAAACCAACCCTGATCCAGTCCGGTTAAATAACCTCCCTCCCCCAAACGACGTCGTGTTTGGCGTCAACTAATCTTGGCATCCTTTTCCATCAATCCAACGACTACAAATGACTTTTGCATTATTAATATAATTGTCTTAAAAATATTTCAAAACCCTAAACAATTTTCATCAACCTCGTAAACTCCTCCCACTACCTGTAACGCCGACCTTCCCTCCGCCATACCTCACCCCAGCTCCGCCCTTCTCCGCAACACTCCGCCACGTCACTGCCGACCGGAAATCGTTGTCGCTGGCGGCGCAACCCCAAATGACCCCAAATTTTCACCCCTTACTCCCCTTCCGCTCATCTCTCCAACCCCATAACCATCTTCTTCGAATACTAACACAACTCCTCAAATATTAGATCAAAGTGTCTAGTCAAATCGCAACTTTATCCAAACCGGCTCGAACTCGCACCATATACTCATCATAATCCCCTCATCCCTAATCCCAGCATAGAACCCTTCAAACCCTGCTGAAACGCCCCAATTTCAAATCTAGGGTTCATGGTCATGGACTGTTTTGATGATGTTCAAAGACGAGTTAACCCAAGTTAACACTATAAGTTTATTTCCTATGAGATAAACATATAGTGCTAACTTGAAGTTAATCTCGAGGTTCTTCTTTTGAAGAATTACTTTCCGTGAGATTTCTACCCTTTTTTGTTCCCCAACGTTTTTTTAGTAATTCCATTAAGCCTGTTTAAAATCAGATTTAGATAACGTATAGTCCATCTTGTGTTTTGTTCAAACGATTAGAATAACTCTCAGTTAATTCCCCATCTTGTTAGCTTGTTTGAATTCTGTCATAGTTAATTCAGTTGGTCTTTTATTAGTTTAATCTTTAGAAGTAAGCTTAATGATTAATTGATTTAGTTTCTTAGTTTAGTTGAAAGCATGTCTGGAATTTTCTTTTGTTCTTCATGTTAGTTCTTCAGTTCAATAAGGTTTTGATCTTCATTTTGTGATAGTTAATTAATTAACTGTTAGTATTGATTGGTGTGATTAGTGCATCAGTCCAGTATAGTGTTAAATAGAATTATGATTGATTCTGGATAGCTGAATATCTTTGGGCTTAATTAGTAATTCTAGGAAACATCAGGGGTATTTTGGGCATTTAGCAATAGGCTAGAATGCTGTGGATTAGAGTAGAAGTCCCCAGAACCTTGTAGAAGAGGGTTCAAATTTAGATTTCAATAAATTTAGGATATTAACTTGAGTGACAAGTGAGAACTTTAGGACTAATTGTATAAAATAAGAAAAATCAAGGGCTGCTCTCATCTATGCATATAAAAGGTCATGTCCTTGCCTTCATTTGCAAGTTTACAGCTCCAAAATCCCTCCAAAAAACGTTCTCTCTAATTTTTCATATCCAAATTTGAAATTCAAACAATCAAAAATCCAAAAATAATAGAAAAATCAGTAGAAAAAACCAAAATAGTCACTGTTTCATTAACAGTTTTGTTTGATTTCAGCTCTTATAATTCTTGTTTTGGTGTTTGAGATTAAAAGGTCACTTGGCATAATTTCGAGAGAATTCAGGGTGTTTTTTAATTGAATTTTGGTTTGTTGAAGTCTGCTGGTGTGTTTTTTCAAGTATATTTGATTATATTCAAGTTGTTTGAGGTTGATTCTTCTGATCCTGCTTGATTCAAGTGTTCCTGGGTTTAAATTATTGTGTTGTTCCTGCTGGCAATCCTCATTTGTTACTGTTTACCTTGCTGTGCTGATCCTCTTTTTTCTCCTCTCCTTACATCTCAAATTCAGGTACATACTCGAATCCAAATGGATGTAGCTATTGCTGGAATGAAATCTGAGTTGCTGAAATTATAGTTTATAATATGAAACTGCTCGGTTTACTTTTGAGTTGTTTAGTTTTGTATTGTTTAATCCAAATTATGTAATAACTGGACTGAACAAATCACTACTATTTCAAATGTGTAACAAATTGAGTACAAGCTGTAATTTATTTCATGATTATATTGGTAAAATAGTTTGTGTTGGCTTTAGTTGATTTTCTATTAGTTATTTCGTAAGTTTCTCTTAAAAATTCAGAAGTATGTTAGAGCCTTAGTAGTTATTCCCATTTTTGGTTTGCAATTAACGAGGCTTGACTGAACTGTTTTACATCGATTTTAGTTTCAGTTGAATAAAGGTTTCGAATTCAGAGATAGTTGATTATTTGAGTTTATATGTTATTTAGATAAGAGGTATAACATGAGTATTATAACTATAGGTATAAGTTTGTTAGTTCGAATATGGGAGTTAAATTTGAATTTTAGCATGTTTGTTTACTTGTTGAAATCAATATTGCACAAGCGTCTGCTTGGACAGTTTTGGGCGTCAATTAGCAAAACAAAAACGTTAACTGGACAATTTACAAATGTTTGTAGTATGTTGATTGATTAAATTAAATTTTAGTCCTATGGCCAATATTACATCCTGCTTCAATTCACCCTGTGATTCTGGGCTCAAGCGTGAAGCCCAGAGACCTTTTGTCTAACTGCTCAACTAAACTTGAACAATGCCTCTTGGGCCTGGTTTCCTCAGCAATATGCCTAAGCTGTCTAATCCTCTATGTTTTGAACAAATTAATAGGCATGCTTTATTCTTCACTTCGTAAATACTTTGCTTGAATTAATTTGAAAGCGAATTATAGGGTTTGGCTCTTTATCGACGTTAAATAATTAGGATTATTTTTCTTTTATTATTAGAGACAAAGAAAAATAGAAAAATTATAGTCATTCTTTAAGTTGGCCTTTTAATAAGTGATGAGACGAGCCTCGACCAATTAAATATCCAAGGTGGGACCTCAATAATTACTATACAAAAAATACTAGAAATCGGGAGGACCGTTTTGCAAATTTCACGGTCTTCCCCAAAGTTAATAAACGCGTAGTTGCTTTAGGCACGTATGTTAATAATATTACCTTCCCAAATACGGGTGCACATTTAGGTGACCCAAATTCAAATCTCAATGAAGTCGAAATGTGTTAAAGGCCACGGGCTTACTGGTACGGCGTGGTTTGAGATACATTTTCACAACGTTGTAATTCTTATTAAAAAATAAATAATAAATATAATAAAACGGGTTATTAATAAAAGGCACACAAAAATAGAATATGTATGGAAATCAGATAAAATCAAATACGACAGTTGAGCGACCGTGCTAGAATCACAGAATTTGGGAGTGCCTAACACCCTCTCCCGGGTTAATAGAATTACTTATCCGGTTTTCTAGTTTGCGGACTGTTAACAGAGTCATATTTCCTCGGTTCGGGATTCAACCGGTGACTTGGGACACCATTAATCTCCCAAGTGGTGACTCTGAAAAAAATAATAAAAAAATCCCGTTCCGACTGTCCTTTAATTGGAAAATCTCCGCTACGTCCTTCAACGGTTTTACGTAAAAAGGAGGTGTGACAATAGTAGCTACGCACAGACTCTCTTCACCTAGTACGTACGTAGCCCCCGCATTTAATAACAATTACTCATTTATAGTTCTATTGGAACAATTCCCTCTTAAAAGGTTAGAAAGGAGACTCACCTTGATCCGAAGCGCTCTTCCAATAACAAGAACAAGCCCAAACCATCAATTCGAAGCAACGAGCACAAACTAATTAAAATAAAGAAAGAACTAGTCAATAAAGGCTTACATGGTTGAATTCTAACTATTTAAGTGATTTCCCAACCTTTCCCACAAGTTTCCTAAATTTTGACCCCGGACCCATGTGTCCGAATTTCGAGATTTTTCAAAGGAAGTTGTTCTCTATCACCTAAGGATCACAAATATAGGATTTCTAGTTCATTACATGACAAATTCCATGCTTAAATCTTAATTTTGCTAAAACACTAGGTGTAGCTCAAACCCTTGATCTTTCACAATTTTTTAGTGTTTAATCTACCTAATGTTTATGTAATTTAACTCATAATAGTGGAAGATTACTTACCTTACAATAATATGTTGAAACCCTCTCTTTAGAACCACCAAAATCGCCCAAGTGTAGAGTGAAGTGTATTAAAATGGGGTTTAGTTCGTATTAAATGAGCAACTGCCCCCACGATTTCTGCTTCTGCGGTCTGGGGCCGCATAGGCGAGACCAGTTATGTGGTTTCTGGCCACTTCTGCGGCTTTGGGAAATAATGGATTGGACCGCTTCTACGGTCTGGGGCTGCATAGGCGAGACCGCTTATGCGGTTTCTGGGCTGCTTCTACGGTCCTAGGCCAATTTGGCTCGACCGTTTTTGCGGTCTGACTTCCGCTTAAGAGGAACCGCTTTTGCGGTTTACCTGGTTCGGCCCCCTTTTCACTTCTGCGACTCATTGGCCACATCTGCAGTCCCGCTTCTGTGGTCCAAGAACCACAAATGTGGTTATGACGGAAGCAGCAATCTTCAGCCCTCTTTCAAGTTTCAACTACACTTGAGCCTCGCTCGTTTGACGCTCGGGCCTCCCGTGCCTTGCCCGAACATACCGACACGTTTGAAATCACAAGGCGGACCTACTCAAACCCTCGAAACACTTAAAACAATGATAAATTGAGGAATCAAAGTCCAAAACCAATTGAGCCAAATCATTGTCTTCAAGTTCTTAATTTTTTCCGACGGGTCAAAATGCCCTTAATCTACTCGGATTATGGGTAGGTCTTAACGATATTTCAGACCTTTACCAAGTTTCAGAATCAAAATCCGAACTCGGTACCTAGGAAAACAATGATTTCTTAGTTTATTTAAAACTTTTGAAACTTCAATTTAAAAATTTTACAGAAAAATTCATTACTCGGGCTAGGGACCTCGGAATTCGATTTCGGGCATACGCCCAGGTCCCATATTTTCTCACAGACCCTCCGGGATTGCCAAATCACAAATCCAGGTTCGTTTCCCAAGAAAGTTGACCAAATCAAAATTGGCCTTTTTTGAGAAACTTAGAGAAGCAATTGGACTTATTCTTACTCAAAACCCAGCCAACTTCCGAACCACCCGTCCCCACAATTTATAAATTAGTTAAAGCAAGCACGGGAAGTTTTATTTAAGGGAACGAGGTTCTAAAATACAAAACGACCAGTCGGGTCGTCACATTCTCCACCTCTTAAACAAACGTTTGTCCACGACGGGACATAGAAAAGTACCTGGACTGCTGAATAGGTGGGGATATCTGCTCCGCATGCCCTCTTGGACTCCCAGGTCGCCTCCTCAACGGCTGGCCCTCCACTTGACCCTCACCACCAAAATCCTCTTGGACCTCAACTAGCGATCCCGCCTATAAATAATGGTGACTGGCTCCTCCTCGTAGCCCAAGCTCTCATTTAACTGAATGGTACTGAAATCCAACACATGTGATAGGTTTGCATGATACTTCCAAAGCATCGATACATGGAAAACTGATGAAAACCCAATAAACTGGGAGGTAAGGCAAGCTTATAGGCAACCTCTCCAACTCGCCTCAATACCTCAAAGGGGCCAATAAACCTTAGGCTTAGCTTGCCCTTCTTCCCAAACGTCATAGTACCCTTCCTTGGCGAGACTTTCAAGAGAACCTTCTCGCCAATCATCAATGATACATCATGCACCTTCTGATCCGTGTAACTCTTCTGCCTAGACTTTGTTGTGTGGAGCCTCTCTTGGATCAACTTTACCTTATCCAAGGCATCCTGAACCAAATCTGTACCAAGAACCTTCGTCTCACCATGCTCAAACCACCCGTTAAGAGAACGACAACACCGACCATATAATTCCCCATATGGAGCCATCTCTATGCTGGACTGATAGCTTTTATTATATGCAAACTCTGTCAAGGGTAAGAACTGATCCCACTACCATCCAAAGTCAATCACACAAGCTCTAAGCATATCCTCTAAACTCTGAACTGTCCGCTCTGACTACCCATCGGTCTAAGGATGGAATGTCGTACTATGCTCTACATGGGTCCCCAACTCACTCTGAACAGCTCTCCAGAAATGGGAAGTGAACTGAGGGCCTCTGTCTGATATGATGGAAACTAGCACACCGTTCAACCTAACTATCTCCCAAATGTAAATCTAAGCATATCTCTCCGCTGAGTAAGTACTCACCACTGGAATGAAGTGGGTCGACTTGGTCAACCTATCCACAATAACCCATACCGAATCAACCTTCCGCAAAGTTCGTGGCAACCCAACCACGAAATCCATGGTGATGCGCTCCCACTTCCATTTCAGAATGGGCATCCGCTGAAGTAGGCCACCTGGCCTCTGGTGCTCATATTTGACCAACTGGAAATTCAAACATTTAGCTGCATACTCCACGATGTCCTTCTTCATCCTCTGCCACCAGTAATGTTGCATCATGTCACGATACATCTTCATGGCAGCTGGATGAATGGAGTACCTTGAACTGTAGGCCTCCTCTAGGATCCTCTCCTTTAATCCATCAACATTAGGAACACATATACGGCCCTGAAGTCGTAACACACCATCCTCGCCAATAAAAATCTCCTTGGCACCTCCCTGAAGCACCGTCTCTCTGAGGAGCGCCAAATGTGGATCATCAAATTGTAAGGCCTTAATCTACCCCAATAACAAAAACTTAGCAACCAAACATGCTAGAACTCGGCTGGGCTCTAAAATGTCCAATCTCACAAGTTTGTTAGCTAAAGACTGGATTTCCAAAGCTAATGGTCTCATCTCAGCAGGAATGAACGCCAAGCTACTCATACTCTCCGCCTTTCTGCTCAGGGCATCCGCAACCACATTCGCCTTACCTGGATGATAAAGAATGGTAATGTCATAATCCTTTAGTAATTCAAGCCACCTACGCTGCCCCAAATTAAGATCTCTCTTGTTGAACAAATGTTGTAAGTTGCGATAGTCGGTGTAAACCTCACATGACACTCCATACAAATAATACTTCCATATCTTAAGAGCATGAATAATCGCTGCCAACTCCAGATCATGCACAGGGTAATTCTTATCGTGAACCTTCAGCTGACGTGAAGCATATGCAATAACTCGCCCATCCTGCATCAATACACATCCTAAGCAAATGCGAGAAGCATCGTAATACACTATATACATCCCTGAACCAGACGGCAATACAAGAACTAGTGCCGTAGTCAAAGCCATTTTGAGCTTCTGGAAGCTCTTATCACAATCGTTGGACCAACAGAATGGGGGAACCCTTCTGGGTCAATCTGGTCAGAGGTGATGCAATAGATGAAAAGCCCTGCACAAATCGCCGATAATAACCTACCAACCCCAGGAAACTCCTGATCTCGGTCACCGAAGTAGGACGTGGCCAACTCTGAACTGCCTCAATCTTCTTGGGATCCACTTTAATACCCTCCCCTGACACTACATTCACCAAGAATACCACTGACTCCAGCCAAAACTCGTACTTGGAGAACTTAGCATAAAGTTGTTGCTCTCACAAGGTCTGAAACACTACTCTGAGATGTTGCTCACGCTCTCCCAGGCTATGTGAGTATATCAAGATGTCATCAATGAAGACGATAACAAATGAATCAATATAAGGCCTGAACACCCTATTTATCAAATCCATAAACGCCGTTGGAGCATTAGTCAAGCGAAATGACATCACAAGAAACTCATAGTGGCC
Organism: Nicotiana noctiflora; assembly: GCA_032618575.1. Taxonomy (NCBI): domain Eukaryota; kingdom Viridiplantae; phylum Streptophyta; class Magnoliopsida; order Solanales; family Solanaceae; genus Nicotiana; species Nicotiana noctiflora. The sequence goes on along the minus strand of JASVEL010010826.1, from coordinate 152,496 downwards.
ATATTGTAAGGCCCCGTAAAAAAATTTTGTGCATAAAACCTAGTAGCTGTGGTGTCATGGTCCGAATAATGTGTTAGGAATGCGTAGAATTCTTCGTGGCGAGCTTGCTCGCCGCGGTTCGGACCCTTGGTAGTGATTTAAGTTTCAAAAATGTAGAGAATTAATTTTTCCGAAAAATGTCAAATATGCGGTCAAGAATGCGACCGCAGACCTGACATGCGGACCGCATTCTTGCCGCAAAACGTTCCAGAGAGTTGCCCAAAATCGTGTTGAAAAGTGCGGTCGATATGCGATCGCATGTCAAATCTGCGGTGCACTTTGCGACCGCAGATCAAACATGCGGACCGCATTCTGGCCGCATTCCTTAACAGAACCTGTGTAAAATTTGGGGCAATTCTGCGGTCACTATGCGGACCGCGTGTTGATTCTGCGGTCGCATAGTGCACCGCATAATTGACCCCGGCCCAGATTTTGGTAACATTTTGACCAGATCTTTTCTTTAATATAACACCTTTCTTCTTCATTTTATCATATCATCTCACCAAAATTTGAGAGAGAAGAGAGGGTTTTTAGAGAGAGAAGTTCTTCATCTTCAAAGATTGTTCCAACTACTTAATTCCAAGGGATTCTAGGGCAAGGATTCAACTTCCCCAATATTTTCAAGGTAAAATCCCTAACTATTTTCTTTGATTTTCAGTTTTAATTGGGTAAAGAGAGGTTTGCATATAATAGCTTTTGCAAATAGAATTTTTACACTCATGCATGATTATTGAACTTGATTTCTAGTAAAAGAAGTGAGTAGAAGTAAGAGTCTTCAAGAACAAGGTTGGCAAGAGTAGGATATCTTGGGTAAGCATAAAGTAGGAAGAAAAATCATCACCAGGTATGTATGGCTAATTTTGATTCTTGTGAAATCGCCTATATGTGTGAAGTTTGTTTGTTTCGTGTTAAATTGACAAATTGTGTGAAATTCTTGATGTTGTTGTTGGATATTCAAAGTTTGTTGTTGAGTTATGAGTGATGTAAAATGAGAGTTTAATTTGGCAAAAGAATTGTGAATAATGACTATGATGGCCTATATGGCACCTTGTGGAAAACAAACGAAACACTTGAGAATTGGTTTATTGTGGAAAGAGATGAAACACTTGAATTGTGGAAATATTGTAACATGGTTGTGATATTGAATTGAGAAGAAATTGAGAACATGAACCAATGTGTAAGTTGCCTATTTGAACTTGTTGAAATTGTGTGTAGTACCTTATCTGCTGTTTGAAATTGTTGTGTTTTCAACTGTAAGGCGGGGTCGTGTTGCGCGCCGCAACGTGGTGAAATAAGGTGTGGGTTGGGGTGATAAGGGTGGCCGAGGTAATAAGGGTGGTCGGGGGCAATAAGGATGGAAAGCGATCGAAATCGCTATTGAAAATTGATACAAAAATCAATAATGTGAAATTGTGAAAGGAGACAGCAGGAGAGTTTGCAACCTGTGGGGCACCGATTGCCCCTTTGTTTGACTACTTGTGCTTTACGTGATTGATTGGTTATTGTTAAATTGGTTGATCGTAGAAAGTGCTTTGTGTGAGAATTATTTGAAATGAGGAAAATGTGGAAACATGGTTGGCTCTGGCTTAATTAATTGTTGATGTAATTTAATGGCTTGAGTTTACTTGGGACAAAGTTTGTCCATACATACCAGTACAATTCAAGTGTACCGACGTCCCTTTTGCCGGGGACGCTACATTCGTGTTATGATTGTAGGTGGATCAGTAGCAGGCACTTCAGCTCATCGGCAGTAGTATCATTCTCCTTCCATTGCCCGTTTTTGGTGAGCCCCTTTCTTCCTTGGGGCCCTTTGTGGTTCATGCCACTTTTGTTTAGATTTCATTTTGGTTTTTGTAAGGTATAGTCGGAGCCTTGTTACCGGCAAGTATTGTATTCCCCTTTTTGGTATCCTAGAGGCTCTGTAGACATGTAAACTGTGGGACTCCAGTCTTATGTATATATATATTGTGTTATGTCGGGCGTTGTAAAAATTGAAATCTTGTTAATGAATCACTCGTATCGTTTTATTTGTTTAATGTGAAATCATTTATGATTAGTACTATATTTGGTTAATGAGAAACAGTCAACACAGGGGTAACGCGTGGGAATGAAAGGCACCCAGGTCCGCTTGACTGGGGCAACCCGGTCAGGCGCCGGTCATGTCCCTCAATTTGGGGCGTGACAAACTTGGTATCAGAGCTTAAGGTTTTAAAGTGTCCTAGGATGTCTCGGAGCCGTGTCTAGTAGTGCCCTTCTTATAGGTGTGTTGTCGACCACATCATATAAGTAGGGGGCTACACGAGCATTTAGGAATTTACCTACTTCTTTGATAATCTATATCGTGCGGTAAAGTGCAATGTGGAGATATCTGTGTCTAATTTGTGCCTTGTTCCCAAATTTTCAGAATATGGCACCTAAGAAGAAGGCTAGACTCGGCCTTAGGGCCAATGCCGGCCCAAGTGCAGCTGTTAATCATGTACCCGATGCCGTGGGAGAGAATGACCCACCGGTCCCGAATTTGCCTGACCCATCTGTTCAAAACCCAAGTGTCCCTATTCCAGCTGCGGCAGAGGATGCCACCATTCCTCCTGCCGGTGTTCCTGACTCAGATACAGTTCCCGCTTCGGGCTCTGGTATCTCTAATGAAGAACTTAGGGGAGCCATCCATATGTTAACACGGTTAGTGGCCGCCCAGGCCCAGAGATCCCATGATGCCCCTGCATCCTCCAGCGGACAGGGAGATTCCTTTGGCTCCAGAGTCCATCAATTCTTGCGATTGGCCCCTCCGGAATTTTCAGGCACCGATCCAGAGGCTGACCCACAGGAATTCCTTGATGAGATATACAAGACCCTCAGAGTGATGAAGGCTACAGATATAGAGGGGGTAGAGTTGGCCTCTTACAGGCTGAAGGGAGCGGCACGTTCATGGATCGAAATGTGGGAGGATTCCCGTGAGGAAGGGAGCCCTCCGGCCAGATGGGATGAGTTCGTAGATGCATTTATGGACCACTTCTTTCCTGCCGAGGTGATGGCAGCCCGCGCCACGGAGTTCGAGGTCCTCAAGCAGGGCGGTATGAGTGTTTGGGAGTATCACATGGAGTTCGTAAGGTTGTCCAAGTATGCTCCTCATTTAGTGTCGACCATGGATGCCCGGGTTCGACGGTTTGTTCGGGGCCTTAGCCCTTTGGTGGTGAATGAGGCCGCCACAGCAGCTTTGCACTCAGACATGAACTATGGGAGGATTGTGGGGTTTGCTCGGGCCACAGAGGCCAGGAAATTGAAGATTCGTGCAGAAAGAGAAAGTAGCAGCAGGGCCCGGTCAATGGGTCGTTCAGGGAGATCACTTCCAGGGAGGGGGTCATCAGGGCCATCCCAGTCATATGCTCAGTCCTCCGCGAGTGCACCGCCATCCGTGCACAGTCATCAGCAAGGCAGTTACTCGAGACCTGGTTCAGACAGCAGGAGGTCTCGTCAGTCCGGTCATCCTGGGGTGAGATCCCAGCAGCAGGGGAGACCTACATGCCCCAAGTGTGGGAGATTTCATACAGAAACTTGCTACCTTGACCTTCCAGTGTGCTTCGGGTGCGGGGTGAGAGGTCACATTCAGCGGGACTGCCGTGCACCCCGTCAGGGTATAGGTAGGGGATCTGCTCAGTCATCCGGTTCTTCAGCTGCTACATCATCAGCGCGTACTCCAGCAGCAGCAGGGCGTGGTGCGGCTAGGGGTGGAGCTCAGGGTAGGGGTGGACCTAGCCGATTCTATGCATTGAGTGGCCGCCAAAATGCTGAGGCTTCTCCAGATATTGTTACAGGTATCCTGTCTGTTCGGACTATTGATTGCTATGCCCTTATTGATCCGGGGTCCTCCTTGTCTTATGTTACTCCATTCATTGCTTCAAGTTTTGGGATAGTACCCGAACAGCTTCATGAGCCGTTCTCTGTGTCGACTCCAATCGGTGATTCTATTACAGCCTTACGAGTCTATAGGAATTGTATTGTTACGGTGGGTGGTCGTGATACCACGACCGATCTTATTGAGCTTGGGATGGTAGATTTTGATGTAATTATGGGGATGGATTGGCTCTATTCGTGCTTTGCCAAACTTGATTGTCGAACGAGAGTTATGAGGCTCGAGTTCCCTAACGAGCCAATCATTGAATGGAGAGGAAATGGTGTAGTGCCAAGGGGTAGGTTTATTTCCTACCTTAAGGCTTCGAAGATGATTAAGAAGGGGTGTATCTATCACCTGGTTCGGGTAACGGACACCACCTCAGCGGTGCCTACCCTCGAGTCTGTGCCAATTGTGAATGAATTTCCTGAAGTGTTTCCAGATGAGCTTCCAGGCATCCCGCCGGATAGGGAAATTGATTTCGGAATTGATGTATTGCCAGATACTCAGCCAATATCCATTCCACCTTACAGAATGGCGCCAGCAGAGTTAAGGGAGTTAAAGGAGCAGTTGAGGGATTTATTAGAGAAAGGGTTCATACGACCGAGTGTGTCGCCATGGGGTACTCCGGTTCTCTTTGTCAGAAAGAAGGATGGGTCACTTCGAATGTGTATTGATTATCGCCAGCTTAACAAAGTCACCATTAAGAATAAATATCCATTGCCTCGAGTGGATGATCTGTTTGACCAATTGCAGGGAGCGAGGTTCTTCTCAAAGATTGATTTACGGTCTGGGTACCACCAGTTGAAAATCAGGGAGCAGGATATTCCTAAAACCGCCTTCAGAACTCGTTATGGTCACTTTGAGTTTTTGGTCATGTCTTTTGGGCTAACCAATGCCCCAGCAGCTTTCATGGACCTTATGAATCGGGTTTTCAAGCCATTCCTAGATTCCTTTGTGATTGTATTCATTGACGATATTCTCATCTACTCTCGGAGCGGGGAAGATCATGCCGTTCACCTCAGAGCAGCATTGCAGACCCTTCTTCAGCATCAATTGTATGCCAAGTTCTCAAAATGTGAGTTTTGGTTGGAGTCCGTAGCTTTTCTAGGGCATGTTATTTCCGGTGAGGGAATTATGGTGGATCCTCAGAAGATTGCGGCAGTGAAAGATTGGCCTAGACCCACGACCCCGACAGAGATTCGCAGCTTTTTGGGTCTGGCAGGGTACTATCGGAGGTTTGTAGAGGGATTCTCAACCCTCGCCTCCCCATTGACTAAATTGACGCAGAAGCAGTTAAGTTCCAGTGGTCCGAAGCATGTGAGAAAAGTTTCCAAGAATTGAAGTCAAGATTGACCTCGGCACCAGTATTGGCCTTGCCAGAAGGCACAGAGGGATTTGTAGTCTATTGTGATGCCTCCGGAGTCGGTTTGGGATGTGTATTGATGCAGCACGGAAAGGTTATAGCTTATGCTTCCAGACAACTCAAGAACCATGAGAAGAATTATCTGACGCATGATTTGAAGGTTGCAGCTGTTGTGTTTGCCTTGAAAATATGGCGACACTATCTTTATGGGGTTCATGTAGATGTGTTTTTAGACCACAAGAGCCTCCGATATTTGTTCAAGCAGAAAGAGCTAAATCTGAGACAGCGGCGGTGGTTAGAATTGCTGAAGGACTACGATATGAGCATATTGTACCATCCAGGGAAGGCAAATGTGGTAGCCGACGCTCTTAGTCGAAAATCCATGGGTAGTTTGGCTCATTTGGGTGTGGATCAGGAGACCCCTGGCTCGAGAGGTCTACCAATTAGCCAGCTTGGGGGTTCGTATTTCGGCGTCAGACGAGGGGGATATCTTGGTGCATAATGGAGCAGAATCATCATTGGTCGCGGAAATCAAGGAAAAACAGTTCATGGATCCAGCATTGGTTCGGGTGAAGGAAGCGATCATGAATGACAAGACCTCAGCATTTGTACTCAGCAGCGAAGATGGTGTATTGCGGTGTCAAGATAGGCTATGTGTTTCGGATGTGGACGAGCTTCGGGAAAGAGTGATGGCAGAGGCTCATACTTCCAGGTATTCTATGCACCCTGGTTCAACGAAAATGTATCACGATCTCAAGGAGATTTATTGGTGGAACGGTATGAAAAGGGATGTGGCAAGCTTTGTAGCTAAATGTCCGAACTGTCAACAAGTGAAGGCCGAGCATCAACGGCCTGGTGGATTAACTCAGCTTATAGAAATACCAAGGTGGAAATGGGAGATGATCAATATGGATTTCGTGGTGGGGTTACCTCGCACTCGGCGTAAGTTCGATTCAGTATGGGTGATAGTAGATCGACTCACCAAATCAGCTCACTTCCTGCCTGTCAAGTCCACTGATACTGCGGAGCAATATGCAAGATTGTACATCAAAGAGATAGTAAGGCTTCATGGTACTCCACTTTCTATCATCTCAGATCGCGGGGCTCAGTTCACCGCTAACTTTTGGAAGAAGTTTCAGCAAGGTTTGGGAACTCAGGTGAATCTCAGCACAGCTTTCCATCCACAGACCGATGGACAGGCCGAGCGGACCATTCGGACGCTTGAAGATATGTTGCGGGCTTGTGTCTTAGATTTTAAAGGTAATTGGGATGAACACTTGCCACTGATAGAATTTGCTTACAATAATAGCTATCATGCTAGCATTCAGATGGCCCCATTTGAGGCATTGTACGGGAGAAGATGTAGGTCGCCAATCGGGTGGTTTGAGGTAGGTGAAGCAGAATTGCTAGGGCCAGATATGGTGTACGAAGCTATGGAAAAGGTCAAGGTTATTCAGGAGAGAATGAAAACAGCACAGAGTCATCAAAAGTCCTATGCGGACGTTCGTCGAAGGGATTTGGAGTTTCAAGTCGATGATTGGGTGTTCTTGAGGGTATCTCCTATGAAGGGAGTCATGCGATTCGGAAAGAAAGGGAAATTGAGTCCTAGGTATGTCGGGCCATATCGGATCGTTCAAAGGATTGGTCAAGTTGCTTATAGGCTAGAGTTGCCTCCCGAGATATCATCAGTGCACCCGGTATTCCACGTGTCCATGTTGAAGAAAGTGATTGGAGATCCATCCACCATCATGCCAGTCGAAGCTATAGACGTTAATGAAAAATTGTCATATGAAGAAGTTCCAGTTGCCATTCTTGATAGGCAAGTCCGTAAGTTGAGAAATAAGGAAGTTGCCTCTGTTAAAGTATTGTGGCGAAGTCAACAAGTTGAGGAGGCCACATGGGAAGCGGAAAAAGAGATGAAGGAAAAGTACCCCCATTTGTTCGATCAAGCCTAGAGAAATTAGGTGACCCTCCTACTCCTAGTAACTGCGTCATCTTGCCTAAGTTGTTTCCCTCTTAGTGTTAGTAAAGTCTCCTTCATTTTGTAATGAGTTAAATGTGTTGTTACCTTGGGTCACTTGAACCGTTCTTGATAAATGAAAGCCTTATAAAGATTTACGTGTTTAATAAACAACTAATAGTAAGTGTAGATTGGTAATGGTTTGTTAAGTGTACATGGTGTGTTAAAATGGTTAAATAAGGTAAGAATTCATTGAAGTGACTAGTTTATGTGCAATTGTAACAATATGATAGAATATGTGCATTCGTTGAGGTAAGAAAGTGTATACCAGTTGTGAAAAGTGTTGTAGTTGTATATTGTTGTTTGGTAATGTGTTTCGGGGGCCCTCGGACAGGTGGATATGTCCATAATACAAAGGAAACTCTGGCGAAATTTTTCTAAAATATAAGAGTTAGTCAAAATTTTTGATGGTTGCATATCATGTCTTTCAAAACCAACTCATTTATTTCAAAATCCTCATTCGAGGACGAATGATCTTAAGGGGGGAGGATGTAAGGCCCCGTAAAAAAATTTTGTGCATAAAACCTAGTAGCTGTGGTGTCATGGTCCGAATAATGTGTTAGGAATGCGTAGAATTCTTCGCGGCTCGCAAGCTTGCCGCAGTTCGAACCCTTGGTAGTGATTTAAGTTTCAAAAATGTAGAGAATTAATTTTTCCGAAAAATGTCAAATATGCGGTCAAGAATGTGACCGCAAACCTGACATGCGGACCGCATTCTTGCCGCAAAACGTTCCAGAGAGTTGCCCAAAATCGTGTTGAAAAGTGCGGTCGATATGCGATCGCATGTCAAATCTGCGGTGCACTTTGCGACCGCAGAATCAACATGCGGTCCGCATAGTGACCGCATTCCTTAACAGAACCTGTGTAAAATTTGGGGCAATTCTGCGGTCACTATGCGGACCGCATGTTGATTCTACGGTCGCATAGTGCACCGCATAATTGACCCCGACCCAGATTTTTGTAACCTTTCGACCCGATCTCTTCTTTAATATAACACACTTCTTCTTCATTTTATCATATTATCTTACCAAAATTAGAGAGAGAAGAGAGGGTTTTTATAGAGAGAAGTTCTTCATCTTCAAAGATTGTTCCAACTACTTAATTCCAAGGGATTCTAGGGCAAGGATTCAACTTCCCCAATATTTTCAAGGTAAAATCCCTAACTATTTTCTTTGATTTTCAGTTTTAATTGGGTAAAGAGAGGTTTGCATATAATAGCTTTTGAAAATAGAATTTTTACACTCATGCATGATTATTGAACTTGATTTCTAGTAAAAGAAGTGAGTAGAAGTAAGAGTCTTCAAGAACAAGGTTGGCAAGAGTAGGATATCTTGGGTAAGCATAAAGTAGGAAGAAAAATCATCACCAGGTAATGTATGGCTAATTTTGATTCTTGTGAAATCGCCTATATGTGTGAAGTTTGTTTGTTTCGTGTTAAATTGACAAATTGTGTGAAATTCTTGATGTTGTTGTTGGATATTCAAAGTTTGTTGTTGAGTTATGAGTGATGTAAAATGAGAGTTTAATTTGGCAAAATAATTGTGAATAATGACTATGATGGCCTATATGGCACCTTGTGGAAAACAAACGAAACACTTGAGAATTGGTTTATTGTGGAAAGAGATGAAACACTTGAATTGTGGAAATATTGTAACATGGTTGTGATATTGAATTGAGAAGAAATTGAGAACATGAACCAATGTGTAAGTTGCCTATTTGAACTTGTTGAAATTGTGTGTAGTACCTTATCTGCTGTTTGAAATTGTTGTGTTTTCAGCTGTAAGGCGGGGTCGTGTTGCGCGCCGCAACGTGGTGAAATAAGGTGTGGGTTGGGGTGATAAGGGTGGCCGAGGTAATAAGGGTGGTCGGGGGCAATAAGGATGGAAAGCGATCGAAATCGCTATTGAAAATTGATACAAAAATCAATAATGTGAAATTGTGAAAGGAGACAACAGGAGAGTTTGCAACCTGTGGGGCACTGATTGCCCTTTGTTTGACTACTTGTGCTTTACGTGATTGATTGGTTATTGTTAAATTGGTTGATCGTAGAAAGTGCTTTGTGTGAGAATTATTTGAAATGAGGAAAATGTGGAAACATGGTTGGTGGCTTAATTAATTGTTGATGTAATTTAATGGCTTGAGTTTACTTGGGACAAAGTTTGTCCATACATACCAGTACAATTCAAGTGTACCGACGTCCCTTTTGCCGGGGACGCTACATTCGTGTTATGATTGTAGGTGGATCAGTAGCAGGCACTTCAGCTCATCGGCAGTAGTATCCTTCTCCTTCCACTGCCCGTTTTTGGTGAGCCCCTTTCTTCCTTGGGGCCCTTTGTGGTTCATGCCACTTTTGTTTAGATTTCATTTTGGTTTTTGTAAGGTATAGCCGGAGCCTTGTTACCGGCAAGTATTGTATTCCCCTTTTTGGTATCCTAGAGGCTCTGTAGACATGTAAACTGTGGGACTCCAGTCTTATGTATATATATATTGTGTTATGTCGGGCGTTGTAAAAATTGAAATCTTGTTAATGAATCACTCGTATCGTTTTATTTGTTTAATGTGAAATCATTTATGATTAGTACTATATTTGGTTAATGAGAAACAGTCAACACAGGGGTAACGCGTGGAAATGAAAGGCACCCAGGTCCGCTTGATTGGGGCAACCCGGTCAGGCGCCGGTCATGTCCCTCAATTTGGGGCGTGACAAACTTGGGGCGTGACACATATCTACTCCCGAATGCAGTCTTCGGAACATCTGAATCCTGAATCTTCAGCTGATGATACCCTGACCTCAAGTCAATATTAGAGAACACCCTAGCACCCTGCAGCTGGTCAAACAAATTATCAATACGGGGCAATGGATACTTTTTCTTGATGGTGACTTTATTCAACTAGCGGTAATCATCTGCATAGTCCCATCCTTCTTTTTTACAAATAGCACGGGTGCACCCCAAGGTGATACACTGGGCCTAACAAACCCTTTTTCTAACAACTCCTCCAACTGTCCCTCTTACGAGCCATATGGTACCGCGGGATAGATAGGCTGAGTTCCTAGAGAAAAATCAATACAGAAATCAATATCACGATCTGGAGGCATGCCAGGAAGATCAGAAGGAAAAACATCAACGAACTCTCGGACTACTGGAACTGAATCACTCGTCGAGAAATTTGCGGTGGTGTCTCGCACATAAGATAAATAAGCCATACACCCCTTCTCTACCATGGGTTGAGCCTTCAGGAAAGAAATAACCCTACTAGGCGTATCAACTGTGGAACCCTTTCACTTCAATCTCGGCAATCCTTGCATCGCTAGAGAAATAGTCTTGGCATGGCAATCTAGAATGGTGTGATATGGAAATAACCAATCCATACCCGAGATAACCTCAAAATTGATCATATCGAGCAACAAAAGATCTACACTAGTCTCAAAATCATAGAAAGTAACCATGCAAGACCGGTAGATTCGGCCCACAACCACAGAATCACCCACAGGATGGACACATAACAGGAACACCCAAAGGATCAGGAGAAATAGCCAGGAAACCAGCAAATAGAGATGATACATATAAATATGTAGACCCTTGATCAAATAATTCTGATGTATCTCTACCGCTGATGGAAATAATACTTGTGGTGATGGCATCTGAGGTCAATACATCTGGCCTGGCTGAAAGAGCATAGAATCTAGCTGGAGCACAGGCTGTATGGCCTCCACCTGACTGAGGAGTAGCTGGCTGACCTTTCCCTATCTGGCCTCCACCTCTAGGTTGGCCTCTATTAGTCTTCTCTCCACCTCTAGGTGGTTGGGCCGCTGGTGCTGGAGTCATGGGTTGCTGCCCCTACTGTACTGCCTTGCCCCTAAGCCTAGGGCAGTATCTCCTCATGTGGCATATGTCCTCGCACTAAAAACAACATGGTGCGACGTCTTAGCTATCCAGGTGGCTGACCCTGAATACCAGAAGACCCACTAGAAAAAGACTGAATAGCCGGTGAGCGGTAAGAACTCATCGAAATAGCACTGAAATGAGAATCGGAAGACTCCGGATGACCTCAATACCCACTAGATGAACCCTAAATAGCTGGTGGGCGAAAATAACTCTCTAGCATGGCGCTGAAATAAGATCTCTAGAAGAGAGAATTTGTTACTACCCGAAGAAATAAAATTATTCAAGACATTGGTGGTAGTACGTCTCAAAAGAAACCTTTTCAGTTTCAAATATATTAGCCAAAGTGGTTGGCATTTAAGACTATAAATGAAAGGAAGATTTAATATCTTCTTATTACTATAATCACACTAGGTAAATATAAAATGTTACCCGATTTTTCTTTTATTGTGTCACGACCCATTTTTAATAATAGGTCATGATGGCGCCCGACACCGTTGTCAGGCCACCCAACGCGAAAGTATAATTAAGTTTTCATTTTTCTTTTTCCAAAAACGAAGCATAACAGATTTTTCAAAGTTAAAGCTAAAGCCAAGAGTGATAACACTGCATTAAAATAGTTATACAACCCACAAATGAATGTCTACTAACGTGTGTGCCAGAACCAGGTGTCACAAGCTACGGGCAACTAGTAGAATATACACAAAAGGATAATATACTATCCTACTGTCTAAATCAGGATAGACAGAAAAAAATATAAAGAAAGACTTCTTCGGTTGCGAATCGGCACGAAAAGGGAAGCAGCTCACCGTATAAGCCCCGGACGTGCTCACTGAAATGCACCAGAATGATGCCCAGATCCACCTACCTCAAATCCTTTACATTTTAGTATAGAATCTTAGCATGAGTACATAAATAATATGTACCCAGTAAGTATCTCGTCTAACCTAGAAGAAGTAGAGATGAGAAGTCGACTTGATAGTTACTAAGGTCAAGATAATATGATAATAATACGAGACATACATCATAAGGCTCTCCAATAATACATGTTTAAAAGATAAGTCATGTTCATGTTCTTGACCATAATTCAATTACCATTTTTCCCTTTTCTTTAATGTTAAACAAGTGATCATGTCATGTCTAAATGTAAGCACATAAATCATGCGCAATCATGCAGAGGTCGACGGCCCGCTCCAACAAAAAATAAATTGTGCACTACCGAGGGGCGAGTGGCCCAAACCATAAATGCATCTATTCTCACCGAGGCGATCGGCCTGATCCAAAATCATCAAAAAATATCGAGAATACACATAAGTCTCAATTATATACAAGAAAATTCCTACCAAGGCTCAACAAGCTCATATGTTCACTTTTCATTTCTTCAAGTCTCTAACAAATCACAAATGATCATATTGGAAATTTAATAAGAAATGTTCCCTAATTAGACATGATGTGGGTCCTAAACTATCCAAACAATTATCATTATAGTAGCTACGCACGGACTCTCGTCACCTAGTAAGTACGTAGCCCTCGCATTTAACAACAATTACTCATTTATAATCCTATGGAGACAATTCCCTCTACAAGGTTAGAAAGGAGAATTAGCTCGCTCCGAAGCGCTCTTCCAATAACAAGAACAAGCCCAAACCCTCAATTTGAGGCAATGAGCAAAAACTAATTAAAATAAAGCAAGAACTAGTCAATAAAGGCTTACAAGGTTGAATTCTAACTATTTAAGTGACTTCCTAACCTTTCCCACAAGTTTCCTAAATTTCGACCCTGGACCCACGTACCTGGATTTCGAGATATTTAGAAGGAAGTTGTTCTCTAGCACCTAAGGATCACAAATATATGATTTCTAGTTTATTAAATAACAAATTCCATGCTTAAATCTTAATATTTCTAAAACCCTAGTTCTAGCTCAAACCCTTGATTTTTCACAAATTTTTAGTGTTTAATCTACCTAATGTTCATGTAATATAACTCATAATAGTGGAAGATTACTTACCTTGCAATAATATGTTGAAATCCTCTCTTTAGAACCACCAAAATTGCCCAAGTGTAGAGTGAAGTGTGTTAAAAATGGGGTTGAGTTCGTATTAAATGAGCTACTGCCCCCCAGCGATTTCCGCTTCTACGCTCTTGGGCTGCATATGCTATATCGCTTATGCAGTTTCTGGGCCACTTCTGTGGCTTTGGGAAATAAGGACTAGACCGTTCTGCGATCTGGGGCCACATAAGCGAGACCGCTTATGCGGTTTCTGGGTCGCTTCTGCGGTCCTGGGCCAATTGGGCTCGATCGCTTTTGCGGTCTGACTCCTGCTTAAGTGGAACCGCTTCTGTGGTTTCCCTGGTCCGGCCCCCTTTTCGCTTCTGCAACTCATTGGCCGCAGTTGCGGTCCAAGAACCGCAGATGCAGTTATGACATAAGCAGTAACCTTCAGCCCTCTTTCAAGTTTCAACTTCACTCGAGCCTTGCTCGTTTGATGCTCCGGGCTCCTGTGCCCCGCACAAACATACCGACACGTCTGAAATCACGAGGCGGACCTACTCGAACCCTCGAAACACTCAAAACAACGCTAAATCAAGGAATCGAATACCAAAACCAATTGAGCCAAATCATTGAACTTCAAGTTCTTAATTTTCTTCCAATGAGTCAAAACGCCCTTAAACTACTCGGATTGACACCAAATTTTACGAGTAGGTCTTGACTGACATTTCGGACCTATTCCAAGTTTCAGAATAAAAATCTGAGCCTGGTACTTAGGAAAACAATGATTTCTTATTTTATTTAAATCTTTGAAACTTCAATTTAACACTTTCACAGAAAAATTCATTACTCGGGCTAGGGATCTCAAAATTCGATTGCGAGCATACACCCAGGCCCCATATATTCTCACGGACCCTCTGGGATCGCCAAATCACAAATTTGGGTCCGTTTCCTAAGAAAGTTGATCGAAGTCAAACTTGGCCCTTTTTTGAGAAACTTAGAGAAGCAATGGGACTTATTCTTACTCAAAACTCTTCCAACTTCCGAACCACCCATCCCCGCAAGTCATAAATTAGTTAAAGCAAGTGTGAGAAGTTTTATTTAAGGGAACGGGGTTCTAAAATATAAAATGACCATTCATGTCATTACATATTGGTACTACACAAACATAAGCATGATGATGGAAATGCATGTCTTAGTAAATTAGATGTTTACTGTAACAAATATCAATTGGCATGACCGGTTGGCCATCACGGTTCAATTATTATGTAAAAAATGATCTAGAATTCACATTGCCATAAATTAAAGAATAAGGATATTCATTGAAATTCACATGATTACAGGCTCAAAGGGTTAACTACGATACATAACAATTAGGCCGGTAACATATTAACTAGTTCAACAAAAAATGCCTACTACTAATTCACTTTGCAAACATGTCACACCTCCTTTTTACGCGCCCGCGAGAGCGCGAGGTATAAAAGAGAGTTTTTCCAATTAAAGGACAACCAAAACGGGATTCATTTATTGAGAGATTCGGAGTCGCCACTTGGGAGATTTATGGTGTCCCAAGTCACCGGTTTGAAACCCGAATTGAGGAAAGGTTTGAATCTATTTAACGGTCCGTGAACCAGAAATCCGGATAAGGAATTCTGTTAACCCGGGAGAAGGTGTTAGGCATTCCCGAATTCCATGGTTCTAGCACGGTCGCTTAACTGTCATATTCGGCTTATTTATCTGATTTTTACAGTTATATACTTAATGCAAATTAATATCCCTTTACCGCTTTTATTATTATTATTATTTACGAAAGAGAATGTTGCCTAAAAATATGTTTCGAATCACGTCACATGAAATGCACCCGGATCCTCGACATACTCTTATTCAACATTTTGGGACTTGGATTTGGGCCGCATGAAATGCACACCCGTATTTAAGAAGGTAAAATTATTAAAATACGCGCCTAGAGCGATTACTTATTTACATTTTTGAGAAGGCTAGGAAATTCGCTAAGAAACGGCACATCTCGAAATCTAAATATTTTACATATATATTTATGAGGGCCCCGCGATTTGTATAATTTTATTAGGCGAGGCACACCTCTAATTCTAATTTAAAAGCAAACTACATTCCGCTATATTTATTTAAGAGTTAATTCAAGATTATTTAAAACATGTTGCAAGCCACACTACATGAAATGCACTTGTGGTTCACGACACTCTTATTTAACCTTGTTCAAATATGGAGTCGGGTCACATGAAATGCACCCCCGATTCCTTTAATCTAATTACGTCGTTTAAAGAATAACGAACCAATTTCCATAATGTGACAACATCGTGCTCAACTATAACCAATTCGAGTAAATATACGAGTAGCTAACTAAGTGAGCAAATTCAAGACTATGGTGAACAATTACATAAACAACGGAAGCATAACTAGTTGGCGAGCATATGAAGGATTAGTCATTTTTATTAGCTAACTTCGACATTGCATGTTCAACAAAATCATATATTTACCAAAATAGTATGAACCATACGAAACAAAATCAAATACGAAACACTCCAAAATATTAACGAGAAGAACAATATCGGAAAAGAACATGCACCTTTATTTCTGCATATTTTCAACGTACACAACGAGAAAACGAACCTTTTATGATGATCTCAAACCTCGACCTCTCCGGACAGAACTCGAATCAAACGACGACCTCGACTGAAGTTGTACCTCGTCGGATGACGAACATCGACGGAGGGAGCTGGTGGTTCGCTAGTGGGCGTTTGTGTATTGTATATCTTTCCTTTTTCTTCTTCTTTCTTTCTCGTTTTTTTTTCTTTCTTTTCCGAAATCCACTCTCTCTGTTTCGTTTTTTCCTTTCTCTTTCCGTTCTTCTTTCTTTTGTTTTTTCTTTTCAATTCTTCTCCTTTCTTGTTTCGTTCCTTCCAAATCCTTTGCTGCCGTGATCTCTTCCTTATGTATGTCTCTCTTCTCAAATTTTTTTTCTTGTTTCTTTCTTCTTTTTCAATAGTTTCGTTTCCTTTTCTCTATTTTCCAAAATCCTTTCTTCTTGTTTTTCAAAATCCTCCTTGTTTTCAAAAATCCCCTTTTGCTTTTCCAAAATCCTCTTTCTTGCCCTTCTGCCGTGTTTCTCTTCTTCTTTTTAAAGAAGAAGACATCATGTGTAGTGTATTTTTTTTATTTTTTTATTTTTATTTTTTAAAATGAAACCCATACAAGTTTTGTCCTTTACCTTTGTTTTTTTCCTTTTGTCTTTTTTTCTTTGTCTTTTTCCCTTTGTCCTTTTCTTATTATTCCCACATCCCATTATGTATTGTCCCCCTTAGTGTAGTGGACTCGGATTATTACGGGCTAGGTCCGAAAATTATAAAACCGGGTAGTTTGAACCCGAATATTATTCTTCGCTCGGAACCGAGAATGGTGTTATTTAATTAATCCTAGGTAATCAAAATAACTATAATACTTATAATTAAAATAAAACTATTTTTTATATTTTTCAAGTTTAAAATAACTACAAAATATTAATGAAACTATTTTTTATTATTTTCGTTTTTATAAAAAGATAAAAATATAAAGTACTATTTTTATATTTTTCAAGTTTAAAATAACTACAAAATATTAATGAAACTATTTTTTTTTATTATTTTCGTTTTTTTATAAAAAGATAAAAAATATAAAGTACTATTTTTGTATTTTTCAAGTTTAAAATAACTACGAAACATTAATAAAACCATATTTTTTGTTATTTTTTATCTTAAGGTAGAAATAAAGTAAAAGAGTCAAAATTAGCTAAAATAGCTATATTAGACCTAAACTAAATATTTTATGCTAAAAATATAAAAAATCTCGGGGAGGGTCAAAAATCACGCGTTTACAGCTGCCCCTCTTTTGTCTGAAAACACAAAGAGTTTTCAGACAAAGAACGACTAGACAAGTGTTTTTTGACCCGACCCTTATTCGGAGGGACTAAACTAAAAGAAGAGGAATGTGACCGAGCCCTTGTATCTGAGCTGCCTACATATCCTTGGCTATAAAGGAATCAGGCCACGTGTAGTTCGAAAGTGAGTGAGGAAATGGAGTAACCGAGGTGGAGAGCCGGTCGAGGTGTCGTTCCGTCGAGGTTCCGTCCCATCGAAGTTCCGGTTCGTGGTCCTGCTATTACATCAAAAATCAAAATATGAAAAAAAACTAACTAAGCCTATCAGCTACTAGTTACAAAATTCCTATCTATATGAGTCTTCTGAAACTTGATCTTGAGTATTGGTTGGTGCTTCATGCGGACTCTAAATTTGAACCTTGATATTTGCTATTTGTAGGTGTTAGTTCATCCTTCTTCGGCTTTCTGGATCATGACCATGCTTGAGTTCTTGACCATGTCATGCCTTGAGCAGACCGCATCTTTCCTCCATCTGTTCTGATCCTTGTTGCCTCCCTTTGCTTACGAACTTGGATTCATGTCGGGGATTTCCGTTACATTCTACCGCTTTCCTCTACCAACTCAAAACAGCTTGCCACTCCATTCTCCAGGCGGGCTCCCTGACTTCAACTACTACTTCGAAATTAAATCGCCACTCCATTCTCCAGGCGGGCTCCCCGACTTCCACTACAACTTCAAAATAAATCGCCACTCCATTCTTCGGGCGGGCTCCCTGACTTCAACTACAACTTCAAAATAAATCGCCACTCCATTCTTCAGGCGGGCTCCCCGACTTCAACTACAACTTCAAAATAAAATCGCCACTCCATTCTTCAGGCGGGCTCCCTGACTTCAACTATAACTTCAAAATAAAATCGCCACTCTATTCTTCGGGCGGGCTCCCCGACTTCAACTACAACTTCAAAATAAATCGCCACTCCATTCTCCGGGCGGGCTCCCTGACTTCAACTACAACTTCAAAATAAAATCGCCACTCCATTCTCCAGGCGGGCTCCCTGACTTCAACTACTACTTCAAAACTAAATCGCCACTCCATTCTCCGGGCGGGCTCCCTGACTTCAACTGCAACTTCAAAATAAATCGCCACTCCATTCTCCAGGCGGGCCCCCTGACTTCAACTACAACTTCAAAACTAATTCGCCACTCCATTCTCCAGGCGGGCTCCCGACTTCAACTACAACTTCAAAATTAAATCGCCACTCCATTCTCCGGGCGGGCTCCCTGATTTCAAATACTACTTTAAAATAAATCGCCACTCCATTCTTCGGGCGGGCTCCCCGACTTCAACTACTACTTCAAAACTAAATCGCCACTCCATTCTCCAGGCGGGCTCCCCGACTTCAACTGCAACTTCAAAATAAATCGCCACTCCGTTCTCCAGGCGGGCTCCCTGACTTCAACTACAACTTCAAAACTAATTCGCCACTCTATTCTCCAGGCGGGCTCCCTCCCTGACTTCAACTACGACTTCACAAATAAATCGCCACTCCATTCTTCGGGCGGGCTCCCTGATTTCAACTACAACTTCAAAATAAATCGCCACTCCATTCTTCAGGCGGGCTCCCTGACTTCAACTGCAACTTCAAAATAAATCGCCACTCCATTCTTCAGGTGGGCTCCCTGACTTCAACCGCAACTTCAAAATAAATCGCCACTCCATTCTTCAGGCGGGCTCCCTGACTTCAACTACAACTTCAAAACTAATTCGCCACTCCATTCTCCAGGCGGGCTCCCTGACTTCAACTACAACTTCAAAACTAAATCGCCACTCCATTCTCCAGGCGGGCTCCCTGACTTCAACTACAACTTCAAAACTAAATCGCCATTCCATTCTCCAGGCGGGCTCCCTGACTTCAACTATAACTTCAAAACTAAATCGCCACTCCATTCTCCAGGCGGGCTCCCCGATTTCAACTACAACTTCAAAACTAAATCGCCATTCCATTCTCCAGGCGGGCTCCCTGACTTCAACTGCAACTTCAAAATAAATCGCCACTCCATTCTCCAGGCGGGCTCCCTGACTTCAACTATAACTTCAAAATTAAATCGCCACTCCATTCTTCAGGCGGGCTCCCTGACTTCAACTACAACTTCAGAACTAGATCGCCTTCCTTTGCTTCTTGTACCGTTTTATTCTTGCTGCCTCGACTCTTGAACCATCATTTCTCCTAAATTTCCTTGTTTCGGAATTGCTTTCTTCCTGGGTCGTGTTGCTTTCCCTCCTGACTGATGGGGATATCTTTAGAACTGCTTACTTGCCTGCTGAGGACAATGACGCTGGGAAAATTTTCCTTCATTCCCTCATTTCCTTTGATTCATGCACTTGAATTTGCGCTGGGATCTCTTGTTGTAACCTTCTGCTTTACGGTGGGTTACTGGTTTCAAGGCCTGCAATGCAAAGACTGAAGACTTGCCTTTTGTTATACAGGTAGGCGCCTGCTTTTAGTAGCAACTTTTGAATTAAAAAAAAATGCATTCTGGTAGTAATTTATGAAATATGCAAAGGACAATGTAAAATAAAACAAACGTAAAATATCCCATTCGAGGGCGGATAGTCCCATCGTATTCTATTCGAGGGCGAATACTCCCATTGTATCCCATTCGAGGGCGAATACTCCCATTGTATCCTATTCGAGAGCGAATACTCCCATTGTATCCTATTCGAGGGCGAATACTCCCATTGTATCCTATTCGAGGGCGAATACTCCCATTGCATCCTATTCGAGGGCGAATACTCCCATTGTATCCTATTCGAGGGCGAATACTCCCATTGTATCCTATTCAAGGGCGAATACTCCCATTGCATCCTATTCGAGGGCGAATACTCCCATTGCATCCTATTCGAGGGCGAATACTCCCATTTTATCCTATTCGAGGGCGAATACTCCCATTGTATCCTATTCGAGGGTGAATACTCCCATTGTATCCTATTCGAGGGCGAATACTCCTATTGTATTCTATTTGAGGGTGAATACTCCCATTATATCCTATTCGAGGGCGAATACTCCCACTGTATCCTATTCGAGGGCGAATACTCCCATTGTATCCTATTCGAGGGCGAATACTCCCATGATATCAAAAAGTGAACAAACCTGAGATGTCCTGTTCGAAGGTGGACAAACCTGAAACATCCTATTTGAAGGTGGACAAACCTGACATGTCATCTTGAATTGCCTTCCTCGTTTCTCCGAGAAAATTTTCAACAACGGCAGAAAATTTTCTGCCCAGTATTGGTGTTCTTCCTTGTGGCATGACTTTCCGCTATCAATAGCACTTTCTTTTCCTCTGTTTCAAATCAAAGAAAATTTGTTAGTTCAAAACATTGTGAGCGGTTGTGCCGCTCCTGTGTGGTGGTTTTTTTCCTTTTCTCCTTTCCCTCGCTCGGGGTTCCCAAAACTTGTAGGGGAATGATTTCATTTGCTGGAGATGATATTCCTGCTGGGGATGGGTTTTTCCATTTATCCCTTCCCCTTTCTGTGTTTCTCAACTTGCTGGGGGTTATTTTGTTGAAGATGAGATTTCCTTTCTTCCTTTACCACTCTGTGTTGTCCGACCACCTCGGAACTTGCTGTAGATAACATTGCTGGGGGATTTTCATTTCCTCAAAATTGGTGTTTCACTCTTCTTGAAGGTTGTTGAGGATGACACTGGTTCGAAGACCATTTCCCTTAAGACTTTCCTTCTTCCCTAAGTGGATATTGACTTCCAGAAAATTTTCAAACTGAAAAGAAAATTTTCTGCCCCAATTTAATAATCTTCTTTGCACCATACTTCTCTGTCGTCAATGGCATTTCCTTGCCTTGCATAATAATTGGAAAGTTGGTGGCAAGTTTTGAAGTCATTTCTCACTATGTTTTGACTAGACTGACTTTGATGGAGAATTTTGACAAAAGGAGAAAGATAAAAAGAAACAAAAATAGAAGACAAAGGAAAACTGACTCTCTAACAAGAAACGACTATGAAATCTTATCAAACGCGGATACCAACTCTACTGGTCATGAGATGCACATATGGCCTATCCTCCGTCGTTAATTTCCTTTCACGATTTCTGTCTCGTGATTTCCATCCGATTATCACCTTTATTCGACTTGTAGTGCCCGAAGGGTTTTCACTTTCAAGCCTCTCTCATTTTGATTTTCTCTCAGGCTTTCGTCGCCTTATGGTGCCTGTGAAGGTTTTCACCGGTAAGACTCTCTCATTTGTATTACTTTTAGCTGGGGATTGGGGTGTCATTTCCAAGACTCTCTCGTAGTTCCTTTCTGCTGGGAATCAGAGTCTTTTCTGCTGGGAATCAGAGTGTCATATTCTGATGAGACTCTCGTGTTTGTTTGACTTGGCCTATTTTGAAGACTGATCGGAAGGTCTTTCTTTGGACCGTAATGTGGGATTCGGATAGGGCTAGAATGAAAGGGTATTAAAGGCTCAAACAAATCAATTTTGGGTTCAAAATTTACAACCTTCGGACCTAACTTTATTTATAACAAATACAATTTTTCTTTGCCCCAGTTTCATATTTGGGGAATTCTTATTTCTTTATTTACACTATGACCGAGCTGTGAAGCGCCTACGTATCCTCTTTAAGGAATCAGGTCAAACGTAGTTCCCAATTCCTTCTTTTCATTTTTTTTTCATCATTTTTTCATTTTTTTCTTTTCTTTTTCGTTCCTTTTTGGTTGTTTTTGTTTTTTTTTCTCTTTTTCTTTCTTTATCTTCCCCATTTGTGTTTCTAATTTTGGTACCGATTCCGAAGGAGGGGTATGAAAGATTTTAAAATAAAGCTCAAAGGGTTGACGATGGATAAAGTGTTTGGATAG
This sequence comes from Nicotiana noctiflora, assembly GCA_032618575.1. Lineage (NCBI taxonomy): Eukaryota > Viridiplantae > Streptophyta > Magnoliopsida > Solanales > Solanaceae > Nicotiana > Nicotiana noctiflora. The sequence continues at coordinate 130,542 of JASVEL010010826.1, read as the reverse complement.
CAGAACAAAATGCCTTCGTCATTCCAATTTTCAAAACATGCCAAGTTCAAACAACATATTCACGACATCTTCAAAGCACTGTTGGGAAACACTCTCATTTTCATTATTATGAACGACCCCATGTCAATTTTGGCCAGGCTTGCCTTTAACGGTTTTCTTTTACTTGCCCCAGTTTCTCATGACTCGAGCTTCGAATAATCTCAAACCGTTCTTATTTCCTTTAAATGCCCCGATCATCTTCCAATTGCTTCATGATTAACTTTCAAGATTAGGCCAAAATTATGTGTGGATTCCATGTCACTGGAGTTGACAGAAAAAAAGGACTATAAAGAGGAAAGACTTAAATCAAAGAAAAATTACTAGAAATAAAGGAAGACGGATAATTGTATTAGACAGTGAAACGGTTCGGACGACACGACAAACATAATAAACTAGGGTAAGACCCTGTGAACAAACCTAGACAACACTAAACGAGATACTGCAACCCACAGAAAATTGGATAAAATAGAATGATAGAAAGGTTTGGGTTACAAGACAATATCCCGATTAACAACCCCGAAATAATCTGGACGACAGAAATGACAACAAAATAAACCACCCAAATTCCACTCTGGTTGGCCAATATATGGAGAGTCTTCCCAATTACCAAACACGACATTTTGGCCACTGAGCTTCACATCAAAATTACCAAGGCCACTATCCGCTTCAACATTTTCAGTTTTAGTCAATACATTCCCACAAAGTGTGCATCATGGCGTGCAGGTGAAGGACTCTGTGCGATATTCTGGATGTCGTTGTCTTGGATCAAATAAGGTTTTCCTGGATCTTGTGTTTCCGGTTCACCACAAACCAACCACCTCAATTTTCTCAACACTTCAAACAAAATATGTTAGAAATGGAATCAGTGAGTCCTTATCAATATTTTTTGTTAGAATGGTCTCAGACAGTCCTTATAAAAAAAAATTTAATTTTTTTATTATTTTATTTTTTATTTTATCTTATATATATACATATAGAGTTGTGGTCGAATCTTATGGAGATTGCCTACGTATCATGACCCCGCATGAATCAGACCGAGCGTAGTTCTTGCAAATTAATGCAAGAAATAAAGAGATGTTTATTTGATTTTTTGATTTTTCTTTTCTTTGAATGAAAATTATAGAAGCCGACTCCAACTACAAACTTGTGTAGGAAATTTCTACAAGAAAAAGAATATTTTTGGTGTCAATTATGACTATTTCTACAAAATTGGCCACATAATGGCTTATTTGACAAAATGGCTATTTTTGCAAAATTTATTTAAGAAAGATAAAACTTGAAATTTTTTTTTTTTCTGTGGCTCATGGGGCATCGTTCGGCATCACCATAGACCAACACAAAACTATTTTTTTCATAAATTGGCCATGTAATGGCTTATTTAGACAAAGTGGCTCTTTTTGCAAAATTTTATGTAAGAAGATGCAAATTCAAAATTTTATCCTGAGGCCTATGGGGCATCGTTCAGCACCGACACAGGCCAACACAAGACTGAGAAAGTTAAAATGCAAAAATGTGGCTATTTCAGCAAAACTCCGGCCATGTAATGGCTTATTTGATAAAGTGGTTATTTTTGTAAAGTTGAGTGATGACTCAAAACTTGATTTTCGCGAATACAGCCTTTCGACATTTCCGCTAAGGAATATTTCAAGGCTGTGTCCAAAATTATTTACAAATGACTCAAAGTGGCTATTCTTGCCAAAACGGCATTCCGGCGTCCTTTTGAGGGACATCCGGCTTATTTTAAGCAAGAATAGCATCACCTGACTTATTTATAACAAAAATAGAAAATTTGATATTTTTTGGTTATTTTTGCAAAGGGGGTGTGAACCCGGACTTGATTTTTTGCGGCTATGGCCTTGCAACATTTCCACAAGGAATATTTCAAGGTTGTGCCTGCAGATTATTAAAAATGACTCAAAGTGGCTATTTTTGCAAAAACAACCTTCCGGCGTCCTTTCGGAACATTCGGCTATTTTCAAAAACGGCATCACTTTGATTTTATTGAAAAAATTAAACACACAATTTTTTTGATTTTTTTTTTTTTTTTTGAAAGGTGTGGTAACCCAAACTTGATTTTGCGGCTTCGACCTTTCAACATTTCCGCGAGGAAATATTTCCAGGTTGTGCCCAAAAATTATTTACAATGATTCAAAGTGGCTATTTTTGCAAAAACAGCCTTCCGGCGTCCTTTCGGAACATTCGGCTATTTTTCAAAATGGCATCACTTTGATTTTATTGACAAAATTAAACACACATTTTTTTTTTTTTTTGAAAGGTGCGGTTGGACCCGATGAGGGTTGCCTACGTATCCCACCTAATGGCGAGAATCAAACCTGTGTAGTTCGGTCAAACAAACTACATCTTTAAAGGAAACAAACTATTTATTATTTTTTCACACATTTTTTTTTTAAGTTTAAAAACAAAATTGTTTCTTTTTTTTTAGTAAAAAAAACAAACTATTTTGAAATCACATATTTTTTGTTTTACAACAAACGTTTTTTCCCTTTTTAAGTAAAAAAAACAAACTATTTTGAAACTATTTTTTTTTCATTTTCCTCAATATAAAAAAAAACGGTTAGCCTGCAAGTCTGAAGCAAATATATGCGTAAAACAAACAGGATGCAGCAGGATGGTCTTTTCATTTCAGGTCACCTGTCCTAGACGGACCCAACCCCTGTGTTGAGTCCCCTAAGTCAAATGCAACATGATGCAAATAAACGTTCCTACTAGGGATCCGGTATGAAGCTTTGTTATTCTAGGTTTAAAAACCTGGGTTTATTGTTCTAGACCTGGCTTACCCGAGCGGACAACTCGAGCCGAGGAGGAGGCAGCAACCCGGGAATACAGAAGCTTCACCGGTTTTGCAACTTATCCAAACCTCGTTCTAAGGTGGGAATTAGACACTATACAGAAAAGAAGTCACACGAAGTGCACCCTTCTTCATGATTTAGAAGACTCAGAGAGGAGATTGGTTTCGACACAATTTATATGTACAGTTCAAAAAAAATATCAAAGCGATAAAAATATCATTTTGCACATTAATACAAACATATAATAAAATCAGATAATAAATAAGCCAAATACAACAATTATTCCAAGCTCGAATTCTTAAACCCCGAACCAGTGGTTCTGGGTTTATCATCCCCAGCAGAGTCGCCAGAGCTGTCACACCTCCTTTTTACCGCACCCGCGAGGGCGCAAGTATAAAAGAGAGTTTTTCCAATTAAAGGACAACCAAAACGGGATTCATTTATTGAGAGATTCGGAGTCGCCACTTGGGAGATTTATGGTGTCCCAAGTCACCGGTTTGAAACCCGAATTGAGGAAAGGTTTGACTCTATTTAACGGTCCGCGAACCAGAAATCCGGATAAGGAATTCTGTTAACCCGGGAGAAGGTGTTAGGCATTCCCGAATTCCATGGTTCTAGCACGGTCGCTTAACTGTCATATTCGGCTTATTTATCTGATTTTTACAGTTATATACTTAATGCAAATTAATATCCCTTTACCGCTTTTATTATTATTATTATTTACGAAAGAGAATGTTGCCTAAAAATATGTTTCGAATCACGTCACATGAAATGCACCCGGATCCTCGACATACTCTTATTCAACATTTTGGGACTTGGATTTGGGCCGCATGAAATGCACACCCGTATTTAAGAAGGTAAAATTATTAAAATACGCGCCTAGAGCGATTACTTATTTACATTTTTGAGAAGGCTAGGAAATTCGCTAAGAAACGGCACATCTCGAAATCTAAATATTTTACATATATATTTATGAGGGCCCCGCGATTTGTATAATTTTGTTAGGCGAGGCACACCTCTAATTCTAATTTAAAAGCAAACTACATTCCGCTATATTTATTTAAGAGTTAATTCAAGATTATTTAAAACATGTTGCAAGCCACACTACATGAAATGCACTTGTGGTTCACGACACTCTTTATTTAACCTTGTTCAAATATGGAGTCGGGTCACATGAAATGCACCCCCGATTCCTTTAATCTAATTACGTCGTTTAAAGAATAACGAACCAATTTCCATAATGTGACAACATCGTGCTCAACTATAACCAATTCGAGTAAATATACGAGTAGCTAACTAAGTGAGCAAATTCAAGACTATGGTGAACAATTACATAAACAACGGAAGCATAACTAGTTGGCGAGCATATGAAGGATTAGTCATTTTTATTAGCTAACTTCGACATTGCATGTTCAACAAAATCATATATTTACCAAAATAGTATGAACCATACGAAACAAAATCAAATACGAAACACTCCAAAATAGTAACGAGAAGAACAATATCGGAAAAGAACATGCACCTTTATTTCTGCATATTTTCAACGTACACAACGAGAAAACGAACCTTTTATGACGATCTCAAACCTCGACCTCTCCGGACAGAACTCGAATCAAACGACGACCTCGACTGAAGTTATACCTCGTCGGACGATGAACAGCGACGGAGGGAGCTGGTGGTTTTTCGTTACCTCTTACTGTTTGTGTATTGTATATCTTTCCTTTTTCTTCTTCTTTCTTTCTCGTTTTTTTTCTTTCTTTTCCGAAATCCACTCTCTCTGTTTCGTTTTTTCCTTTCTCTTTCCGTTCTTCTTTCTTTTGTTTTTTCTTTTCAATTCTTCTCCTTTCTTGTTTCGTTCCTTCCAAATCCTTTGCTGCCGTGATCTCTTCCTTATGTATGTCTCTCTTCTCAAATTTTTTTTTTCTTGTTTCTTTCTTCTTTTTCAATAGTTTCGTTTCCTTTTCTCTGTTCTCCAAAATCCTTTCTTCTTGTTTTTCAAAATCCTCCTTGTTTTCAAAAATCCCCTTTTGCTTTTCCAAAATCCTCTTTCTTGCCCTTCTGCCGTGTTTCTCTTCTTCTTTTTAAAGAAGAAGACATCATGTGTAGTGTATTTTTTTTATTTTTTTATTTTTATTTTTTAAAATGAAACCCATACAAGTTTTGTCCTTTACCTTTGTTTTTTTCCTTTTGTCTTTTTTTCTTTGTCTTTTTCCCTTTGTCCTTTTCTTATTATTCCCACATCCCATTATGTATTGTCCCCCTTAGTGTAGTGGACTCGGATTATTACGGGCTAGGTCCGAAAATTATAAAACCGGGTAGTTTGAACCCGAATATTATTCTTCGCTCGGAACCGAGAATGGTGTTATTTAATTAATCCTAGGTAATCAAAATAACTATAATACTTATAATTAAAATAAAACTATTTTTTATATTTTTCAAGTTTAAAATAACTACAAAATATTAATGAAACTATTTTTTATTATTTTCGTTTTTATAAAAAGATAAAAATATAAAGTACTATTTTTATATTTTTCAAGTTTAAAATAACTACAAAATATTAATGAAACTATTTTTTTTTTATTATTTTCGTTTTTTTATAAAAAGATAAAAAATATAAAGTACTATTTTTGTATTTTTCAAGTTTAAAATAACTACGAAACATTAATAAAACTATATTTTTTGTTATTTTTTATCTTAAGGTAGAAATAAAGTAAAAGAGTCAAAATTAGCTAAAATAGCTATATTAGGCCTAAACTAAATATTTTATGCTAAAAATATAAAAAATCTCGGGGAGGGTCAAAAATCACGCGTTTATAGCTGCCCCTCTTTGACTGAAAACACAAAGAGTTTTCAGACAAAGAACGACTATTATATTATTTTATTAGATGCATCTATTATATGATCACATGTGTGTTGGTTATCAACTTGCAACATGGCTTTTGCAAGGTTGTTTGCTCAAATTATTAGAGCACAATTCCAAAATATAAATTGTGATGATAATGTTGGTTTAAATCCATATTGGTTTAGTAGAAATTATTTGCCTCCAATTATAGCTAACACATTGGTTATGAGAACAAAACTCCAAATAGAAATTTTATATGAAGTGTATTATTTAATATACAACATCACTTATACGCATCTAGACAACAAGTTATGAGGGTCATGAACCAAGTATTTTCATCTAGAAATATTGATGTACTATATGATTTATTTGTGCCACCACAATGCACAAAGATTGGTCCCCAAAGAAGGTTGGGGATTTGTATTGGCAATCCCAATATTAGAGGGAGAAAATGAGCAGATGAAAAAAATAATACATGGAATGAATTATTATGGGTAAACTTAGATCCTCGTACAAGAAAATATGAACTTGAAGTTCAAGTGATAATTTATTTGCAAAATACTACCACACGAATTTACTAACCCAAACTAAATGTCATATTTCAGCTACTGATACTCCAAATAGAATAAACTCCATGATGGACATAGTCTACACATGAAGCGTAATAGACTAATCGGTTCCAAAGATAAACTCATTCAAGAAGGAGAGGAGCAAATGTTCAAGATGGTCATAATAAGGACGCAAATGCTATATAAGAACAACAGGACAAAACACCTCATAAGATCTCATGGGAGAGGCTCAGGTACTTGAAAATAATGAGGTATCGATAAGTTATATCTTTATTGAGTGATGATGGAACCGATGTAAAATGATCGTCGACGATATTTTTGATATAATGTAGTGTTCAATATTATTAATATTAACGAGGATCTTGAGCTCAAATATGTCATGAAATTGACTTCCCCTGAAAAATGTGAAGTTGGACGGATAGTCCCCACACCTAAAAGTGAAATGAAAAGTCAAGTCGATAAACATAAAGACAACTTGTGGCACAAAAGTTTCGCAAATATCCTAGTATTAGTTATATGGAGACATGTTCTCCTGTGGGGAATGGAGTCATTTCAGATTTTGGTCTAACAATACATTTGATATGCATATAACGAAAATCTTTGTATGATTTAAATTGTTCGGAAGCATATTAAGGTTCCGAAAAAATTTATTAAATAAATCTTCGACAAATTGTTATGTAGATTAGAGCGACCATGGCCTACATGATTTGTTGTGTCTAGTGCAACTAGTGCACTAATATATCTGGCTAGAACTATAAGTATAACAATATGCGAGCGAGATATAGTTTTATTCTTATGTGGAGATATTGGAATACAATTAGCGTTATATTTCAAAAGGAATACTTGATGTAGATTTATTTATTCTAATAAATATTGCCAAGAGTTTGTTGGTTATGCAAATGCATGCATTTTCCTCAAGTTCGCTCTTCAAATAATCTATTTGCATATGAGAGTACTTCCATATTATTATTTTATAGGACAGTTAATTGTTAATACTTATTCAAGTCATACCAAGATAAGCAACTAATAAAGCAAGGGGCTCAACACACAACCAACCTGTGACTTGACTTCGAAGATAAGATTTCAATAATACTGAAGATAATGTTATTTGCTTATATCAATTGAAAGGACTATTGAAGGAGACAAAAATAAAACACATTCACCAAAGTTCTTCAACAAATTTATTCAAGTGATAATTTGACAAACTTCTTCACAAGACATTGCGGATCTCAATATTAGAGTAGTTGTTATACAAGCTTGGAATTCGTCATCTCCGAAGAATAAAGTGAAGCAAATACACACTGTACTCCTTTTCCATTACCTAAGATTTTATCCAACTGAATTTTTTCTGGCAAGGTTTTTAATGAGGCAATAAATAACGCGTATTACAAGATAGATGTACTCTTTTTCTTTCACTAAGATTTTTTTCCACATAGTTTTTTCTAAGGTTTTAACGAGGCACATTATCTGTAGACATACAAAGGGGAAGTGTTATGAAATATTATATTTTTTAGTGGATGTCTATAACTCCTAAAAAAGTTACTCTCATTACTCTTCTCTATCATGTAAATAATTTCCACTACTTCTTACCATTACAGTTGTAACTCTCACACCTCCATAACCTCCCCATCCCCGTGATCTCAAATATTTAATGTCATGTTTATAGCATTCTTTTGTATGCCTCTATGTAATCCTATAAATAGAGAATTTTAACATCACATCATACATACTTGAATATCTGGAAGAAATAAGAATCCCTTCTCTCTTAATCCCTACGATCTCAGTTTATTTTCGCATTTTATATTATTACTTTTATCATCAATGTTTACTTGGTAAACTATTTTTACTATATTATTTTTTAAAAACCAAGCAGTTCTAAGATCATAGAACTATATATATCCATCTTATGTGCTTGTCTACAGTCGAGCGAAAAAGAAACGGCTGGAGATCATAACCACTGGAAATTATCCCCAAGAAGCAGTTTTGTCAACATTTCGAGATAACAACCAACCAGAAGGGCTATACAACATCTATTTGTAACTATATCTTACATCACAACTTCCAAAATCCAGTGTGCAAAGGTTTTGAAACGTTAAGTTGTTGATATCCTCGCTTGTCAATTTGACAGGACCGCATTAGGTAATGCTTCCAGTTACTAGTGACAAATTGAAAATATTTCATGGTAACTACAGAGCAGCAACATTTGATTTCCGAATTCGATCAGTACAAAGTTAACCATGGCTCTTCTTCGAATAAGATTGCTCGGAAAGATACCTGCATCACATTTAAAATTTCAGGGTTAAGCAATAACATTAACAATATGGAAACATGAAGCTATTGCTGTCTTCTAATGATTGTTAACCCAATCCTGCTACGAGTAGCGACGAGTACACATAAATTACTCACACCAAATTAGCAGTATAAAGATATAGTATTGCAAACCTTCAAATTACTCGCACCAAATTAGCAGTATAAGATATAGTATTCCTGTAACGACCCGGCCCGTCGTTACGGGAATTTCCACCCCGTTACCGTGCATGTACATATATTATGCTTTTAAAAGAGTATTAGAGTATATCGGGTGAGTTAGGAGTGATTTGGATTGAAAATGAAACAAATAGCATGTTTGAAGAAAGCTTGAATATGAAAAGTCAACCAAGAGTTGACTATTGAGTTAGAGTGCTCGGAACCGGATTCTAATGATTCGACTAGTTCCGGGGGATCATTTATGACTTAGGAGAACAATCGGAATTGAATTTGGAGGCCCGGTGTAGAAATAGGCTTGAATTGGCTAAGGTTGAATTTTGGCGAAATCCGAACGGTAGGTGAGATTTTGATCCGGGGGTCGGAATGGGATTCCGACAGTTGCAGTAGCTTCGTTAGGTGATTTTGGATGTGCCTGCAAATTTTCAGGTCATTCGGACATCGTTTGATCGGGTTTTGGATTGAATGTTAGTTTTGAAAGTTTTGAATAAACATAAGCTTGAATCCGTGTGTAATTGATGATTTTGATGTTTAGGATGGTGTTTTTTATGATTGGAACAAGTCCGTATCGTGTTTTGGAGTATGTTGGTGGTTTTCGTTGGGGTCCCGGGGGCCTCGGGGTGAATCCGGACCATCATCCGGGCATTTTGAACTTGGCAAAATCTGCTGTAAATTGCAGATAACTGTGCAGAAGGCTAAGCCTTCGCGTTCGCGAGGGTAATGCCGCGTTCGCGTAGGCTGGGGCCAGTTGGCCATCGCGTTCGCGAGGTAACATGCCGCGTTCGCGAAGGAGAAGGTTGGAATGCATCGCGTTCGCGTGGGTGAAGGACGCGGACGCGTAAGAGGAAAAGACGAAGCATCGCGTTCGCGTGGTATGGGACGCGAACGCGTAGAGGAAAAATCCGGGCTAGGAAGATTGGTCTTCGCGAACGCGTGACTGTACGTCGCGTTCGCGATGAAGGAACGGAGCAAGGCATCGCGTTCGCGTGGAGACCATCGCGAACGCGTAGGGTAAAAATCGTCTGGCAGTGAATTAAAATCACAGAACAGAGGGCTCTCGGGTTCATTAACCCAAAACACAATTTTTGAGCCCTAGAGAGAAGAAATCACGGGAAAACGCTGGGAAATCATCGGGTATTCGTCGGAGGTAAGATTCTTGACTCAAAAACATCAATTTATGGTAGTATTAGCATCAATCTTCATGAAATTGGGTTGAAATCTTGAAGAAATGTGGCTTAAGTATTAAAAACGAGATTTTTGGATTTGGAGGGTCATTTGAACTCCGATTTCGATAAATTTTATATGTATGGACTCGTGGCGAGACGAGGGTTCCAGGAAATGTGAATTTCGTAAATTTTCGGAATGTGGGCCCGGGGCTCGGGTTTTGACAACTTTGGAAATTTTGATGTAAATTGAGTTGTATTGATTGGGTGTCGTCCCATTGGCCTAATTTGTTGTATTTCTACTGTATTTGATCAGATTCTACGCGTGCGGAGCTTGATTCTCGTGGCAAGGGCATTGCGGAATAGTCGTCGCGTTGTATTGAGGTGAGTAATAGATGTGGGTGATGACCAGCGGGTTCGAAACCCCGGTATACCACTTTGTGACGCTGTATAGCGGCGAGACACGCACTCTCTTGAGAGTGCGGGGTCGATCATGAACTGGAGACTATATATTAGTCCGACCTGTTGATACTGTATTATTGGCTATTCTAGAGCCGTCGAACCTCCTTCTCGGATGGTTGCATATATATATATTGTGATAATGGCTACTCTTGAGCCGAGGAACCCCCTTCTTGGGCGGTTGATTATACATGTGGGCCGTGAGCCGGTTATTGGATCCCGCGAGGATCGTTATCATTGTCTTATCATATAGACATGCTAGTTTACTACTAGTCCGCAGCTATTTTTGTTATTATGCTAATTCCAATCTCTGGAACTTGATATTACTGTTTTCCAAGTGAAAAATGATAAAAGAGTTTTCAAAAACTACTTTTGAGCCTGCGAGGCTGTATCTGCATATTAGCTGACTAGTAGTGGATCGGGACGCGCGCGCAGGAAGATATATGTTGGATCGGACTGCACGCGCGATGATATCTCTATGAGATGTGCTTGGGGCTGTAGGAGCCCCTCGGGTCTGAACCCCCGCGGTGAGCACGGGTACCCAAAAGTGGAGTCGAGCTACGCGCCGTAGCGGTCATATCATGCATTGCGTTGCATTTAGCTATATCCTGCTGGTTGTTATGCTATTTATTGGTATTTGTTGGTACGAGTACGGTGAAGATTAATTCTATGACGGGGTAGCCGATTATAGCTTTACATAGTGTTTTATTGTGGATTTCTTATCTGCATTTGTCTTACCCTTGTTTATTACCGCTGAGTATGGCGGTACTCGTTTTACTCACTGCACCTTGTGTGCAGATCCGGGTACCTCTCGGCGGTGATCCGGTAGCGTGCGAGGCGACGATTGTGGATATTCGAGGTAGGCTGCGAGTCGCGGGACCGATATTCCTTCCTCTTGTCTTTTGATTTTGTATTGCCATTTCTTTCCGTGACTTGGTATTTTGTAAACCTTTATACACTCGTGTTCGGTAGAGGCTCATGACTTCTTGACCCTTGGTACATGGGAGTTGATGTATTATGGGACTTGGTTCCATGTTTTCGTTACATATATCGTTGTTATTTCTTGAATTAATTTGCTTAAATGGGTTAAAGAGAGCTTCAAGCTCCGTGGTTGATATGGATTGGTCAGGCTGGCTTAGCAATGTGCTGGGCGCCATCACGACCGGATTTGGGGTCGTGACAAGTTGGTATCAGAGCCTAGGTTTACTAGGCCTCGTGAGTCTTGAGTCGGTTAGTAGAGTCTTGTGGATCGGTACGGGGACGCTCTGTCTTATCCTCGGGAGGCTACGAACGTTTTGGAAAACTTCACTTTTCTTGAACTACGTCGTGCGATCTTGTTGTTGCGAGAACTAAATTTCTATAATCTATTCTCTCGCGAGATGGCGAGAACGCGAGCATCGGGACGAGGTGGACGACCTCCGTTGCCACTTGTTAGAGGCGGTGGGCGCGGTCGTGCTAGAGTTAGAGGTAGAGCGGTCGAGCGGTGCCGGTCGGCCGCACTTGTTGTACCGATTCGAGAAGCGACCCCGGTGGTTGATGCTCGGCGGTCCCGATTCGAGGCCGGACTATATCTGTTGCTATTCCTGGTCTCGGAGACGCTTGCTCAAATATTATCGGTGTGTTCGGGTTTGGCTCGGGTAGTTTCGGCTACAGCTACGCAGCGACATCTCGGTCGGGGGAGGTCGGCGGACCCTGCGGCTCGCGCGCTCGATCGGTTGTTCGAGGGACTTCGGATGCCGAGGGCGTCCCCGCTCGGGTGGTTGCACGGTTATTCCTCCAGCTGCACCGGCTCCGGCTCCAGAGCATATGGTTCGAGTTATGCCAGAGACGAGCGGCGTCGTCGTGAGAGGTTTGGTAGACTTCGACCACCCCGTTTCGGTGGCGTTGAGGGCGAGGATGCCCGGGGTTTCTTGGATAAGTGTCAGAAGATGATGCTACGTACAGCCGGTATTCTTGAGTCCGGCGGAGTTTCATTTACTACATTTCGGTTCGCCGGTCCCGCGTTTGATTGGTGGGGAGGAGTTTGAGAGCGTAGGCTCGCTAGAGCGACACCTACTCACGTGGCGGCGATTCTCTGCTCTCTTTACTGAGAAATATGTACCTCGGTCTCGTCGCGAGGAGCTACGTCGCCGGTTCGAGTGGTTGATTCAGGGCGACATGTCTGTGACTCAGGTATGAGATGAGATATACCAAGTTGGCTAGGCGTGCCACATGGATGATCCCGACTGATGGGGAGAGGATCGGGAGGTTCGTTGATGGCCTCGTATATCAGCTACAAATTCTTATGACTAGAGAGAGTTCTATCGTCGTCGTTTGAGCGGTGGGCGTGTGGCACGCTCGGTTGAGGCGGATCGTCGCAGAGAGAGAGGAGCGGGGAGGCCGAAGGCCTCGTGGTTCGAGCGATTTCGGTGGTGCTCCGTCAGAGGGCATTCCCGGCGAGCGAGAGGTCGCTCGTCTGAACCGCCTCGTTCGGGCCGCCCGAGCAGAGCGGAGGTTCTTGTGGTCGTGGTCGACGGGGGTTTCGACGGGGTCGGTCGTCGCTGGTGCCCTCCGGCCCGAGTGCGGCACCTACTTCTCTCGGCGCCGGGTGCGTGTTATGAGTGTGGTGAGTTTGGCCACGTGAGGAGACATTGCCCTCGACTACGTAGGGGCAGGACTCAGCGGAGGGATCAGCCCTCCTCTTCGGCACCATCTCGGTCTAGTAGAGGTGGAGGTCGGTCTTCTCGTGGACGCCCCGAGGGCGAGGAGAGATCTGGTGGAGGTCGAGGCACGGTTCTATGCACTTCGCGACGGGCGTGATGCGATTGCCTCCGATGCGCGTGATTACGAGTATCGTTTACTGTACGTCACGGAGATGCCTGCTGTTCTATTGATCCGGGGTCCACGTATTCTTACGTGTCCTCTTGTTTTGCACGTCGTTTGAGTGCGACTCGTGGTAGTCTTGATTTACTGGTTCATGTATTCAACCCCGTGGGTGATACGATTGTTGTGGATCATGTACTATAGATCCTGTGTTATATCTGTGGGGGGTCTGGAGACCAGGCAGAGTTGTTATTGTTGGGCATGGTGGACTTTGATGTTATATTGGGTATGGACTGGTTGTCTCAGTATCATGCTATATTGGACTGGTCATGCTAAGACGATTACGTTGGCCATTCACGGTATTTCTCGGATTGAGTGGCGGGGTTCGACCGATTTCGTCCCTAGCCGTGTTATTTCGTTCTTAAAAGCTGAGAAGATGGTTGAAAAAGGGTGTTTATCGTACTTAGCTTTTGTGAGAGATGTGGGAGCTGAGTCTCCTAGTATTGATTCTGTACCTGTTGTGAGGGACTTTCTAGATGTGTTCCTCTCAGACCTGCCAGGCATGCCGCCGGACATGGATATTGATTTTGGCTTTGACTTGGTGCGGGGCACTCAGCCCATTTCTATTCCTCCTTATCAGATGGCACCAGCTGAGTTGAAAGAGTTGAAAGAACAGCTTCATGAGCTTTTGGATAAGGGATTCATTCGCGCTAGTGTGTCCCCGTGGGGTGCACCAGTGTTATTTGTTAAGAAGAAGGATGGTTTCATGCAGATGTGTATTGATTATAGACAATTGAACAAGGTAACGGTGAAGAACAAGTACCCTCTACCGCGCATTGATGATTTGTTTGATCAGTTACAGGGTGCGAGAGTGTTTTCTAAGATCGATCTTCATTCAGGCTATCATCAGCTGAAGATCAGGGACTCTGATATTATGAAGACTGCATTCAAGACTAGATATGGCAACTATGAGTTCCTTGTGATGTCTTTTGGGCTGACCAACGCCCCAGCAGCATTCATGCATCTGATGAACAACGTGTTCAGACCGTATTTGGATTCATTCGTGATCGTGTTCATTGATGACATTCTAGTCTACTCCCGTAGTCAGGAGGAGCATGCTCAGCATTTGAGTATTGTGTTGCAGAGATTGAGGGAGGAGAAACTGTATGCTAAATTCTCCAAGTGCGAGTTTTGGCTCGAGTTGGTAGCATTTCTGGGTCATGTGGTGTCACGTGATGGTATCCAGGTTGATCCGAAGAAGATAGAGGCGGTGCAGAGTTGGCCTAGACCGTCCTCAGCTACAGAGATCAGGAGTTTTCTTTGCTGGGCAGGATATTATCGCCGGTTTGTTCAGGGATTTTCATCCATTGCTTCTTCTTTGACCAAGTTGACTCAGAAGGGTGCACCATTCATGTGGTCGGATGAGTGCGAGGAGAGCTTTCAGAAGCTCAAGACAGCTTTGACCACAGAGCCAGTATTAGTGTTCCCGTCATCTTCAGGTTTATATACTATATATTGTGATGCCTCGAGAGTGGGGATAGGTTGTGTGTTGATGCGGGAAGGTAAGGTAATTGCTTATGCTTCTCGGCAGTTGAAGCCGCATGAGAAGAACTATCATGTTCATGACTTGGAGCTAGCGCCATTGTTCATGCATTGAAGATTTGGAAGCACTATTTGTACGGTGTGTCTTGTGAGGTGTATACTGAACATCGTAGTCTCCAGCACTTGTTCAAACAGAAGGATCTTAATTTGAGACGAGCGGAGATGGCTAGAGTTCTTTGAAGGATTATGACATTACTATATTATATCATCGGGGAAGACGATGTGGTGGCCGATGCTTTGAGCGGGAAGGCGGTCGGTATGGGGAGCTTGGCAAATATTCCAAGTGAGGAGAGGCCATTTGCTTGTGATGTTCGGGTGCTAGCCGATCGGCTAGTGAGGTTAGATATTTCGGACCCCAGCAGAGTATTAGGCTTGTGTTGTATCTCGGTCGTCTATATGATCGTATTCGTGAGCGCTGGTATGATGATCCGCGCTTGCTTGTCCTTAAGGACAAGAGTACAACGTGATGATGCTAGGGATGTCACTATTGATAGTGATGGTGTGTTGCGGATGCGGGGCCGGATATGCGTGCCCAATGTTGACGGCCTTCGTGAATTGATATTGGAGGAAGCCCGTAGCTCGCGGTATTCTATTCATCCAGGAGCCGCGAAGATGTACCAGGATTTGAAGCAACATTACTGGTGGAGAAAGATGAAGAAAGATATTGTGAGCCGTGTGGCTCGGTGTCTAAACTGTCAGCAGGTCAAGTATGAGCATCAGAGACCTGGTGGTGTATTCCAGCGTATTGATATTTCGGAGTGGAAGTGGGAAAGAATAACTATGGACTTTGTTAGTGGACTCCCTCGGACAGCGAGGAAGTTTGATTCAGTTTGGGTGATTGTGGATAGGTTGACTAAGTCGGCTCACTTCATCCCAGTGTGTACTACCTATACCTCGGAGCGGTTGGCAGAGATATTCATCCGTGAGATAGTGAGATTGCATGGAGTTCCTATTTCCATTATATCAGACAGAGGTACCCAGTTCACATCTCAGTTCTGGAGGACATTTCAGCGAGAGTTGGGGTCACAGGTAGAGTTGAGCACGGCATTTCATCCACAGACGGATGGGCAGTCTGAGCGTACTATTCAGATATTGGAGGACATGTTGCGTGCTTGTGTCATTGATTTTGGTGGTTCGTGGGCTGATTATTTGCCTTTGGCGGAGTTTGCTTACAATAATAGCTATCGGTCCAGCATTCAGATGGCGCCGTATGAGCTTTATATGGGAGCGGTGTAGGTCTCCGTTGGTTGGTTCGAGCCGGTGAGGCTAGGTTGTTAGGGACGAGGTTAGTCCGAGATGCCTTAGATAAGGTGAAGGTGATTCGGGAGAGACTTCGCGTAGCCCAATTGCGTCAGAAGAGTTATGCGGGCCGAAAGGTCCGAGATGTGTCTTATTCGGTAGGTGAGAAGGTGTTGTCTGAAAGTTTCGACTATGAAGGGTGTTATGAGGTTTGGAAAGAAAGGAAGTTGAGCCCGAGGTTTATTGGACCTTTTGAGGTGCTTAGGAAAGTTGGGGAGGTGGCTATATGCTTGCTTTGCCACCCGGTTTGTCGGGAGTTCACCCGGTGTTCCATGTATCTATGCTCCGGAAGTATGTCGGAGACCGGTCTCATGTGTTGGACTTCAGCACGATACGGCTAGATGAGGATTTGACTTATGATGTGGAACCGATAGCCATTTTGGGTCGACGGAGTTCGTAGCTGAGATCTAAGGATATAACTTCGGTGAAAGTGCGATGGAGAGGTCGTCTGTGGAGGAAGCAACTTGGGAGGCCGAAGCGGAAATGCGGAAGCGGATATCCGCACTTGTTTGATGCTCGGGTATGTTTCTTAACCGGCTCGCGGACGAGCGTTTGTTTAAGTTGGGGAGAATGTAACGACCGGCCCGTCGTTACGGGAATTACCACCCCGTTACCTTGCATTTACATATATTATGCTTTTAAAACGGTATTAGAGTATATCGGGTGAGTTAGGAGTGATTTGGATTGAAAATGAAACAAATAGCATGTTTGAAGAAAGCTTGAATATGAAAAGTCAACCAAGAGTTGACTATTGAGTTAGAGTGCTCGGAACCGGATTCAGATGATTCGACTAGTTCCGGGGGATCATTTATGACTTAGGAGAACAATCGGAATTGAATTCGGAGGTCCGGTGTAGTTTTAAGCTTGAATTGGCGAATGTTGAATTTTGGCGAAAACCGGATGGTAGGTGATATTTTGATCCGGGGGTCGGAATGGAATTCCGACAGTTGCAGTAGCTCCGTTAGGTGATTTTGGATATGCCTGCAAATTTTCAGGTCATTCGGACATCGTTTGATCGGGTTTTGGATTGAATGTTAGTTTTGAAAGTTTTGAATAAACATAAGCTTGAATCAGTGTGTAATTGATGATTTTGATGTTTAGGATGGTGTTTTTATGATTGGAACAAGTCCGTATCGTGTTTTGGAGTATGTTGGTAGTTTTCGTTGGGGTCCCGGGGGCCTCGGGGTGAATCCGGACCATCATCCGGCACTTTGGAACAAGGAATGGTGTGCTGTAAATTGCAGACCACTGGGCACCAGTTAAGCCTTCGCGTTCGCGAGGGCTAGGCCCGCGTTCGCGTAGGCTGAGGGAAAATGGTCATCGCGTTCGCGAGGTAACATGCCGCGTTCGCGAAGGAGAAGGTTGGAACGCATCGCGTTCGCGTGGGTGAAGGACGCGGACGCGTAAGAGGAAAAGACGAAGCATCGCGTTCGCGTGGTCTGGGACGCGAACGCGTAGAGGAAAAATCCGGGCTAGGAAGATTGGTCTTCGCGAACGCGTGACTGTACGTCGCGTTCGCGATGAAGGAACGGAGCAAGGCATCGCGTTCGCGTGGAGACCATCGCGAACGCGTAGGGTAAAATCGTCTGGCAGTGAATTAAAATCACAGAACAGAGGGCTCTCGGGTTCATTAACCCAAAACACAATTTTTGAGCCCTAGAGAGAAGAAATCACGGGAAAACGCTGGGAAATCATCGGGTATTCGTCGGAGGTAAGATTCTTGACTCAAAAACATCAATTTATGGTAGTATTAGCATCAATATTCATGAAATTGGGTTGAAATCTTGAAGAAATGTGGCTTAAGTATTAAAAACGGGATTTTTGGATTTGGAGGGTCATTTGAACTCCGATTTCGATAAATTTTATATGTATGGACTCGTGGCGAGACGAGGGTTCCAGAAATGTGAATTTCGTAAATTTTCGAGAAATGTACCGAAAGTCGGGTTTTGACAACTTTGGGAATTTTGATGTAAATTGAGTTGTATTGATTGGGTGTCGTCCCATTGGCCTAATTTGTTGTATTTCTACTGTATTTGATCGGATTCTACGCGTGCGGAGCTTGATTCTCGTGGCAAGGGCATTGCGGAGTAGTCGCCGAGCCGTATAGAGGTAAGTAATAGATGTGGGTGATGACCAGCGGGTTCGAAACCCGGTATACCACTTTGTGACGTTGTATAGCGGCGAGACACGTACCCTCTTGTGAGTGCGGGGTTGATTGTAATTTGGGGACTATGGCTTAGTCCGACCTGTTGATACTGTATTATGATATTGGCTATTCTTGAGCCGTTGAACGTCCTTCTCGGAGGGTTGCATATTATATAGTGATATTGGCTCCTCTTGAGCCGTTAAACCTCCTTCTTGGATGGTTGAGTACATTTATGGACTGTGAGCCAGTTATTGGGATTCTGCGAGGATCGTTATCATTGTTCTATCATATACATGCTAGTTTACTACCAGTCCGTAGTTGTTACTGTTATCATGATATTTCCAATCTTTAGAACATGACATTTACTGTTTTTAAGTGGAAAAAAATGATAAAAGAGTTTTCAAAACTACTTTTTAGCCTGCGAGGCTGCATTTGCATATTAGCTGACTGGTAGTGGATCGGGCTGTGCGCCGCAGCGTATATTCATGATATTGTGCTTGGGCTGTAGGTGCCTCCGGAGTCTGAACCTCCACAGTGAGCACGGGTACCCAAATTGGATCGGGCTATGCGTCGTAGCGGTCATTTCATGCATTGCGTTGCATTTAGCTATATCTGCTCAGTTGTTATGCTATTTATTGGTATTTGTTGGTACGAGTACGGTGAAGATTAATTCTATGACGGGGTAGCTGAGTTAAGCTTTACATAGTGTTTTATTGCGGATTTCTTATCTGCTGTTGTCTTACCACTTGTTTATTACCATCTGAGTACGGCGGTACTCGTTTTACTCCTCGCACTTGTGTGCGGATCCAGGTACCTCTCAGCAGTGATCCAGTAGCTGTGCGAGGCGACGTTTGTGGATATTCGAGGTAGCTGCAGAGTCCGCAGGACCCGATATTCCTTCCTACTGTCTTTTGATTTTGTATTGACATTTCTTTCCGCACTTGGTATTTTGTAAACCTTTATACACTCATGTTCAGTAGAGGCTCATGACTCTTGACCCTTGGTCTATGGGAGTTGATGTATTATGGGACTTGGTTCCCCGTTTTCGTTACAAGCATCGCTGTTATTTCTTGAATTAATTTGCTTAAATGGGTTAAAGAGAGCTTCTAGCTCCGTTATTGTTATTAATTGGTCAGGCTGGCTTAGCAATGTGCTGGGCGCCATCACGACCAGATTTGGGGTTGTGACAATTCCAAACCTTCAAAACAATATAAACTTTTGTCTACCTTTGACCTCCACCTGAAAATCTTACATTGGTGTGTTTAAAGGTTCCTTCAAGTGAACACTTCTTTTTTCCTTTTCTACAATGGTAGTGTTTCTACCACAGATACCGGGTTACTTAGTCAATAAAGTTTAGGTTAGGTAGATGGAAAGAGATCACCGTCTTTTATCTCTCTGAGCATGCAAGTGCATTCCTCGTGCATTAGACTACACTGAAGGGGGTGATATGGATCCTTTTCCAACTTCAATCAGAAAAATTAGGTTTTGAAGCAAATATTCTGCATGGTGTCATTCTGACACAGCTTGTTTCCAAGTTTTTTCGTTAAGTTACCACATTACTAAGCACCAGTTCTCACAGAAAGCAATACTGGAGAAAATCAGATCATTATTTGTCGCACTTACTTTCCAGTGTAAAGACCTGCAGAATACCATGCATTCAGCACTTCAGTTAGATCCGTCTCCAAGCCAGCAGCTTTCTCTGCAGTAACAGGGTTCATCTCTATTTGTTTTCCTGAAATCAGAAAAAGTTATAAGAAAGCTTGTGAATGAATAGGAGGACATTTGAGAGGTTGAAACTTCTCTCACATCGTATGGGACTTTTGTTGTTTTCTAGATTTCTGTGGCACATTTGAGATCCTCATTGTATTATGTGATGCTGGTGCTCTTAGCAATAATCATATTTTTGCCTCATCTCTATCTTATATATAGGGGGTTGTTTTCCATTTTCTTTTGTGGTCGTATGGGACTTTTATTGTTTTCTAGATTTCTGTGGCACATTTGAGATCCTCATTGTATTATGTGATGCTGGTGCTCTTAGCAATAATCATATTTTTGCCTCATCTCTATCTTATATATAGGGGGTTGTTTTCCATTTTCTTTTGTGGTCATTAATAGCCATTTTACTAACTCAAATATATTAGAGTTTGTTGAATAGGTAGATGTCATGCTCATAATTCCTGTGGAAATTGTGACGACCCGGCCCGTCGTCACGGGAATTACCACCCCGTTATGTTGTAATTATATGTTTTATGCTTTTATATCGGTGTTAGAGTCTATCGGGTGAGTTAGGAGTGAATTGGATTGAAAATGAGGCATATAGCCTTTTTGAAGGAAGCTTGACTATGGAAAATCAACCTGGAGTTGACTATTTGGTTAGAGGGCTCGGAATCGGATTCTGATGATTTGGTTAGTTCCGGGAGGTGATTTGTGACTCAGGGGAGCGATCGGAATTGAATTTGGAGGTCCGGTGTAGAAATAGGCTTGAATTGGCTAAGGTTGAATTTTGGCGAAATCCGAACGGTAGGTGAGATTTTGATCCGGGGGTCGGAATGGAATTCCGACAATTTCTGTAGCTTCATCATGTAATTTTGGATATGTCCGCAAATTTTCAGATCATTCGGACGTCGTTTGGTCGGGTTTTAGATCGAATGTGTAATTCGAAAGTTTTTAGGAATTTAGGCTTGAATTCGATGTGAATTATGAGTTTTGATGTTGTTAGACGTGTTTTGAGGATTGGAACAAGTTCGAATAAGGTATTAGGATGTGTTGGCGTGTTTGGATGAGGTCCCGGGGGCCTCGGGGTGTTTTCGGATGGTTAAACGGGAGAAAATATGGAAAATTGCAAATTTTGTGCACTGGTTCTGTTGTTTTCGCTCCTGCGGAAATGGGAGCGCAGGAGCGAGTCCGTTGGAGCGGACAAGGGGGCACAGGGGCAGAGACGATCACTAAAGCGGATCCTGGTCCGCAGGGGCGGCGTCGCTGGTGCGAGAGGGTGATCGTAGAAGCGGACTTGATGCGTAATGGGAAAGTCCGCAAAAGCGGATTCTTGATCGCCTAGGCGAGTCCGCACGAGCGGACTCTTGTGCGCAGAGGCGAAAGTCACCGCAGGAGCGGTTATGATTTCGCGGAAGCGGACGCGCGGAAGCGGTCCTATGTTCGCAGAAGCGGAATTGGCCGGCTAGGCCTGGAATCGCAGAAGCGACTGGTCGCGGATACGGGCTCGCAGGAGCGGAATTTTGTCCGCAAAAGCGGAAATCGCAGAAGGATTAAAAGTATCAGGAGTTAGAAAATTTCAGAAACATTTCAACATTTGGGGTCTCGGCTTAAGAGGCGATTTGGGCGATTTTTAAGGGAAATTCAAGGGAAATCATCAGGTAATCAATTATGGACCCATATTATGATTAGTATTGGTAATATTATACAATTATATCATGAAAATGGAGGAATTTAGGGCATTTTATGGAGGATTTAGCCCTAGGCTTGAACTTTAGAAAATCAAGGTTTTGAATGGGCAAATGGAGTCCGAATTTGGTAAATTTGATATGCATAGACTCGTATTGAGATGAGGGTTCCGAATATGTGACTTTTGTAATTTTTCGAGAAGCGTACCGAAAGTCGGGCTTTGGCAACTTTGTGAATTTCGGTGTAATTGAGTTGTTTTGACTGGGTATCGTTCCATTGGTCTAATTTGATGTGTTTCTACTATATTTGATCAGATTCTACGCGTGCGGAGCTTGATTCTCGTGGCAAGGGCATCGCGGAGTAGTCGTCGCGATGTATTGAGGTGAGTAATAGATGTGGGTGATGACCAGCGGGTTCGAAACCCCGGTATACCACTTTGTGACGCTGTATAGCGGCGAGACACGTACTCTCTTGTGAGTGCGGGGTCGATTGTGATTTGGGGACTATGGCTTAGTCCGATCTGTTGATACTGTGTTATGATATTGGCTATTTTTGAGTCGTCGAACCTCCTTCTCGGATGGTTGCATATTATATTGTGATGGCCACTCTTGAGCCGTTGAACCTTCTTCTTGGACGGTCGAGTATACTTGTGGGCTGTGAACCAGTTATTGGATCCTGCGAGGATCGTTATCATCGTCTTGTGATAGTGACATGCTATTTTTACTACCAGTCCGTAGCTATTACTGTTATCATGATATTTCCAATCTCTGGAACTTGACATTTACTGTTTTCAACTGAAAAATGATAAAAGAGTTTTCAAACTACTTCTGAGCCTGCGAGGCTGCATTTGCATATTAGCTGACTGGTAGTGGATCGGGCTGCGTGCCACAGCATATATTCGTGATATTGTGCTTGGGCTGTAGGAGCCCCTCCAGAGTCTGAACCCCCACAGTGAGCACGTGTACCCAAATTGGATCGGGCTACGCGTCGTAGTGGTCATTTCATGCATTGCATTGCATTTAGCTACATCTGCTAGCTGTTATACTTGTTGTGGATATTGTTGGTTCTCCACTGTTGATATTGAACTGCTACAGGGTACTGGTTATAGCTTTACATTGTGCTTTACTGTGGATTTCTTATCTACGATGTCTTATCCTTGTTTATTACCACTGAGTCTGGCAGTACTCATTTTACTCCCTGCACCTTGTGTGCAGATCCAGGTACCTCTCAGCCGACCTGATTCGGTAGCCGCTC
The DNA here is from genome assembly GCA_032618575.1 of Nicotiana noctiflora. Taxonomy (NCBI): domain Eukaryota; kingdom Viridiplantae; phylum Streptophyta; class Magnoliopsida; order Solanales; family Solanaceae; genus Nicotiana; species Nicotiana noctiflora. The sequence goes on along the minus strand of JASVEL010010826.1, from coordinate 107,671 downwards.
AGAGGCATTGTGCGAGACAGTCGAGGTAGTTGCAGCGTCCGCAGGACCTGACTCCCCTTCTAGCTGTCATTTCATTTCATGTTGTCTTTCTTTCCGTACTGAGTTAGTTGTAAACCTTATTACACTTATGTTCTTTAGAGGCTCATGACTCTTGACCCTTCGGTCTATGGGAGTTGGTATGCGTTGGGACTTGGTTCCCCGTTTCGATATATATATCATTGTTGCTTTATAATTGATATGCTTAAATGGGATAAAGCGAGCTCCTAGCTCCGTTATTGTTATTGATTGGTCAGGCTGGCCTAGTAGTGTGTTGGGCGCCATCACGACCGGATTTGGGGTCGTGACAGAAATGATCAAGGTGATTTTCAAATAAAACAAGTGCAAAGTGTAAGCAAATAAGAGATCTATCACGCCAGCTAATTACAGCCCAAAACATCAAACTTCTGATTTATTTAAATAGCCCAGAACAGCAACCGGGCAACAGAATAACTATATTTCTTGAAGAGTTTTTCCCCTGAGCTGTTAGAGCACATTTTCATTTATGTAATTATGTCTTCAACACACGGTAGTCAATTCCAAAGTAAAAAAAAAGAAGTAAAATCTAGAGCAAATGAAGCTTAATCAAACTTGTAAGGAGCTTGAATCCGATTAGTCATTTGATGTTGAGCTTAGTTTGAGCTTGAGGATGCAGCCTGCATTCTGATAGGCCAGCTACTATAAAAGCCAATCCAAATCTAAACATCTGAAGCTCAGCTTGGCCAGCTCATTTAGAACTCTATTCGTGACTAGCTTTAGATTTTGGATAGGTAAAGGCAGGCATGTGGAATAAGGAGGCTTTGGTTACTACTAATAAGGGGGCAAACCGCAGTAGTTGGAAGTGGAAGATAGCATATATAACCATAGTAAAACAACTCAATAATATCTCCTCCCAAATAAATGTTGGCACAGCAATCTAATGCCATCTTTTGTCTAATGCACATTCTCACAATTTCTTTTGTTCTCTCCCAAAGCAAGTCATCAGCACGCAGGCCCAACTAAAAGGGTGAGGACAGGTGGTATTCAGTATAGCAGGACCTAACATCATTTGACTTAGCGTTGCACGATTGCCCTGCCACCTTCAGATACTGAGATATTGACTTCTACTTGAAGAAGATTTTTCATTGCAAACTTCCTAAAGCAAAAACTATTACTATGTAATAAACAACCAATCGAGTCAAAACTTGCCCCTACACCGCCTCTTTCCCCACCTATCTGTTCTTCTTGTTCGTATTCCAGTTCATCTCATTATGTTATAGAAAATGCAAGGATCTTCCAGTCACTACCACATCACACCCTAGACATAAAAATAAACAGACATGCATTCAAGTATCTAGACAGCTACTCACCTTCATTTGCAAATGAATCCAGTGAAGCCGTGTTAGAAGCTTGCTTTAAAGAGGATAGTACTTTTTCTGCAGCTTCCTTTGCTATATTAACAAAATTAGAATTTTGAAGAGATGAGTTATTTTGTTGAACACCTTGTACGGAAGCATCACATGGTTTGTCATCCTGATTTACACCCAAACAACAAGGTGATGCGGTGCATGGAGACACCCAACTTTGGCATCCATATGGGCAGTAGAAAGAAGATTCTGTTGGATGTGAACTCTGTGCTGCATAAGCTTGATGTTCTTGTGAAGTAGAAGCAGAATTTCGATAACTCCACATGCCAAACTGGTTAAGCTGCTGCAAAATCTTTTGCCTTTGATCCTCAAGTTTGTAATATGTATTGAGCAACTGGTTGTAATCTTCTACACTCTGTGAACACATACTCTCTATAGCCTTATCCTGAGTGTTTTGTGCATTCACTTGGCTTTCAGGGGGAACTGCGTCAGAAGAGGAATTTTCTTTTACTGATGGCAGGTAGCTTGCATCTCCCATTTCTATAGTGGTATCTGGTGCAACTTTGCTGTTATCATCTCCCTCCCCATTGCTTCATCCACACATGTAGGAATCAAAGAGAATGTCAGTCTCCAGACCATTAAAATTGCCATTTTCTTGATGTAACTTGAAAAGTCTTATCAAAAGAAGTAGCTCCGCATATTTATCCAGGTTGGCACAGGAAAGCTAACAAAAAGGAACAAAGAGGCTAGAGAGGCGAACGATAAAGTTAAACAATAAAGTAACAGATAGAGGAAGTTGTGGCGTATGAAGCAACTTATTACAACAACAAATCATCAGAAAGATAGACACCTGACCTATAAGTCTACAAATCAATCCATGTAAGAACTTTAATCAGCAGAGTAAAAGGTACTTCATGTAGCTCTAAGTTGACATCCCAGCAAAAAGTATTAACTCCTAGCAGATATCTCAAGATGTATCAATTCCAAAATAATCACAAAAAAGGTTGAGTTAGAAAACAACAATTTTTTGAAATTGGCTATATATGTCCAAGTCCTCGCAGCTGGTAGCATTTACTTTATATTAATATTTTCACACTAAAAGAGCTCGGAGAAGAGATAAAAAGAAATATCACTAAATTTGAGTCATGAATACACCTTTTAAGCTTTTCCAATTGGCTAGATATGTCCAAGTCTCCATAGCTGATAGCATTTCCTTTATAATAATTTTCAATCACTAAACAAGCTTGAAGAAGAAATAGAAAGAGATACTACACAATTTGAATCATGAATGGACCTTTTAAGCTCATTGCCTCCGTCGTCAAGAGCTGCTAAATTCTCCTTTTTGCTGCTAAGTTTAGCTCCTTTACTATGCATAATCTGGAAATTAAAAGGAAAAAATCAAGAGAATTACGTAAAACTTTCTTAATAAGAAAAAAGGACTAAGAGATGAAAACAACAAGTAATCAACTATCGTGTTTGCCTCTAGGCTCTGCGCAATAGCAGCTGGTTTAAATTTGACCTTCTCTTTGTGGAAAGGGTAGGTATGAGGATTAAATTGGAAAGATTGAGAGAAAAACATGTTTTATGGAAGCTAGGATGTTAGGAGGATTCAAAAGATTATGGTCTAAGAAAAACAGTAAAAGTCAAAAGGATGATGATCATGAAGGAGAAGGAACTGAAGAAAGGGGAGCTCAGATACTTTATTCAACTGGAGTGTCCAGCATGCCAGAGATAAAACATACTAAAGTCGTGCTCAACAAGATTTTAACTAAGAATGACAGAAAAGAAATTAGTAGACCAACTTTGCATGTGAAAAAAGCCTGCAAAACAGAAGATGCACCCAAGAAACTTTAACTTACGCCCATATAAAGACAAAAGCACAGAACATCCTCAGCCGCAGGACATACATAGGGCGAACTATAAACTTGATAGTTCTTTTATATATATAATGGTGGTGTGAGCCAGCTTGCACGTACATTCATTATTTTAGAGGGTACCTGCTATTTCACACCAAAACAGATATCAAGTAATTCGGCTCACCAATGCTTAGGCAAATAGGGAAGAAATCACGCAAAGACTTTTGTATTTGTAAGGATTTGGACCTTGGTCTCCAAGTTTTTCTTCATCCACTTCATTGAAAGTTTCTTTTAAACGGGACAATTTGTCGGAGTAGGTTCCATATTCCCTAAGATGTACTTTAAAGAACTTTACCACTAAACACTGCTCTCTTGTAAATATATTGTAGGAATTACTTTCTCCACTTTGGCTATAGAAAGATGCACTTTTTCCCTCATCATCCCTCCTTTCTTCTTTTCCATACTCCGGCACCACACAATTCTCTAGTGCTACTCCAACAACACAATATAACGGAAGCCGCATTGCTTCTATTTTTTTTCTACTCCCCATATATCACCAGCTGATCACTTGAGATAGACAATTTCAGAAACATAGGCAGCAAAAAGAGCACCATAAATCATCTCATTGACACAAAGTCAAAATAAATATTAGCACGATTGATGTTAGACATGATGGCCATGATGGGTGCTCATGCAAATATCATTTTCTTGTATCCAACTTAATGCTTCCAATCACTTCAAAATATTCAACTGCATAGAAGTTTGTGCAAGACTAAAAGTCAAACACCAAAAATTTGACAAAGCCCAACCTAAAATAAATTACGGAAAAGGGTCAAATATATCCTTATACTATTGAAAAATGTTTAATATTACCCTCCGTTATAATATTAGTCCAAATATATCCCTAACGTCATACTATGGGTCCAAATATATCCCCGACATCATAAAAACGGTACAAACTTACCCTTTCTCCGTTAACTGCCTCCCCTATGAACACATTTTATTGCTAAATTACCATTTCTCCCTGTTTAAGCTACCAAGTTCAATTACTTTGAAGTTCTATCGTTATTTAGAAGAATTCACTACCTCTACTTCCTCTTGTTGCTTCTCCGACTGATCCTGGAGTTGTACGTACCTTCACTTTGACCTTAAAATTTTGTATTTTATTTTGCATTTCTTGTGTTGTCTGAATTTGTAAAACATATTTAGGAAAAATTTGGTAGAACTTTTATTTTAACATAAAACGTAAAGAGGAAAAAAAAAATGGTAGCCTTCCAGAAATGTGGTTGAAGAGAAAGAAAAAAAAATTAACTCTCGTGTCTAGGTTGTTTTTCTTTCTCACCATGGTCAATATTGAAACCTTAAACTAGTTTGCTCATATCTTTGCTTAGTAATAAAACAAAATGTATTTTCGTTCGTATAAGCATGATTTGAATAGCAAAATTAAAATTTTCTCGGTTCACATTGTTTCATATTATCTTTAGTTAGCATTTCTTTTGATATAATCTGTTTGTATATATGTGATCTGCAATTTTTCTTCAAATGAACTGGAAAGAAAGGTTATGAGGAAGGGATGAAAATGAGAGTATAATGGTGAGGTGGCAATGAAATGTTGTCATAGGAAGGCAGTTAACGGGGCAAGGGTAGGTTTGTACCACTTTTATGATGTCAGAGATATATTTGTACCGATAATATGACGTTAGGTATATATTTGGACTGATAGTATAACGGAGTATAATATTAAACCTTTTTCAATAGTATAGGGACATATTTGACCCTTTTCCGAATAAATTAACCACATCGCGAACATAAACCTAACCCAAAAAATCCTAGGAGATTTCTCCTCATCTGCCTATCACTTGGCACAATGGCATTCTTTTAAACCTCCTACAGTATAATTCTCGTAACGAGAGAAAAGTAAATATTAGGCTTTTCAAAAATACTTGTGATAAGTGAAGTGAATCATATATACACCATTTCGGCTTAATTTACCAAAGTTATAGGAATAAATTCTAATATGATTATCAAGTAGAGAAAGGAGATGAATGATTAGATTAATAATACCTAAAAGGGAGAGTAATGTGAACAGTTCAGGTTCAGAAAATTAAATTAAACTGCGTTAAAAGCAAAGATTGAAAAAGAGGGTAGGGTGTGAAATTCATGGATAACCTTGTACTTGGAAACGGCATCGTTGAAAGCGTTGATGAGGGCAGAATCATCCCATAGATCTTCTCCTTTCCCCATTAAAGTTGCAGCAAAAGAGGGTTTAACCAAAGGGTTTAACTTTGTTCTAAGGCTTGTGACCCCAACAAATTGGAATTGACTACAGTATGACCAAACCTGAGGCGGTGAGTTCTTTTTTTTTTTTAAATAATTAATTGAATCGACTTGTATTAGTAAAAAAAAAAAAAAAAATTGACTTCTTTCCGCCACAATCTTTGATAAGTATCAATAAAATATAGTATTTGATTGATCAATAATAATTGTGTTACCTATCTTCCATATTATATCAAAAGAAGAGTAGTTTGCAATGTGGCTAAGTCAAAAGGCAAGCTAAAATAAAGTTATTTGGCAATTTCAAGACAACATAAAAACTTTAAATTATAATTGGAAAAATATTTAATAAAAGTAGTAGTCCAAGATTTTATATATGTATTTTTAATTAAATTTGTGTAGGTATCCTTTTTTGAGCAAGAATCAATTAAAGTTTCATTGAAAATCTTATACACTAATTTAAGTTGAAATAATCTATATCTATCAACAACAACAACCCAGTATATTCCCACAAGGTGGGATCTGGGGAGGGTAATATGTAGACAGGCTTACCTCTACCCGAGAGGACAGAGAGGCTGTTTCCAATCGACCCTCGGCGCAGGGAAAAGAAACGCAAACAAAAATAAAAACAAAAACCGCATTAGTTACTCTAGCATACATCGCATAAAAGGTATCTAAACATAAGAGACATAAATATCATAAATAAGCTGGCATGCAATGATATTAAAACAGTAACTACCATAAATGACTACCACAAGAGAACACAAACTAATCTATGGGCGGCCCTGCCACGCCTCACCCACCCCGGGAAAGGAGTACAAAAAATCTAGAAGCCTCTATCCTACAACCCTGATACTAGACCTCCAGACTTTCCTATCAAGGGTCATGTCCTCGGAAATCTGCATCCTGGCCATGTCCTGTCTAATTACCTCTCCCCAGTATCTCTTGGGCCTCCCTCTGCCTCGCCTCACACCGACCACCGCTAGCCGCTCACAACTCCTCACCGGGGCATCGGGGCTTCTCCTCCGCACATGCCCGAACCACCGAAGTCTCGCCTCTCGCATCTTTCTCATCTAGTGGGAACATCCCACCTTCTCCCGAATAACTTCGTTCCTAATCTTATCTAACCTGGTGAGCCCGCACATCCACCTAAGCATCCTCGTCTCCGCAACCATCATCCTCTGAACATGAGATTTCTTCACTGGCCAAATACAAAAGCTACTCGTGAAGCCAAATGTCAAAGCAAGAAATTAACACGTGACTCATTAGGACATTATTCCTAATTTATAGGAAGTACAAAAACAATAATTACAAATTTATTTTAATGAGGATTAGGAGGAAGACTAAATTTTGTTTTTTAAAAAAAAAAACTGATTCCATTCCTTCCAAAACCGTCACTTTTCTTCTTTATTTTTACGAATTAAAAAACAACAAAATGCAATACATTTTGATTAGAATTATGATAGGAACTGTAATTTAATTTATTTTAAATCAAAAAACTACTCATTCATTCAAAACGATTAGTTTTCTTCCAATTTTATAGGAATCTATCTATATCTATATATTATTAAAAGAAGAGGATAAAACCTTCTCCTTAAGCCAAGTGGCAGCATAAAAAAAAGCCACGTGGCATAATTAGTTACTAAGTAGTTTTTAAGTTAATAATTAGTTATTAGTTATTATATTTGAATTTAAATATCTATACAAATAAAAAAATAAAAAAAAAACTACCACACACACAGAAACACTATATATATGGGGGAGAGATGATTTAGGTTAGTTAATTTCTTTATTTCATTTTTTAAAATTATTTTCTTTTTTATTTTATAAAATAAAAATATATCTATTCATTAAAATGGAGAAAAATATAATAAAATTAAAAATAAAAATAAATATTTTCAATAGTAATAAAATATATATCTCCTATTATATTATAAAAAATAGCATACAAAAATATTAAATAATTAATATGTTAATATTCTATCTATATATTATTAAATGTCAAAGAAAAAGACACCACATTAATACAAGTGATAGCCTAGATAAAAGCCATATGACATAATTAGTTAATAACAAAAAATTATTTAATAAAAATTTACAAAGAAATTAACTACTAAAATATCGGTGAGGTTGGGTATATCGTATTGACAAATAAAATTTAGTAAAGCAATACAATCTAATAATATCAAACAAGAATAATTATAACTTAATTTTTTCTTTTTAATATTCACCGCGCATCGCGCGGGTACGATCTATATATAATTAAAAGCCAAAGACAAAAGTCCCTCATAAAGCCAAATGTCACATCAATAACATGACACATGGCATGTTAGGACATTGGTCCTAATTATTAGGAAGTTGAATTTGGAATTACAATTTTATTTATTTTAAAGAAAATGTAAATGACAGTTTTTCTTTTCGAAATTCAAAATTTCAGAATTTTATATTTTAAAAAAATAACTCATTGTAATTATCACAAATATGTAAAAAGAAAATTTATTTTAGATTAATTGGAGTTTTAAAATTATTTTACATATAAAAAAGAAAATAATAAAATAAAATAAAAAACTACCATATATATATATATATATATATATATTATTAAAAAACAAATAAGAATATATATATATATATATATATATATATATATATATATATATATATATATATATATATATATATATATATATATATATATATATATATATTGGTTACTTTATTTGGATTTAATAAATATAGATATCTTATAATTAAATATAATAAAAAACAACAAAAATAAATATATACATAAAATAACTACCCATTCAAATAGGGTGAGAGTAGTTTTAAGTTTGAATTTTTAACTTATTTTAAAATAAAAAGAAAAAAATTAACCTATAAAAACGAAAAAAAAGAGAAGAAACAATGCCCATTCAAATCGAGAAGTGGTTTCAAGTTGAAGTTTCAAAATAACTTTAAATAAAAAAATAAAAAATAATAAATTACCAATTCAATTTGGGGAGTAGTTTTATATTGGAGTTTTAAAATTAATTTAAATTAAAAAAATGAAAAATCTATTTATATATACACATAAAAGATGAAACTAATAAAACAAATAATATAAAAAACACAAACACACACATATATATATATATATATATATATATATATATATATATATATATATATATATATATATATATATATATATATATATATATATATAAAAAGCCAAAGACAAAAACTTCCAATGAAGCCAAGTGTCACAACCAGCAATAGACAAGTGGCTCATTAGGACATTGTTCCTAATTTCTACCAACTACAAAAAAAAACAATTACAATTTTGGTTTAATTAAGATTTGGAGGAAGATAAATTTTGTTTTAAACAAAAAAGAAAAATAAAATCCATTCCTTCCAAAACCGTTAGTTATCTTATTAAAAATAGTCTGTATTCTACTAAATGTATAGTAACTGACAAGGAGTTAAAAATATATTTTTATTATTATTTTGATTTGAAGAATACTTTTTCCAAAAATGTAAATTAAAACGGTTTATATTTATGTATAGCCGAAACTTTTCCCATATTTGTAGGAAATTTAAAAAAGGAGTTATAAATTTATTTTTATTAACATTAGGATTAGTATATGAAGAATATATATTTTAAAAATCAAAATGAAAACGGTTAAGTTTCATTCAGAACCGTCAATTTTTAAAACTTCTGTATTATACAGTTTTTGCTCATTTAATTATTTTATTTGTTGAAGTTTAAATAATATAACAATAAAAACCTTTCAAAACACTTGTTAACCCTGAATATTAACTGCCGATCTTAATTCATTTAAACTTAACCTAAATTTATGCTGCAAAAATACGAAACCTTCAATCCACTTTCACACGAATTCCATTCCCTCAACTGAGATTTACATGTCTGTTTTGCAATTATAGAATACTCGAAATGCATATATCTTCTACAACTACACAATCTACAATCCTAATGTCCATTCTTATATAACGATTTCTACAAAAGTTTCTTCCTATGCAAAAGATGCCTACTCACATTAATTTTATTAAAGATATAACTATTTCGAAGATGCAATGGAAGTTAAAAGTTCGTGTTGTCCGTTTGTGTGAAGTACCTGATCGTTTTAATCCAGGCACTTGTCACGACCCAAACCCCGGTTGTGATGGCGCCCAACACATTGCTAGGCAAGCCCAGCCATGTTATCCATTTTACCAGCCAATCATTAATTAATTGGCTCCACACCGCAGTATTAATTAATTAGTGGACCGGACTGCACGCTGCAGTATTATTGCGCTTGGGATATAGGAGCCCCTTTGGAGTCTGCACACATTCCCAATGGGCGCTGTTATATATTATGGATCGGACTGCACGTCGCAGTGATATATGTATGGATCGGACTGCACGCCGCAGTGATATATGTATGGATCGGACTACACGCCGCAGTATCATAGCGCTTGGACTGAGGGAGCCCCTCCGAAGTATGTATACACCTATATATTGGAACGGGCTGCACGTCGCTGCATTATACATATATATACACATATATTGGATCGGCTACACGCCACAGCAATATGAGTGAGGACTAGGTCGGTGTGGGACCGTTGTGAGACAGATATGGATCGGAAATGAGATTATTCACTGTAGAGATGACTTACCCGTGAGGTTACCCTTAGAATTATTTAGTGATTGTACACGTGTTCTTATTTTCAGTTGTTATTTATTATTATTACTCACTGAGTTGAAATATACTCACCCCACTCCCCTGCACTTTTTGTGCAGATTCACAGGTTCCAAAGGGCAGTTGAGCTATCGCAGCTGCTTCGTTACTATTATCCGAGGAGACTTCGAGGTAGTTGCCGACGTCCGCAGGACCTGATCTCTTCCTCTTATCATCTTGTTGTTTTCATTCTGCCTAGACTTGCTTGTATAGGATATCTCATTGTAGAGGCTCAGACTTATGACACCACGATTTGGTTGGGGCTGTATTTTGTATGCTTTTATTTTCGCACTTAATGTCTTGATATGAAAACAAGTTGTTAACATTAATTGATCAAATTAATTAATGATTGGCTGGTAAATTGGATAATATCGTCGGGCTTGCCTAGCAATGTGTTGGGCGCCATCACGACCGAGGTTTGGGTCGTGACAACACTGTTTTTCGATTGAATTGGTCCTACAAGATAAAAAGGTATTTTAACTATTTTAACCTTGCTAATTCAGGTTCAGTTTTTGAATTGTTGCTTCATTATGCATAAATTTGTTTGTTCCTCCAAATTGTTATATAATTATATCTTTCTCTTTGACGCAAACATTGGTACTTGATTATTGTATAGTACGCATTCTGAAATCTTTAATTTTACAGTTTTCTTTCCCATGAAATGATATTACCTGCAGAATGTATATATGTTCATTACAATAGGGTAACTTCTGATAGCATGTAAAATCAAGTGTATTTATTTGGATAAGAAAAAAAAGGATTAAGACAACAGCTATGTATATTTGTTACAGTTTATCTACAAAACAAAATTAGCAGTAATAAAAACAAAATTATAGGGACATAATATTGTATGTGGATGTGCTCATCTGCATTTGAAAAACAAAGAAAAAGAATTGGGTTGTAGTAGAGGTTTCCTTTCTACGTGGAATAAGTGAAGTGATGAAAGTATGTCACTACCACTGTATTATGTTTTCAAGGCTGCAGTAGTAGGAAACAACACTTTTAAATAACTGTGAACTTGCTGTGTTAATGCCATAGTGACCATATATTGTACAATGGAGAAATTGAATTACTGTATGGTTATTTCTTTTTTTATCCGTTTAGATTGGTGTAATTCGCTCATAATTATTCGAGCCGATTAATAGATCTGAATTACACATTGACATCAAATGTTAATATGTGGTAAAATTATAAAGTAGTATCCATACATTATTTAATGTATAAATTAGTATGACTCTAAATTTGTAATCTCTTTTAACGCAAATATTTATATTTATTTTTGTAGGGCGATCAGATAAGTGCTTCTATTGGCAAGTAAATTTTGCATCTTTTCAAAACACAAATTACTGAGCTAGGATTATATAACATGGAAAACTTTATCGTATGTCATAATAAGGAGAAGTTCAACTGCACGAAACACAGGTTGAGGCTGACGTTCACTCAACGGACAACATTGTCGGAAACAACGGACCCACTATTCCCAATGAATATCTTTGATTTACAACCATATGATGAATTGATAAATAAGGTTGACGTGAACGAGACTGAATTATGTGTAATATAACTTTTATGTTACTTTTGTAATTAAATATTTATCTACTCTTTATGTCACGACCCTAGTTCACCAATCGTGAATCCGTCATGACGGCACCCAGTCTTCGCGACTAGGTAAGCCTAATACGATGCGGAATATACAATTTCATGAACAAAAGATAAGACAGCGGAATAATGTAAATGAAATGTAATAAGTGCCGCTCGGCACATACACTTTTCCAAAACCACACTAGGCAATATACTACCAAGACCCAGAAACCCACGGGCAACACAAACTAAGAAAAAGTACAACTGTGGCTCTATACATCAGTAATGTCTATACAACGAAAGTAAGGGAAACAACTACTATCACTAGTGAGAATAGAAGGGGACTCCCCGGATCCACGGACGTAGCAGATCATACCTCGAGTCTCCTGAAGAGCTACTAGATCACCTGAAATGTGCCTGATCTGATATACTGCACAACAAAAGTGTGCGGAAGAGTAGCATGAGTACACCACGGCGATACTCAGTAAGTGCCAAGCCTAACCTCGATGGAGTAGTGACGAGGAAGGTCAGGGCCCTACCGAGGGACAATAACATAATGATAATAACAATAATAAGCAGTTTAAATAAGAATGAATTTGAAATAACAACAATAAGGTAATTACTGCAACCGTCTACAATTAATCTAACAACGAGTAACCAACACAACATAAATTCAAATTAACAAGTCCAGGATCTACGGGAATTGAACCCGCAGTCCCTCTCTATAACCAACAACTCAGGATCCCCGGGAATTTAACCCGCAGTCCCTACATCAGTATCTCTGGGTCTCCGGGAATCGAACCCTTAACCCTAGGATCTCCGAGAATTGAACCCGCAGTCCGTGCCTCAATATCTCAGGATCTCCGGGAATCGAACCCGCAGTCTGTATCTCAATAGTTCAGGATTTCCGGGAATTGAACCCGCAGTCAATATCTCAATATCTCAATAAACTCCGGATCTCCGGGAATCGAACCCGCAGCCCTTGGATCTCCGAGAATCGAACCCGCAGTCTACAAACACTACAACTTTGGGTCTCCGGGAATCGAACCTGCAGCCCTTGGATCTCCGGGAATCGAACCGCAGTCCACAAACACAAAAATAAGAAGGAAAGCACAGAGACATGTGAAATACATAACTATAATTACACTAAAACCAGTATCAACAAATATCAAGAAGTTTAAGTAAGAAAAATAGACACTTAGACAGATAATCCTATCTAACCATGCTTTTCCAACGAATACCAGGTAAATGTTACAATTTAATCAGCAAAATAACAAAAATATCAAGCTAAATGACAGAAATATCACGATTTGAGCAGTTCAATTAAGGTGGTTTCCAACAATCTGCGCATGTACACGCCCGTCACCTCGCGTACAAGGCATTTAAATTAATCCATAATATCCTAGGGGAGAAGGTGTCCCCCACACGAGGTTAGACAAGCCACTTACCTCGATTCCGGTGCAAAACCGCTAAGAAACGACCCTTTTGCCATGAGTATCCGACTCCGAGTGGCCCGAATCTAGTCAAACCAATTATACAGTGTAAATAACATCACAAGTAACTAATTACAATGATAAAATTACAGCTACGACGCGAAAGTGAGTGCAATGACCAAAATACCCCTGAATCATCGGCTCGGAATTGAAATATTTTTACGTTTTCAGAACCATCGTACTCTCACGAGTCTAACCATATAAAAATCTCCCAAATCGGAGGTCAATTCCTCCCCCAAAACCCAATAGTTTGGTCTATGAACTTCCACCCAATTTCACATTAAAAACTGAAATTAAAAGGTAAATTTAAGAGGGGATTCGTGGAAATTGATCAAAACAGAGTGAGAAACATTTACCCAAATCACCCAGGTGAAAATCCCTTCAAAAATCGCCCAAAACCGAGCTCTAGAAGTCAAAAGTGATAATATGAAGAAACCCTGGAATTTGGGATTTAATCTTTCTGCCTAGGTGTTTTCTTCATCGCGATCGCGTAGGGATAATCGCGATCGCGTAGAGTAAGTTGAGAGGGCTCAGAGATTGTTCATCGCAATCGCTATGTTAAGGATGCGACCGCGGAGAAGAAGGGACCGGTGCATTGCGATTGCGTAGAGATGGATGCGATCGCGTTTAATAAAAATCCAGGTCTGGGAATTGCCTTATACGAACGCGTGACTAAGACTATGATCGCGTGGAGAGGAGTTTTAAAGCATCGCGATCACGTAGGGCAGCATGCGATCGCAGGAGGACCATTGCAATCGCGTAGAAGAGTGGCAGAGTCAGCAGTTGCAGCAGTTCAGTTGTGTTATTTAACTCAAAAATGGTCCGTTTGGAACCCCGGATTCATCCCGAGGCCCCCGGGACCCCAACGGAAACCACCAACCTACTCCAAAACATGATACGAACTTGTTCCAATCATAAAAACATACCCTTAAACACGGAAATCACCAAATTAAAGCGAATTCAAGCCTAAGTTTTATCCAAAACTTCTGAAACCTACATGCTATCAAAAACCCGACCAAACAATGTCCGAATGACCTAAAAATTTGCAGACATATCCAAAATGACCTAACGAAGCTACTGCAACTGTCGGAATCCCATTCCGACGCCCGGATCAAAATCTCACCTATCGATCGGATTTCCAAAAATTTCAAACTTCAGCATTTCAAGCCTAATTGAGCTACAGACCTCCAAAATACATTCCGAACACGCTCTCAACCCCAAAATCACCTAACGGAGCTAATGGAACCATCGGATTTCCATTCCGAGGTCGTCTTAACACTATTCAGAATACGTACCATTTTTCAACTATAAAGCTCTCATTTATGGACTAAGTGTCCCAAAACACTATAAATTCTAGAACCGAACCTCCCGGCTAACTACAATAGCAGAAATGAATTTAGGGGAACAGTTAAATAGGGGATCGGGGCGTAAATTTCAGAAACGACCGACCGGGTCGTTACATCTTCCCACACTTAAAAGATTTGTTCGTCCTCGAACGAGCATAGAAAACATACCTGGAGTGGTGAAGAGATGAGGGTACTGGTTGCGCATATCCTGCTTGGTCTCCCAAGTCGCCTCCTCAGCCGGCTGACCCCGTCATTGGACCTTTACTGAAGCGATGTTCTTTGACCTTAGCTTCTTGATTTGCCTGCCCAGAAAAGCCACTGGCTCCTCAACCTAAGACAGATCCTCGTATAGCTGAACAGAAGTGAAACCAAACATGTGCGACGGTTACCATGGTATCTCCGGAGCATAGGGACATGAAATACGGGATGGCTCCGACTAGGCTAGGAGGTAAGGCCGGCTCATAAGCAACCTCCCCAACATGCCTCAAAATCTCAAAGGGACAATGAATCTCGGACTCAGCCTGTGACGACCCAAAGGGTCATCACTTATTTTATTAATCATTTCGAGCTTCTGAGGCCTTGAAAACCTCATTCTATGTTGCCTCGATTTACATGCACAATCCGGGCATGTGGCCGAAAAGATTTTGTGATAGAAAATATGAATTCTATGAGAAATTTGGATAAAAATGATATTAATATTGATATGGTTGACTTCGGTCAACATTTTTGGTAAACGGATCCGGACCCGAGATTGGATGGTCCCGAGAGGTCCGAAGGAAAATATGGGACTTGGACATGCGTCCGGAGTCGAATTCTGAGGCCTAGAGCCCAAGTTATGAATTTTTACGTGAAATTGTTTTTGATGTAATTGTTAAAGGAAAATGAATTAATTGACCTTGGTATCGGGCTCGTATTTTGGTTCCGATGCCCGGTACAAGTCTTAAATATTATATATGTGCTTTCTGCAAAGTTTGGTGACATTCGGATGTCGTTTGATATGTTTTGGACCTTGAGTTCCAAGTTTGAAAGTTTTGAAAAGCAAAAGTATGAAAGTCATGAACTTGAGGCTTGATTTTATGAAAACGATGTGATATTGGCGATGTGATCGCACGAACAAGTTTGTAATATGTTTTTGATGTTGTGTACATGTTTGGTTTGGAGCCCGGGGGGCTCGGGTAAAGATTTGATAGGCCGTTGGATCAATTTCTGAATTTTTACACTGCTGGTTTTTCACCCAGCTGTTGGCTTCGCAATTGCGAAGCATTTCTCGCAATTGCGAAGGTGACAGATCAAGGCAGGGTTCGCAAATGCGAACCCTTGATCGCAAATGCGAAGGGCGTCCAGGACGGCTTGGGTTCGCAAATGCGAACATAACCTCGCAAATGCGAGGCCTTCATTGTTAAGCCAGGCTTCGCAAATGCGAAGCATTCTTCGCAAATGCGAAGGTCCCTGGAGGCCAGCCTTGTTCGCAAATGCGAACATTATGTCGCAAATGCGAACCTCCCAGTATGCCTTGGCTTCGCAAATGCGAACAAAAGTTCGCAAATGCGAACTTACCATCCTTAGCTTATTTTTCAAACTCCAGAATTTGGTCGGGGTTCGCAATTGCGAACCCATGTTCGCAAATGCGAACACAGAGACCTGTAAATCACGATTTCCAGCTTCATTTTTCACATTTCACAACCCAAAAACACCCATTGGCAATTTTTCACGAACTCCCTCTTCTTCAAAGCAATTGTAAGTCACTTTTTACTTAATTCTTTCAATTCCTAACAACATTAAACATGTTTTTCAATAGAAATCAAAGGTTTTCATGGTAGAATTTCTTGTTCTTGGTAGAATATAGGGTTTTTCATGAATTGGGAAATTGGAGCTCGAATTGAGGTCCGATTTTGAAACAAATCATATACTTGAACTCGTGGGGGGATGGGTAACCGGATTTTGGTCCGAACCCCGAGTTCCGATCATGTGGGCCCGGGGTCGAAATTCACTATTTCGGGTAGAATGTTGTAAAAGTTGTAATTGGCCTTATGAACTAGTTTGTTGAGTAGTATTGATGATATTAAATCAATTGTGTATAGATACGATTGGATTGGAGCCAAATTTGAAAGGAAAAGGCATTGCCACAGATTGAATTGTTCGTAAACATTCGAGGTAAGTGTTTGTTCTATCCTAGTTTGAAGGAATAGGAATTTAGTTGTGTATGAATTGTTGATTAAGAGTTACTGGTGTCACACCGGTAATGGATATAAATTGTTGAATTATTATTAATTATTGGTTAAATGCCGGTAATATATATATATATATATATATATATGTTTATGAATTGGGATCGCGTGGCGCGCCGACCACTTATATGATAAGAAATGGGATCGTGTGGCATGCCGACCACAAAGTGATTTAAATCTTGGCATTGGCCATAGTTTCCGGTAGCCTATTAATATGTTTGGGAGCGGGTGGTACGCCTACTACAAGATATAATCTATTGATATATTTAGGAGCGGGTGGTACGCCTACCACGAGATATAATCTATTGGTATATTTGGGAGTGGGTGGTACGCCTACCACAAGATATAATTACTGTTATAGTTGGGAGCGGGTGGTACGCCTACCACGAGATATGAAATGAAAAAGGAATTGAGACATGAAAGTAAGATTTATTCTGTTGACTAGATTACTCTGGATATCATGAGTTATTGATTGTTATTTCAGAGCCGAGTCTTTCCTTATAAATGTTTTGTATATATATATATTACAACTGTACAGGTTTATGTGGGTGACTGGCCTTAGTCTCGTCACTATTTCGCTGGGATAGGCCAGGCACTTACCAGCACATGGGGTCGGTTGTGCTGATACTACACTCTGCGCTCTTTTGCGCAGATACAGGTTACGGACAGCAGCAGCGGCAGTAGCGATTGTGGATATTCCGACTACTGAGACTACGAGGTAGCCTTGCAGGCGTCCGCAGGACCCGTTGTCTCTTCTATCTATGTTTTTCATTCTGTTATCTCATGTATTCGAGATAGACAGCTTATGTTTCTTTCAGACAATTGTGTGTATTATTCTTAGAAGTTCGTGAGTATTGTGACACCAGTCTTGGGTAGTGTATCATGTTTGAGTTTCTTTATCATATTTGATAAGATTGACCAAGTCTTCCGCTAAGTTTAATTATTCCGCTGTAATTTATATGTTTTATTTTTTTAAAGTCTTAATAAGAGTTTGGTAACTAATGGAAATGAAGTAATATTTGGCTTGCCTAGCTTCCACTAGTAGGTGCCATCATGACTCCCGATGGTGGGAAATCCGGGTCGTGACAAGTTGGTATCAGAGCACTAGGTTGCATAGGTCTCACAACTCACGAACAACCTTAGTAGAGTCTGAAGGATCGGTATGGAGACGTCTGTATTTACCCTCCAGAGGCTACAGAGTTAAGAAAATTTTCCCTTTATTCTTTCCGAGTCGTGCGACTTGATCTTTCAAATGTTAATTGAACTTCTACTCTGTTCTTCCGCAGATGGTAAGAACACGTGCATCCTCATCTACTGACCAGCAGCCCGAGGTCCCAGCAGCGGCAGCTCCCGCTAGGGGCAGAGGCCGAGGTCGAGGTCGTCCTAGAGGCCAAGGTAGGGGTAGAGCTCAGCCCCGAGCAGCAGCACAAGTGACAGAACCTCAGGCTCATATCGAGGAGGAGGTTCCAGTTCCAGCAGCTCCAGTAGGCCCAGCTCAGGTCCCAGGAGGGGTTATGTTTTCACCGGATCTTCAGGATGCTTTGGTCCGGATAGGAGGTTTTATGGACAATATCACCAGAGCAGGTTTATTACCAGTAGCACCAGCCACTTCTCAGGCTGGAAAAGGTAATGAGACTCCTGCTATGCGCACTCCGGAGCCAGTAATTCCCCAGGCTCAGGTTCCTATGATTCATCCAGTTGAGGCAGCTCAGCCTGTTATTGTGACTCCGTCTAATGAGGGTGCATCTATGTCCGCTGACGCGTTATGGAGATTGGACAGGTTTACCAAGCTGTTCACTACCACATTCAGTGGCACTCCTTCAGAGGATCCACAGAATTTCCTATATAGCTGCCACGAGGTTCTCCGTACTATGGGCATTGTGGAGACTAATGGTGTGGACTTTGCTACTTTTCGATTATCTGGTTCTGCCAAGACTTGGTGGAGGGATTATTGTTTATCCAGGCCAGCGGGATCATCATCTTTGACTTGGGGGCAATTTGCGGAATTGTTCTTGGAAAAGTTCCTTCCAGCAACTCAGCGGGAGGCTCTGCGCAGACAATTTGAGCGTCTTCATCAGGGTTCTATGTCTGTCACACAGTACGAGACTAGGTTCGTGGACCTGGCTCGTCATGCTATTATCATACTTCCCACAGATCGGGAAAGGGTGAGAAGGTTTATTGATGGCTTGAATCAGCCAATTCGACTACAGATGGCTTTGGGGGCAGGAACTGAAATCACTTTTCAGGAGGCGGCTAATGCAGCCCGCCGGATCGAGATGGCTCTGTCATAGGGAGCAGGTCGTGGATCAGATAAGAGGCCCCGTAATTCGGGTAGATTCAGTGGTACCTCGTCTGGAGATAGAGATTTTCATGATAGAGGCCATCCTCCTAGGACTTATCAGTCAGCTATTCAGGTTTCTCGTGATGCTTCAGGTGATCGTAATTCTCAGCCACGCTACTCTGATCAGCAGCCTATCAGTGCACCACCACTTCGCTATTTTCAGCAGCCGAGGGCTTGTTTTACG
Source organism: Nicotiana noctiflora (assembly GCA_032618575.1). NCBI lineage: Eukaryota > Viridiplantae > Streptophyta > Magnoliopsida > Solanales > Solanaceae > Nicotiana > Nicotiana noctiflora. The sequence goes on along the minus strand of JASVEL010010826.1, from coordinate 88,268 downwards.
TGCGGTGATCTTAGGCACATTGCAAAGTATTGCCCTCGAGCTTCTGATAGATCTCAGCAGTAGGGTTCTCGTGCCATGATTCAGGCCGCAGTTCCCCCACAGCCTGCCCAGCCAGCTAGAGGCAGAGGTAGAGGATATAGAGGTGGAGGTAGAGGTCATAGAGGTAGAGCTCAGACCGATAGAAGTAGAGACCAGCCAGCAGCTGATCGTCCTAGAGATACTGCTCAGGGTGGTGGGGCGCAGCCCCGATGTTATGCACTTCTCCGCCAGACCAGAGGCTGAGTCTTCTGATGCCGTCATTACAGGTATTATTTTGGTTTGTGATAGAAAGGCATCAACATTATTTGACCCTGGGTCTACATATTCGTATGTGTCTTCCTATTTTGCACCGTACTTGATTCAGCCCAGTGATCCATTGAGTGTTCCTGTTCATGTGTCTACACCGGTAGGCAATTCTATTGTGGTTGATCGAGTTCATCGGTCATGTATTATAGTAATTGAGGGTCTCGAGACCCGTGCTGCTGATTTATTGCTCCTAAATATGGTGGACTTTGATATTATATTAGGCATGGACTAGCTATCTCCATATCATGCTATTTTAGATTGCCATGCCAAGACGGTGACTTTAGCTCTGCCGAATTTGCCTCGTATAGAGTGGAAAGGAATTTCAGGTCATACTTGTCGCAATGTTATTTCTTATGTTAAGGCTCAGCGTATGGTTGGGAAGGGATACTTGGCTTATTTGGCCTATGTCCGTGATTCCAGTGCTGAGGTTCCTTCTATTGACTATGTGCCTGTGGTTCGCGAATTTCCTGAAGTATTTCCTTCAGACTTGCCATGTATGCCGCCCGATAATAGGGACATTGACTTTTGCATTGACTTGGCTCCAGGCACTCAGCCTATTTCCATTCCCCCATATCGTATGGCTCCGCCGGAGTTAAAAGAATTGAAGGAACAGTTGCAGGATTTACTTGAAAAGGGTTTCATTAGACCCGGTGTTTCGCCGTGGGGTGCGCCAGGTATTATTTGTAAAGAAGAAAGATGGTTCGATGAGAATGTGCATTGACTATCGACGAGTTAAACAAGGTGAATATCAAAAATAAATATCCATTTCACGCGAATTGATGATTTATTTGACCAACTTCGAGGTGCCAAGGTATTTTCAAAGATAGATTTGAGATACGGCTATCATCGAGCTGAAGATTAGGGCATCCGATGTCCACAAGACGGCGTTTCGCACTCGGTATGGACATTATGAATTTCTGGTCATGTCTTTTGGGTTGACAAATGCTCCAGCGAGCTTTTATGAAATTAATGAATCGGGTGTTCCGGCCTTATTTAGACTTGTTTGTAATAGTCTTCATTGATGACATATTAATATATTCCCGCGGTCAGGAGGAGCATGCGCAACATCTCAGAGTGGCCTTGCAGACTCTGAGAGATAGCCAACTATATGCAAAATTTTCAATGTGTGAATTTTGGCTAAGCTCAGTTGCATTCCTGGGTCATATTGTGACGGCAGCAGGTATTCAAGTTGATCCGAAGAAAATTGAGGCAGTCAAGAACTGGCCTAGACCGACATCAGCCACAGATATTCGGAGTTTCTTGGGTTTAGCGGGTTATTATCGCCGATTCGTAGAGGGATTTTCATCTATTGCAACCCCACTGACCAGATTGACCCAGAAAGGTGTTCAATTTGAATGGTCCGATGAATGTGAGGCGAGCTTTCAAAAACTCAAGACAACCTTGACCACAGCACCGGTATTGGTTTTACCCACAGGTACGGGGCCTTATACTGTTTATTGTGATGCTTCCCGTATTGGACTTGGTGCAGTGTTAATGCAGGATGGCAAGGTTATTGCCTATGCTTCGAGGCAGTTAAAGATTCATGAAAAGAACTATCCAGTGCATGATCTAGAATTGGCGGCGATTATTCACGCATTGAAGATCTGGAGGCATTATTTGTATGGTGTAGCATGTGAAGTATACACCGATTATAAGAGTCTTCAGTATCTGTTTAAGCAGAAAGAGTTGAATTTGAGGTAGAGAAGGTGGCTAGAATTGCTAAAAGATTATGATGTCACCATTTTATATCATCCGGGAAAAGCAAACGTGGTGGCCGATGCATTGAGTAGGAAGTCAGCCAGTATGGGCAGTCTTGCTTATATTCCAGTCAATCAGAGACCACTTGCTTTGGATGTTCGGTCCTTGGCCAACCGATTTGTGAGGTTGGATATTTCTGAGCCTAGTCGAGTACTAGCTTGCACGATCGCTTGCTCTTCATTAGAGCGTATCCGCGATCAACAATATTATGATTCTTATTTATGTGACCTTAGAGATACGGTGCAGCGAGGAGGTGCTAAGCAGGTCACCTTAGATGTTGATGGGATCCTAAGGATGCAAGGGCGTATTTGTGTGCCAAATTTTGATGGGCTTAGAGAATTGATTCTAGAAGAAGCTCACAGTTTGCGATATTCTATTCATCCAGGCGCAGCGAAAATGTATCGAGATTTGCGTCAACATTATTGGTGGCGCAGAATGAAAAAGGATATTGTGGCATATGTGGCACGGTGCCTTAATTGTCAGCAGGTTAAGTATGAACATCGGAGACCTGGCGGTTTATTTCAGAGAATTGAACTTCCTGAATGGAAGTGGGAGCGAATCACGATGAATTTCGTTTCTGGACTTCCGAAGACTCGGAAGAAGTTTGATGCTGTTTGGGTGATTGTTGATAGGCTGACCAAGTCAGGCTCATTTTGTTCCTATTGCCACTACCTATTCATCCGAGAGGTTAGCTGAGATTTATATCGGGGAGATCGTTCGCCTTCATGGCGTGCCAATCTCTATTATTTCAGATCGAGGTGCACAGTTTACCTCACATTTCTGGAAGACGGTTCAACGAGAGTTGGGCACGCAAGTTCAGCTAAGTACGGCCTTTCATCCCCAGACGGATGGTCAGTCCGAGAGGACTATTCAGATACTGGAAGATATGCTTCGGGCGTGCTTTATTGATTTTGGAGGTTCGTGGGATAATTCTTGGCAGAGTTTGCTTATAATAATAGTTATCAATCGAGCATCCAGATGGCTCCTTATGAAGCATTGTATGGTAGGCGGTGTCGTTCTCCGGTTGGATGGTTTGAACCGGAGAAGCTCGGTTATTGGGCACGGATTTAGTTCAGGAGGCCTTAGATAAGGTCAAGATTATTCAAGATAGGCTTCGCACGGCTCAATCCAGGAAAAAGAGCTATGCAGATCGCAAGGTTCGAGATATAGCTTTCATGGTTGGGGAGCGAGTATTGCTCCGAGTATCGCCTATGAAGGGCGTGATGAGATTTGGAAAGAAGGGCAAACTTAGCCCTAGGTTTATTGGGCCATTCGAGATTCTTGATCGTGTGGGAGAGGTGGCATATAAACTTGCCTTGCCACCTAGCTTACCAGATGTACATCCAGTGTTTCATGTGTCCATGCTTCGAAAATATCACGACGATCCGTCGCACGTGTTAGATTTTAGCACTGTCCAATTGGACAAAGATCTGTCCTATGAGGAGGAGCCGGTAGCTATCCTAGATCAGCAGGTTCGACAGTTGAGGTCAAAGAGTTTTCCTTCTGTGCGAGTTCAGTGGAGGGGTTAGCCTCCTAAGGCATCGACCTGGGAGTCCGAGTCTGATATGCGAAATCGCTACCCACATTTGTTTCCTGACTCAGGTACTTCTTTCTTTTGTCCGTTCGAGGATGAACGGTTGTTTTAGAGGCGGAGAATGTGACGACCCAAAGGGTCATCACTTATTTTATTAATCATTTCGAGCTTCTAAGGCCTTGAAAACCTCATTATATGTTGCCTCGATTTACGTGCACGATCCAGGCATGTGCCCAGAAAGTTTTTATGTTGAAATATATGAAAAAATGTGAGAAATTTGAAGAATTTGATATTAATATTGATATGGTTGACTTCGGTCAACATTTTTGGTAAACGGACCCGGACCCGAGATTGGATGGCCCCGAAAGGTCTGTAGGAAAATATGGGACGTGGACATGCGTCCGAAGTCGAATTCTGAGGCCTAGAGCCCAAGTTATGAATTTTTATGTGAAATTGTTTTTGATGTAATTGTTAAAGGAAAATGAATTAATTGACCTTGGTATCGGGCTCGTATTTTGGTTCCGACGCCGGTACAAGTCTTAAATATTATATATGTGCTTTCTGCAAAGTTTGGTGACATTCGGATGTCGTTTGATATGTTTTGGACCTTGAGTTCCAAGTTTGAAAGTTTTGAAAAGCAAAAGTATGAAAGTCATGAACTTGAGGCTTGATTTGATGAAAACGATGTGATATTGGCGATGTGATCGCACGAACAAGTTCGTTATGTGTTTTTGATGTTGTGTACATGTTTGGTTTGGAGCCCGGGGGGCTCGGGTAAAGATTTGATAGACCGTTGGATCAATTTCTGAATTTTTGCACTGCTGGTTTTTCACCCAGCTGTTGGCTTCGCAATTGCGAAGCATTTCTCGCAATTGCGAAGGTGACAGATCAAGGCAGGGTTCGCAAATGCGAACCCTTGATCGCAAATGTGGAGGGCATCCAGGACGGCTTGGGTTCGCAAATGCGAACATAACCTCGCAAATGCGAGGCCTTCATTGTTAAGCCATGCTTCGCAAATGCGAAGCCTTCTTCGCAAATGCGAAGGTCCCTGGAGGCCAGCCTTGTTCGCAAATGCGAACATTATGTCGCAAATGCGAACCTCCCGGTATGCCTTGGCTTCGCAAATGCGAACAAAAGTTCGCAAATGCGAACTTCCCATCCTTAGCTTATTTTTCAAACTCCAGAAATTGGTCGGGGTTCGCAATTGCGAACCCATGTTCACAAATGTGAACACAGAGACCTGTAAATCACGATTTCCAGCTTCATTTTTCACATTTCACAACCCAAAAACACCCGTTGGCGATTTTTCACGAACTCCCTCTTCTTCAAAGCAATTGTAAGTCACTTTTTACTTAATTCTTTCAATTCCTAACAACATTAAGCATGTTTTTCAATAGAAATCAAAGGTTTTCATGGTAGAATTTCTTGTTTTTGGTAGAATATAGGGTTTTTCATGAATTGGGAAATTGGACCTCGAATTGAGGTCCGATTTTGAATCAAATCATATACTTGAACTCGTGGGGGGATGGGTAACCGGATTTTGGTCCGAACCCCGAGTTCCGATCATGTGGGCCCGGGGTCGAAATTCACTATTCCGGGTAGAATGTTGTAAAAGTTGTAATTGGCCTTATGAACTAGTTTGTTGAGTAGTATTGATGATATTAAATCAATTGTGTATAGATACGATTGGATTGGAGCAAAATTTGAAAGGAAAAGGCATTGCCACAGATTGAATTGTTCGTAAACATTTGAGGTAAGTGTTTGTTCTATCCTAGTTTGAAGGAATAGGAATTTAGTTGTGTATGAATTGTTGATTAAGAGTTACTGGTGTCACACCGGTAATGGAGATAAATTGTTGAATTATTATCAATTATTGGTTAAATGCCGGAAATATATATATATATATATATATATATATGTTTATGAATTGGGATCGTGTGGCGCGCCGACCACTTATATGATAAGAAATGGGATAGTGTGGCACGCCGACCACAAAGTGATTTAAATCTTGGCATTGGCCATAGTTGTTGGTAGCCTATTGATATATTTGGGAGCGGGTGGTACGCCTACCACAAGATATAATCTATTAATATATTTGGGAGCGGGTGGTACGCCTACCACGAGATATAATCTATTGGTAGGTACGCCTACCACAAGATATAATTACTGTTATAGTTGGGAGCGGGTGGTACGCCTACCACGAGATATGAAATGAAAAAGGAATTGAGACATGAAAGTAAGATTTATTCTGTTGACTAGATTACTCTGGATATCATGAGTTATTGACTGTTATTTCAGAGTAGAGTCTTTCCTTATAAATGTTTTGTATATATATATATATATTACAACTGTACAGGTTTATGTGGGTGACTGGCCTTAGTCTCGTCACTATTTCGCTGGGATAGGCCAGGCACTTACCAGCACATAGGGTCGGTTGTGCTGCACTCTTTTTGCGCAGATACAGGTTACGGACAGCAGCAGCGGCAGTAGCGATTGTGGATATTCCGACTACTGAGACTACGAGGTAGCCTTGCAGGCGTCCGCAGGACTCGTTGTCTCTTCTATCTATGTTTTTCATTCTGTTATCTCATGTATTCGAGATAGACAGCTTATATTTCTTTCAGACAATTGTGTGTATTATTCTTAGAAGTTCGTGAGTATTGTGACACCAGTCTTGGGTAGTGTATCATGTTTGAGTTTCTTTATCATATTTGATAAGATTGACTAAGTCTTCCGCTAAGTTTAATTATTCCGCTGTAATTTATATGTTTTATTTTTTTAAAGTCTTAATAAGAGTTTGGTAACTAATGGAAATGAAGTAATATTTGGCTTGCCCAGCTTCCACTAGTAGGCGCCATCATGACTCCCGATGGTGGGAAATCCGGGTCGTGACACAGCCGAGCACATTAGTCTGATATAATCTGAAGATATTCCCTTTTGTTCAAATAAATACTTCTTAAAGCCTAATTCCAACATCCAGAATTCTATGTCAGGCTTGTTTTCATCAAGAGATCACTCAATTATTCCTTACACGCCGTCCTCAAACATGACTGCATAACTTTGCTGGATTCTTACCCTGCAATACAAAATCCACATGACCACGATAATACTTTATGACCAAATCAGCAAAAATTTAATGAATTGGATGCTCCCTTTGCACCTCATGATCTACATAGGTCTTGTTTCTAACTTTTTACAATACTGACACGACGGAAGAGATGTGCCGATATCCATAACCAATCGCTGGATCAACAATTCATTGGGTCTATACTCCTGACAAGATCCATTACCTTGTCCTAAACCAGAGGATGATCTTTTCTCTATAATATACTTCATATAATCAGTTTGCACTGACCCTAAATCCCATAATCTCATCTCACCAAGTACGAACTGCTTAGGCAATAAGCCACCTCAGACACAATCAAAAGTCCTGCAAGATGACACAATGTGCCAGTAGGCTACTAATTCGTACGTGATACAAAAGGAAGGCGAACACTAGAGAGAACTATTCAACTCTCACACTAATATGGACTTCCTCAGAAAAATAGGAAACAGAACACATAAAAGCAATTATGGACACTGAAATAAACATCACACTGTTGCGGCGAGCAACCCGATCCCAAAAACATACCCATGGCGGCGTGCCACCCGATCCAAACAATATACCCATGGCGGTGTGCCACCCGATCCAAATATAAAACTCACACAAGGAGCCATACGTCGAGCTAAATAGCTCATCACATCAACATACTGAATATCGATCATAAGCACACTAAGGTGCATGATATCATTCACAAGGAAACATATAGCGCTACAGGCTACAACTCAAACACAACTGAGGTGCAATACATAATCTAAGTCTCAAGAGCCATCATGCTCATATAACATCACCGCTGAGCGGAACCTCAACACATAAGGAATTTACCAAGCCGTCTCACAGCTCATACGACGCAATATATCTTTACAAGAATTAACTAACCACAAAATAAGACCGCGACTATCCCTCCATAAAGAGTGCATTACTGAAATAAACACAACTAGCCTGATATAAGGCTCACTTCCACATTTAAATCTATCCACCGACCTTAAGTCTATCCGGATCGTGCCAAGCTAAGCCAATAATATTTCACGGGTCTATAACCCAATAAGCAGAGTGCCCTCCATACATAAATTCTCAAATGGATGATATCACCAAAATCCTCATACTTGGTTTAAATTTCTAACCAATCAAGTGACTACATGTCACACCTATACAATCTTCTTATGGGACAAGCTCCCACCATCTTCCGAATAATTAGCGGGCCTGCAAATTCAAACCACCGGCTGAACTAACGCTGAAAAGTGATCAGGAGCCCCTAACCGGGTGTGATGACCCGGCCCGTCATCATGTGAGTTATCACCCCGTTTTCCTCGTTGTATGCTCGTTCATGTTTCAATATGTATATTTGGCAAGTTTGAGTCAATTCGGATTGAGGTTGGTTAGAATTGAGACAAATAGTCTCTTAAAAGAAGGAATATTTGGGAAAAGTCAACCGAATGTTGACTTGTGAGTTAGAGAGCTCGGAATCGAATTCTGATGATTCGGTCAGCTCCGGGAGGTCATTTGTGGCTTAGGAGGAGCGATCGGAATTGAATTTGGAGGCCCGGTGTAGAAATAGGCTTGAATTGGCTAAGGTTGAATTTTGGCGAAATCCGAACGGTGGGTGAGATTTTGATCCGGGAGTCGGAATGGAATTCCGGCAGTTGTAGTAACTCCGTTAGGTGATTTTGGATATGTTTGCAAATTTTCAAGTCATTCGGACATCGTTTGGTCGGGTTTTTGATAGAATGTGAATTTTTAAAGTTAAAGTTAAACTTAACCTTGAATTTGTTGAAAACGGACGATTTTGATGTTAACGATAGAGTTTTGATGATTGGAACAAGTTCGAATAAGGTTATAGGACGTGTTGGTGCTTTTGGTTGAGGTCCGGGGGCCTCGGGTGAGTTTTGGGGTGGTTCGGACCATTTCTAGGCCATTTTTAACTGATGGTTTATGTCTGTAGCAGTGTTCTACGAGATCTCGGACAATAGGTCGCGATCGCGGTGAGTAAAATGTGCGAAAAATATTAATGAATCGCGATCGCGTGAAATGCTCAGCGATCGCGAAGAAGGAAATTTCTGTTGCATTCATCCTACTGCGGAAGCTCATATCTTTTTATATACAAGGAATTTTGAGGTGATGCAATAACAAAAGTTGTAGCTAATTGTGTCTAGTTTTTAGAAAGCTAAAGAAATATTGATTGGGACATCTGTGTCAACAGTTATGGACGTTACACTATAGGGTGTCCGAGAAGGATCTCTAATACTCATGTATAAATTGGGAAGCTTATATCTCAAAATGTATAAGGATTCAGGAAGTAAACAACAACTGAAAGTTATATCCATATGTGTCTAGTTTCTAGAACATCAAACGATTCATCATTCAGAGTTGTGTGCAAAATGTTATGACCATTATACTGAAGACTGTCCGGAGGAACCGAAATTTGTTCACCGTGATCGCGAAGCTTTTCCTGCGATCGCGAAGGGTAAATTTTGGGCCAAATTTTGTTTTCCGTGATTGCAGAGCCATTCTCGCGATCGCGATGAGCAATATGCCTGGGCAAAATATTTTTAAAACATTCCAGTCGCGAAATCAACCCATTTTTCCACCATTTTTTGTCATTCTTGAGAGCTTTTGGACGGGAAATGAAGGGATTTCGACGGGGAATCATTGGAGGTAAGTTTGATGAGTTAAATATATGATTTTATCAAAGAATCTTCCATTAATTCTCTGAATTTGGGTATGAAATCAAGAAAATTAGGGCTTTGAGCAAAAATCTTAAAATGGGGATTTGAAGGACCATTTGTAGTCCGAATTGGGAGTTCTTGGTATGTACGGACTCGTGGAGAGACGAGGATTCCGAAAATGTGAGTTTCATAATTTTTCGAGAAGCGTACCAAAAGTCGGATTTTGACAACTTCGTGGGTTTTGGTGTAAACCGAGTTATTTCGATTGGGTTATGTCTAATTAGCCTATATTGATGTATTCTTATTGATTTTGAGCAGATTTGGCATCTGAGGAGATTGAATTTCGAGGCAAGCGCAAGGCGGACTGAGGCTTCTACCGGTTCGAGGTGAGTGGTGATAGTAAATAATGTACTGAGGGTTTGAAACCCCGTACTAGCACTTCACAGTGCTATGTTGAGATGTGACACGCGTCTTCTAACGGGCGTGGTGACATTGTGATTGGGGAATTGGACTTGGTCTTTCCTGGCTAATAGTATATTGTGTATCATGATGGATAATGAGATTATAACTGTGTAATTGGGCTAATAGCCATGTTTGGGGCCTTGTGCCGATCTATAGATCATTAGGGGACCTGTAGAGCTAGGTGCCCCTTATATCGTGTTGGAAACTTACACTCAGCCGTAAAACTAGCTGAATAGCCTATTAAGAGCCAGTACTAGGTGTGTACTGTGAGGGACTGATCACTTAAGGTGGAAATCCCCTGATTTAGCTGAGTGGGCCTGGAAGGCCAATCCTATACTAATTGGGACAGGGTCGAGAACCCGTTATGAGGTATTATATGTCACACCTCCCTTTTTACTACCCCAAAAACATAATTGTGCTTATAGGTATACCTCGATGTTCAAATACCGAGACGGATATAATAGCATAGAGGAAGGAGTTTTTCCACTTAAAGGACAATCGGTTCGGGATTTTGTTTTGAATTATCAGAGTCGCCACTTGAGATAATAATGGTGTCCCAAGTCACCGGTTAATCCCGAATCCGAGGAAATTGACTCTTTTATTAATGTCCGCAAAACAAAGATGTGAATAAGGAACTCTGTTAACCCGGGAGAAGGTGTTAGGCATTCCTGGGTTCCGTGGTTTTAGAACGGTCGCTCAATCATCGTTCTTGACTTTTGTTTGACTCATTACAGATTTTAACAACATATATGTGCTTTTACTTTAATATTTTATAGAATTGCGACATTGCGAAAATACGCCTCGAGTCACACCGCAACCAGTACGCCTATGACTTTTGGTATATCTCAGCTTTGCCGGGATATAGGATTTGAGTTGCACCAAGTGCACACTCATTCATAGGAGAGTATATTAAATCGTGCCCTAAATGGTCTACCGGCTTTGAATTATTTTTGGGTAAGACTATGGAATTTCCTAATAGTCTTCCCGGATCTAATTATATTATCTCATTACTAAAGGGGCCCCCGCTTGTTTAATATTATGCGAGGCTCGTCCCGATTATTTATTAAAGTCCAATCCTATTTGTTCAACTATATTTTTCTATACATGTTCTTTCCTCAACCATGTTTCAGCTGTTATTCTATTTCAAATCTGGGCCCAGGCTATTGTCACAGCTTTTATTTGGGCCTGGGCCTCTGCATTTATACTTAGACGAGTACTAGACCTGCCCAGGCCTCAAAGGCCCAGGCGGTCTTCAGGCTTACGCTTGACAGCCCAGTCGATTTCACGCCACAGTTCAGGCCCACGTTACATGTTGGGCCCAAACCAAATGAGAATAATAGTAATGGAAATGGAAATGGTAAACAAATAACAGAACACTCATAAATCACTAAGATTGAATTCAATTGCATTTTTATTCAACAATAAAGGAAAATCAGTACACAAGTTATCAACCTTAACTCTGAATCAACTATTCTCTGTACATGAGAATTTAAGACTGTCTCTACTATCGATTCCTAACCAAGAGTTTACACTAACATCGAGTTACTTACTAGTTGAAAGATCTAAGAACACGGTTTGATTATCTATGAGACTTGACCAAATTAAAGCCGTTCAACTAACTAATTACAGTATCGAAAGAGAAACTAAACAATTTATTCACAGATGTTTAACTATATCACTGGTTTCATTGTGAGTGAGCCTTTTTAGTCCCAAAATCTGGTTCTAGTTGAATTGTTATATCGTCCAGTCACTTTTCCTCTTAAACTTACTCAGATCTGTGCCTTGATTTTCAAATAGCCTAATCACTCATTGATACAACTCAAATATCTACATCTAAGTGATTCAAGGATTTTAGTCATAACTATACTACCGACTTTACTGCAGCTTAACTTATTAGCGAATTATCAACTCGATTATAAATGAATCAATATTTAATCTAATGTTTTATTTCTATGTTAAGCGTAGATCTATAGCATTAACTAAGTGATGATGGTTTGTGAGAATTTCTGTGAAGCAATAGTAATTAACGAATTGAAATCGCGATTCATTTACTTATATTTTAGGTTTTACCTATTTAAAATAAGTGTGATATGCTATTATGACTATGCTACTACTATATCTCTAACTATTACAATATTTTTGTGTTTGTTTCTTTCTACTATCTACTACAACACAAATAGACTACAAATTTAAACTAATACTACAGCTATTAACAATATTAAACTACAAACTTCATAATAACGTAAAAAATAAGCTGAATCTTCAATTTGTATTCAATCAACTCGCCATTACAGCTTCTAACGAATAGGAGAGTACCTGAATCAGCAAAATAGATCAATGAGTCTAAGGGGATTCAAGCGAGTAAGTAACAGCAATGACTGGAACAGCAATGCAACAGTAGGAACTTGGATTTTAACAAATGAAGATCACAACAACAACAAATAGAAACCCAGGCAAGCACTCGAGCAGAAAAACCCACAAGCAGATGAATTTCTCACAGCTTTTTACTCGAAGTAATGCAGGAAAACCTATTGTTATATCACTAATATTTCTCTGAAACTTTTCTTCAAAAGCCAACCTAAGAAATAATTGAAGAAGCCCCCCTATGCACTCTTTTTAGGAGGTATTTATAGGAAGGGAATGGGCTGATGACTTGGGGAGAAAGTTTGGGATTAAATCCCACTTCTCCCCCTCCTAAACTCACTAAACTTGCACTTAAGCCCATATTTCTGTTATCAAAACCCTTCCAGCATGTCCTGAAATGTTCTATGATTCCTTTTTAAAGCCTTTTACTAAAGTATCCCTAAGGGTTGAAGATTTTTACTGATTTGCCTTTTTAGGGAGATCATTATACCCTTTAACTTCTGCAAAATTGCAGAAATCAGGGGTACAAATGACTCCCTTAACCCCACATGGTTCAAACAATTTACCTATTTACCTTTTGGCTTCCTTTTATGCCCCTAGGGACACTGCTGAATTACCTGACCTACCTAGGTCTGGTTTCTAGCATTTTGGACTTATTTAACCTATGGCCAGTCCTTGCATTGGTATTTAAGGACTGGCCAGTTCTACTATTTAGAACTTAGTCTCTTTTATTTCAATTTCAGTTAATTAACCCTATTCAACTCATTTTAAAACTAATTGCAGGACTAGCCTGCTTTATTATATTTAGCCTATTTAAAACTTAGCCAGTCTCAAGTTGAGACTTGGCTTGGGTAATTAAACCCATTTACTGAACATAAGGTGGGCTAAGGCCTTTGCAGGCCTAGCCACTTAAGGTTCAGGGCTCAAAAAGAGCCTGGGCAAGTCTGCATTTGCAAACTTAGCCAATTTTTGCATAATTAACCTATTTAATTTCTTTTAAAACTAATTGCAGGATTAGCCTGCTTTATTAATGTATTTAAACTATTTAACTTCTAGCCAGTCTAAAGTTGAGACTTAGCTTGAGCAATTGAATCCTAATTACTGAACATAAGCTGGGCTAAGGCCTCTGCAGGCCTAGCCACTTAAGGTTCAGGGCTCAAAAAGAGCCTGGGCAAGTCTGCATTTGCAGACTTAGCCAATTTTGCACAACTAACCTCTTTTGACTGATCATAGGCTGTGCTAAAGGTCTTTGCAGACATAGCCACCTGAGGTTCAGGGCTCAAAATGAGCCTTGGTAAGCCTGCATTTGCAAGCTTAACCAGATTTGCACAACTAGCCCCCTTTTGAGATGGACTAGTGTGTTTGGACCTCATAGAGTTGATCAATCTTTGCAAAATTGACCACTCTTTGGTCAATTATTACCTAACAACCTATTTTTTTTGTTCATTTTCAGTTTTAAGCCTATTTAAAAACTAGCCATTTCATAGGAATCTAACATTAACAGCTATAACCAATCCCTAAGGTTCAATCAATGTTAATCAAACACTCACATTTGACAGGAACTAGCAAAACTTAATCATCCTCAACATTTGTTGCACACAGGAACACATATGATCAAATAAAAATGCATTAATCAACCCAAACTCAGGGGAAACAATTGATATGGTTGAGTTTCAGTCAACTAATTCATATCATCAGACTACATGTGATACAGTATGAATTCATGTCAATTCAGACCTAATTACTCCTAGTTCAAGTCATATGACATTTGAAAAACTTCAAAACCATTAAGGTTCATAGACATAGACTTAATGGAGACTAGATCTCATAACAGTCAACAAGAAATGAAATATGGCTTATAAGAACAATGGACCTTAACAGAATAACATAAGCATAGTAATCAGAATCCACTTCCAAATACTAATCCTAGCTTGATATAGACATGAAGATGAAGAAAAGAAGAATATGGAGAAACAGTGAAGAAGAAACCTAAATCTATCATGTAAGAGTGACATAAAGAGAAGCAGAATCAGATTAGCACACTTACTTAGCAGATGAAAGCACATAAGAGGTGATATAGACATGAAATGAGGCTAGACTTGCACTAAAACAAACAGAAGGGATGTTGAAAACCAACAAATAAGAAAACCCTAAATATAAACAAAGGATGTGAAGATCTCTAGAACAGAGAAGCAAACCCAGATTAAACACAAGATAACTCTGATATAAGAGATGAAGAAAGACGGCTAAACTATCACTAAGACTAAACATGCAAAGAAATAGAAAGAAGAACAGTCAAGATATTGCAAACTAACAAAAGACAACCTAATACAAAGATGAAAAAGAATGAGAGACAAACAACTAAACATAGTATTAGAACTAAACATGCAAAATAACAGAAGAAATATCGAAAACCAACAAGATGAGGAACCTTAATACTAACAGAAGACGAAGAAGCACAGGGACATCAACATTTTTAAAACAGAGAAGCAAACCACAAGATACCCTAATGAAAGAAAATAACTAAACTTTCACTAAAACTAATCATGCAAAGAAACAGAAAAGAAGGATAATCATGATATTGCAAGCCAACAAATCAAGACAGGTCTTTTTAAGCTAGAGAAATAAACAAAGATAAAAAATAAAATCAAAACAACAAGATAACAAAACAAAAGCCAACATAAAAAATGAGCAGACAAAAGAAAGCAAATAAACACAAAGAGTGAGGGGACTTAGCTTTGCGGGGTCTGTCCCCCAAGCTTTCCTAGCCTTCTTATTTTCACTCTCTTTTTCAGTCTTCTCTTTTTTTATTTTCTCTTTTCTTTATTTATTTTTCTGGTTTCCTTTTTAGACCTCAAGATGAACTCTTTTGGGGTTTTTGTTTGGAATGGGGGGTATTCAGAGGGGTAAAGGTCAGATCTTGATTGGGGTTGAAGTTTCGAGTCGCCGGAGTTAGGTTTTCGGCGACCCTTTTTGGGATATTCGAGGAGCTCAGGGGAGATTCGAGGGAGGAGAATGGTATGGTTGGGTAGATCACACCAAGACGGTTCGATTGGCGTTGGTTTGGTAGAGTGGTTCGTTGTTTGGTGGTCACCGGTGGTGAGTTCCGGTGACCGGAGTTCTGGAGAAGGGGTCTGTTTTAGGGGTTTTTGGTGTTTGATGAGGTGAAAAAGAAGGAGAAAAAGGGAATAGGAGAGGAGAAGGGTTGGGAGTGGCTGGCGACCATCGTGGAGAGTGGTGGCTGCCATGGCCGGCTAGGGTTTGTGAAGGTTCGAAGAAGATGAAGAGGGAGAGATTGGGCGGCTAGGTTTAGAGATAGTGTCAAATGGCTGGATTAATTCAGACAAAAGCCTTTTATAGGCCGGCCGTCTTAGGTAATCTGGGTCGTTGGTTTGATGGAGATCAATGGCTCAGACAAAGCGTTATCAAAACGACGTAGTTTCGTTACCAATGAGACCAAAGGCCTCGCCCGTTGGATTAGCTTGGACAGACGGCTCAAATTAAACCCATTTTATTTTAATTAACCATTAATTCGCCCAATTATCTCCACCGTTGGATTCATCCTGTTGAACGGTGGAGATTGAATCTCATGTGTGGCCTAGACCGGATTTCTTGGCTGATGCATTTGGGCCAATTCACTGGGCCAAACAATTGGATTTCAATTGGCCCAGTTTCATTATTCCTATGTATTTTGGTATTTTTTGGGTTTTTAATTATTTTTATGTATTTTCTTTTTGTATTTTTTTTTCTTTTATGAAATATTATAAAAACTTAATTTCCTACTTACACTAATTATCTAATATTTTTTGGCAATTTTCTACTATTTTTCCCTAATTTCCGCTACTTAAAACTCTTTTTTGATGATTTTCTTCTTAAAACTAATTAATTTAAGCAAAGTAAGTACTTAACCTATTTTTTTGATTTTTTTCTAATTTCCAATTATTCAGACACACAGAATGCATTCAATTTCCAACAAGGCATGCAATTGCACTAAAAAATATATTTATTTTAATTATGGAATTGTTTGCCCGGTGCAAAAATCATGTGCTCACAGCTGCCCCTCTTTGCTCGGGAACACGAAGTGTTTCAGTGCAAAGACAAGTGAGCAGTAATGAGAGATTTTGTCACATTGGCACATTCCGTAAAAGCATTTTTGGAAAACCTTTTGACCGCACCCTGCTTTAGAGGTTGCCTACATATCTTGGGCTAAACAGGAATCAGGTCAGTGTAGTTCGGGAAGGTCTGGCAGTTTAAAAACTACCAGACTCACTGTTGCATTGACACTGTTGAGACCTGCTGACTTACTCCTTATTACACCGGGGGTAAAAATGTAAAATGAAGAATCTATTCTAAGCTATGATCCTACAATTACAATTATTCCTAATCTAGCCTTGTTTGCTTCTCCTTCTCTTTTCTTGATTTTCTGTGATGTCGACTCTCTTTTTTGTTGATTTTCTTTTCTTGCTTTCCCTTTTTTTTTGATTTTCAATGATACTTCTTGTCCTCGAGCTGAAGCCTGCTCAAAACAAAACAAAAACAACAAATTTTTTCTTCTGCCCCAGTGTGGGCTTTTAGCTAACATAAACCAAAAATTGTAGGAAATAAATATGCAGAAAAGTATTCCCTTGTTAGATAGGTGGGCGCCCCTGGACAGAAATTAAAAATGCATGAAATGCAGTGCGGAAAAGTATTCCCTTGTTAGATAGGTGGGCGCACGGACGGAAATTAAACGTGCATGAAATGCGGTGCGAGAAAAGTATTCCCTTGTTAGATAGGTGGGCGCTGGACGGAAATTAAACGTGCATGAAATGCGGTGCGAAAAAGTATTCCCTGGTTAGATAGGTGGGCGCATGGACAGAGAAATTAAACGTGCGTGAAATGCGATGCGAGAAAAGTATTCCCTTGTTAGATAGGTGGGCGCCTGGACGGAAATTAAAAGTGCATGAGATGCGATGCGAGAAAAGTATTCCCTTGTTAGATAGGTGGGTGTCCGGACAGAAACTAAACGTGCATGAGATGCATTGCGAGGAAAGTATTCCCTTGTTAGATAGGTGGGCGCACTGGACAGAAATTAAACATGCATGAGATGCAGTGCAGAAAATTATTCCCTTGTTAGATAGGTGGGCGGCGGGACGGAAATTAAACGTGCATGGGATGCGATGCGAGAAAAGTATTCCCTTGTTAGATAGGTGGGCGCACAGGACGGAAATTAAACGTGCATGAGATGCGGTGCGAGAAAAGTATTCCCTTGTTAGATAGGTGGGCGCATGGACAGAAATTAAACGTGCATGAAATGTAGTGCATAAAAGTATTCCCTTGTTAGATAGGTGGGCGCCTGGACAAAAATTAAACGTGCATAAAATGCGGTGCGAAAAGTATTCCCTTGTTAGATAGGTGGGCGCACTGGACAGAAATTAAACGTGCATGAGATGCGATGCGAGAAAAGTATTCCCTTGTTAGATAGGTGGGCGCACGGACGGAAATTAAACGTGCATAAAATGCGAAGCGAGAAAAGTATTCCCTTGTTGGATAGGTGGGCGCTTGGACAGAAATTAAACGTGCATGAGATGCAGTGCGGAAAAGTATTCCCTTGTTAGATAGGTGGGCGCACTGGACGGAAATTAAACGTGCATGAGATGCGGTGCGAGAAAAGTATTCCCTTGTTAGATAGGTGGACGCACGGACATAAATTAAACGTGCATGGGATGCGGTGCAAAAAAGTATTCCCTTGTTAGATAGGTGGGCGCACGGACAGAAATTAAACATGCATGGGATGCAGAGCGAGAAAAGTATTCCCTTGTTAGATAGGTGGGCGCACTGGACAGAAATTGAAAATGCATGGGATGTAGTGCGGAAAAGTATTCCCTTGTTAGATAGGTGGGCGCACGGACAGAAATTCAAAATGCATGAAATGCGATGCGAGAAAAGTATTCCCTTGTTAGATAGGTGGGCGCCCGGACAGAAATTAAACATGCATGAGATGCGGTGCGAGAAAAGTATTCCCTTGTTAGATAGGTGGGCGCCCGGACGGAAATTAAAAATGCATGAAATGCGAGTGCAGAAAAAGTATTCCCTTGTTAGATAGATGGGCGTCCTGGACGGAAATTAAACGTGCATGAGATGCATTTCCTCGGCTTGATAACCGGGAAATGAATTTTAAAGATGATACCTTCCTCTTTTTGGTATTTTCTTTGACCGATTGTCTTTCACTTGTGAATTTCTCCACTTATTGCCAAACTTTCTCTTTTTGGTGTTTTCTATTTTTCCACATTGGTCATATTCACTTTAAAGTGATTAGTGACAATTTGTTCCAGTATGAATCATGAATCAAAATTTATTAGATATAAACTGCTGGCAACTGCCATCTGCCGTCCCTGCCTCTTATTGCTTCCTCTTTTTTGCTTTTTCTCCCGCTGTGTGGCCTTTCAGCTGCCTATCTCTTGCGAACTCTTTTTGTATTTTCTTACTTTTTCCTTTTTGTTTTGTTTTCTTTTCCTTTGACCATGTTTGCCAAACTTCTTTATTTCCTCCCCAACTCTTCTTTCTTTCTGATCCAGTGTTGTTTTAGCTTTCTCAATAGGAGCTAGTAGTTAGCTCACAAAAGGTAAACAATGAAATGCAGAAAAATGAAAGAGGGTAAGGGTGTTTTGGAGAGATGATAGAACTTATCTGGGCGTTTGTTGGCTGATTCCGCTGACCATGCCATGTATTTAAACTCCGACCCACAATCATTATTCTGACTCCGAATTGTTTTCAACCCAAACCGATACTATTTTTTGTGGCTTTTTCTCTTTTCCTGGTAATCCTTACGATCGCCCTACGGTGCCTCGAAAGGTTTTCACCAATAGGACTCTCTCATTTATTGTCTCTCAACCTCACAATCGCCCTGCAGTGCCGTTAAAGGTTTTCACTGGCAAGACTCTCTCATTTTATTTCTCTTAAACTCACAATCGCCTCACAGTGCCGGTTAAGGTTTTCACCGATGAGACTCTCTCATTTTTTTTTCATTTTTCATTTTTCCTTTTGTCTTTTATTGTTCTATACCACGGGTGTTGTTCAATGTCTTGCTCTTCCTTCATTGCATCTGTTATCATTTCGGAATTGGTCAGAAGGTTTTCTTTCGACCGTAACGTGGCTTTTGGATGGGTTAAAGAATGAAAGGTATAAAGGCTCAAAAATTTACGAGGGTTCAAAATATTTACAACTCTCGGAATTATTCAACATAACTTCTGCCCCAGTTTCAATATGTGGGGAATTTTTGGATTTTTCTTTGTCGTGACTGAACCTCAGCGAGGCTGCCTACGTACCCTTTCGGGATCAAGTCAGACGTAGTTCATTAAACGTCATCAGTTAATGAATTTCTTTTGACTTTTCCCGATTTCTTTGTCTTTTTTTTTCTTTTTTTTCTTTTTTTTTTTTTTTTTCTTTTTTTTTTCATTCATTCATCATTTTTTTTTTCAATTTTGTCAATTTCCATTTTCATTTTCTTTATTGCGCTATAAGCGATTCCGAGAGAGGGGTATGAAAGAATATATTAATCATGGCTCAAAGGGGTGTCAATGGATAAAGTGTTTGGATAGAGAATAAAACGCCTTCGTCATTTCAATTCCAAAATCACAACAAAATACAAACATACAATTGAAAAGGAGTCATACATAGTATCTTTTGACCGCATCTGAATTGATAGCAGTCTCTATGCACTTTCCTTCAACATCTGTTAGATATAATGCCCCATTGGACAACACCCGTGATACCACAAATGCTTCTTGCTAGTTTGGCGCAAATTTGCCCTTTGCCTTGGCCCAATGTGGTAAAGTAACCAATCGCAACCCAAATGAGCCTATGCCCATTGGAAGCTGCTGGCTCTATCGGTCCAATAACATCTATGCCCATGTTTCAAAGCAAAGAAAAATCTATTAGTTTAAATGCAGTGGTTGGTTATGGCCTTGAATTTTGATGGCGACTGCTTTCCAGTTGAATGCTTTTCCTGTTCACCGATTATCCAAAAATCCGTCTTCCTTACTGCATGTATATTGTTCCTTTCTTGACGGATCTCACAAAATCTGATCTTGAAGTCTATAATTCCTTCAATGATTTCATTTGATAACCTTGGGTGTTTCTTGATTGACTCTTTCTTTTGTCAGAAGATATACCTCCTCTCTGTTCGAACCCCGTACTTCCATTTATTATATTTTTCTTGAGTTGGCACTTTGCCGACCTTTATGTCTCGCATGATCCCCAAACATTTTTAATTATTACCCACTTCATTGCACATGTTGCTCTTTTGATTTAAATCATTGGCCTTGTCTTTTCCTGACTTACGACAATCGTTGTGTTGGCCAAATCCCATCTTGTGCAATTGGAAAGCTTGGTGGCAAATTTGAAATCATTTCTTTCTTTGTTATGACTCGAAAGACTCAATGAGAAGGAGGGTAAAACAAGGTGTGAAGAATAAAGAGAAAGGAAAATACAATTCCTAACAAGAAACCTACAGAAGAATGACCTATCGGATGTGAATACCGACTCTAGCGACCTTGACATGCACTTTCAACCTTCTTTGTATAGCGAATCCGATGTTCAACTCTTGTCGCAAGTTCTATCGTGAAACCGGTCTTCAAAATTTCATTTCTTTGATCTGATCCTTAATCGACTTGTAGTTTCCATAGGGTTTTCACCATCAAGCCTCTCTTATTTGATCTTTCTTTCTCTCAACTCGCCGTCGCCTTACGGTGCCCATGCGGGTTTTCACCGATAAGATTCTCTCATTTTAATTTCTCTCATCTTGGAGTCCCGTGGCGGTTCTCATTATTTCTTGAATTCTTCATTCCCCTTTGTTCGGATTGGAGTGTTGCCCTTGATGTGATTCACCTTTGCTCGTTTGACTTGGCATTTCTCGAAGATTGATCGGAAGGTCTTCCTTTCGACCGTAATGCAGGCTTTTGGATGGGATATAGAGAAAAGGGTATAAAGGCTCAAAATATATTTCATCGTGGGTTAAAATTACAACTTTCGGAATCTTATTTATTCAACAACCATAACTTCTGCCCCAGTTTCCTTCTTGGGGGATTTGTTTTTTGATTTTTCCTTTATTGTGACTGAACCTCAGTGAGGCTGCCTACGTACCCTTTCGGGATCAAGTCAGACGTAGTTCAGATCATAAGATCGCTTCCTTGTTGCGATTTAACTTCTCCCGATTTTTCTTTTTTCTTTTCTTTTTCTTTTCTTATCTTTTTTCTTCTCTTTTCTTTTTTTTTTCTTTTCCTTTTTTTCTTTTCTTTCTCGCTCAATCCTCAGTTTTTGTTGTTGATTCCGAAAGAGGGATATGAAAGAAAATATAATATGGCTCAAAGGGGTAGCAATGGATGAAGTGTTTGGATAGCCGAACGAAATGCCTTCGTCATTCCAATCTTCAAAACCTACCAAGTACAAACTACACGGTCAAACACCTTTGATTGATTCACATTTTTGCCTTCTGTATTTGACGATTCTCGGTGCCATTGGGCAACAATCTCGATACCACGAATGGTTCCTTATCTTTGGGGTATTTTTGCCTTTAGCTTTAAACTGATGATGCATTTCCAAGGCATTTCTTTATGTTACGCTTTCCCCAATGTTCACTTGATTCCGGCTTCACAGTATTCCAATATGTTTTTATTTCTTCCGAGTATCATTACATCTTCAACATTGTTTTATTGACTTTTAAAATCAGGCTTAGAATTATGTGCATGTCATGTTGCTAAAACCAGTATGAGAAGAATTGCAAAGTGATCAGAAATGGAATGACTAGGAATGATGGGAAACAAAGAGTTGTATTAAACTGATGGGTTGAAACAACAAGATGAACAACAAAACGAACAGACTAGACTAGAATTACAAACCTAGACGGCACTAAACAATTTTTATTACTAAACAAAGCAAAGATAGAAGGGTTTTGACTCTCAAGACAACGTCCGGATTACAACTTTGAAATAACCCGGGTGGCAGAAATGACACCAAAAATAAACCACCAAAATTCCAGGAGGTGGAGCACCTTCCCAACTGACAAGCATAACACCTTAGCCACTGAATTCTGCATTAAGATCACTTTCTGTTTCAATATCTTCAACTTCAATGGACAGCTTCCCAAGAAGATTCTCTTCACCCACGTCATCGGGCATCGTCCCCACAAAATGTGCAACGTTATGTGCAGGTAAAGGATTCTGTGTAATGTTCGGGGTGCCAGTGTCTTGGACCGCAATCATTCCTGCCTGAATCATTTTTTCTATCTCTCTTTTCAAATCCCGACAACTTTCAACATCGTGTCGTGCCCCGGGGCATTGGAGTGGTATTCACACCTTTTGGATGAGTCAAAACTTCTCGCACGTCGGTCCACCCAATTTGGAGGGACGGGTGCAATTATGCCATGTCATTTTAACTTCTCAAACAAGCTTGCATAGGACTCTCCTATTGGTGTAAAATTATCTTTCAACTTCTGTTCCTTTCCATACCCCTGGCTTGGATGTGGGTTATAAGGTATTTGAAAATTTTGCGGAGGCTGATAAAGATTTTGTGATGTTCGGGCTCGCTTTCTTGGGTGTTTTGAGGATTGAGCAACATACTGGACTGGATCAACAGAGTATGGAGGGTTCTGAGACGGGAAGTAATGCTTAAAGGGGTCATGGAAAATTCGATGAGGTTGCATATACCTTAGAGATGTTCTCATAGGACCTCTTCTTGACCCCTACATCATCATGATTTCTTCATCACTCCCATTCACATCACTAAATTCACTTTGGACATCCTGAGCCGTATCTTTGAGAGCTGCTTGACTTATAATTTTACCGGTCTTAAGACCGTCCTCCACCATTTCTCCCATTTGGATTATTTCTTCAAAGGATTGACCAACTGCAGATATCATGTTTTGAAAGTAATCCGGCTCTTGAACAGTGGCCAACTCGTGATCATTCATGGGTGGCTTAGCTCTAGATGCCTGCTGTCTCCATTTGATGGCATATTCCCTGAAACTTTCAGAAAGGGAAATGCGGTTTGGGGTGACGTCAATATTGTATTGAAACTGTTTGATAAAGGCTCATGCCAATCATCCCAGATGTGCCAACCAGATGCGTCTTGATCCCAAAACCATTCAGATGCTACTCCCGAGAGACTTTCCCAAAAATAAGCCATAAGTAATTCTTCATTTCTTCCCACACCTCTCAATTGGTTGCAATACCTTTTCAGGTGGGCTATGGGGTTTCCCCGTCCATCATACTTTTCAAATTTGGGAATCTTGACACCAGGCGGCAAGTGAGCATCGGGGAACATACATAGATCTCTGAAGGCAACACTCTTTTGACCTGCCACTTCTTGCGTGTTTTTCAGCCGTTGTTCTAATCTCTGCAATCTTTGGGCCATTTCTTCCTGTACCTTCTTTCGGGTAGGCTTCTCAATGTTTGTAGGAAGATCAAACGAGTATGAGTGGTACTCGGGAGAGTGGTACTGTTCTTGCTGTATATCAAACTGTGACTCTTGAGAAGGTCGTCCCTGGCCATTGGCCCATGCTTGACGCATTTTGGTCATTTGTCGTTTCAATGTTCTATTTTCCTCAACCACAGTTGACCCTTGTTGAACTCTCTGACCCTGAGTCTTTTGAGCACTCGTAACAGCTCCAATGTCAGATATCATTTTCCTTGGATCTTGTTTACCACAACCAACCACCTCAACTTTCTGAATTAACAAAACGAAACCACCATGTTAGCGTTAAGGTATTCCGTTTATTGACTTCCTTTGTTTTTTTTCTGCTATTTTCTTTTCTTTTTTGCCTTTTTATGGTTTTTTTTCATTTTCATTTT
Organism: Nicotiana noctiflora; assembly: GCA_032618575.1. Taxonomy (NCBI): domain Eukaryota; kingdom Viridiplantae; phylum Streptophyta; class Magnoliopsida; order Solanales; family Solanaceae; genus Nicotiana; species Nicotiana noctiflora. The sequence goes on along the minus strand of JASVEL010010826.1, from coordinate 64,211 downwards.
TATTTTCATTTTTTTGGTTATGGATATGGTCGAATCCTATGTGGATTGCCTACGTATCATGACCCCGCATGAATCGGACCGAGCGTAGTTCTTGCAAATTAATGCAAGAAATAAAGAGATGTTTATTTGATTTTTTGATTTTTTTTTTGATTCTTTGAAGGAAAATTATAACTACAAACTCTGACTAAAACTTTCACACCTTGTGCCAGAGATTTCTACAAGAATAAGAATATTTTTAATGACTATTTTTATAAAATTGGCCATGTAATGGATTAATTGCAAAATTTTGTTTAAGAAAAATAAACTTGAAAATTTCATCATCATGTGGCTCATGGGGCATCGTTCGGCATCGTCATGAACCAACACGAGACTATTTTTCATAAATTGGCCATATAATGGCTTATTTAGACAAAGTGGCTCTTCTTGTAAAATTTTATTTAAAAAGATACAAATTCAAAATTTTAATCCTGGGACCTATGGGGCATCGTTCAGCACCGACACAGGCCAACACAAGACCGAGGAATGCAAAAATGTGGCTATTTCAGCAAAATTCTGACCGTATAATGGCTTATTTGATAAAGTGGATATTTTTTGAAAAGTTGAGCGATGACTCAAACTTAATTTTGCGGATACAGCCTTTCGACATTTTCGCGAGGGAATATTTCAAGGTTGTGTCCAAAATCATTTAAAAATGACTCAGAGTGGCTATTCTTGCAAAAACGGCCTTCCGGCGTCCTTTTGCGGGACATTCGGCTTGCTTTTAAACAAGAATATAATCACCCGACTTATTTATAACAAAATAAAATTTTTGACATTTTTGGTTATTTTTGCAAATGAGGTGTGAACCCGAACTTGATTTTTGCGAATACGGCCTTTTAACATTTCCACATGGAATATTTCAAGGCTGTGCCCGCAAATTATTAAAAATGTTTCAAAGTGGCTATTTTTGCAAAAATAGCCTTCCGGTGTCCTTTCAGAACATTCGGCTATTTGCAAAAATGGCATCACTTTGATTTTATTGACAAAATTAAACACACATTTTTTTTATTTTTTTTAAAAGGGTGGCCTTTCAACATTTCCACAAGGGTATTTCAAGGCTATTATTCAAAAGGGAAAGACTTCAAAGTGTCCATTTTTGCAAAAACAGCCTTCCGGAGTCCTTTCGGAACATTCGGCTATTTTCAAAAAACAGCATCACTTTTGATTCATTGAAAACTAAACACATATTTTTTTTTGATTTTTTTAAAAGGGGTGGCCTTTCAACATTTCCACAAGGGTATTTCAAGGCTATTATTCAAAAGGAAAAGATTTCAAAGTGGCCATTTTTGCAAAAATAGCCTTCCGGCGTCCTTTCGGAACATTTGGCTATTTTCAAAAAACAGCATCACTTTTGATTCATTGAAAACTAAACACACATTTTTTGATTTTTTAAAAGGGGTGGCCTTTCAACATTTCCACAAGGGTATTTCAAGGCTATTATTCAAAAGGAAAAGATTTCAAAGTGGCCATTTTTGCAAAAACAGCCTTCCGGCGTCCTTTCGGAACATTCGGCTATTTTCAAAAAATAGCATCACTTTTGATTTGTTGAAAACCAAACACACATTTTTTTGATTTTTTAAAAGGGGTGGCCTTTCAACATTTCCACAAGGGTATTTCAAGGCTATTATTCAAATGGAAAAGATTTCAAAGTGGCCATTTTTGCAAAAACAGCCTTCCGGCGTCCCTTCGGAACATTCGACTATTTTCAAAAAACAGCATCACTTTTGATTTATTGAAAACTAAACACACATTTTTTGATTTTTTTTAAAAGGGGTGGCCTTTCAACATTTCCACAAGGGTATTTCAAGGCTAATATTCAAAAGGAAAATATTTCAAAGTAGCCATTTTTGCAAAAACAGCCTTCCGGCGTCCTTTCGGAACAGTCAGCTATTTTCAAAAAACAGCATCACTTTTGATTTATTGAAAACTAAACACACATTTTTTGATTTTTTAAAAGGGGTGGCCTTTCAACATTTCCACAAGGGTATTTCAAGGCTATTATTCAAAAGGAAAAGATTTCAAAGTGGCCATTTTTGCAAAAACAGCCTTCCGGCGTCCTTTCGGAACATTCGGCATTTTCAAAAAACACAATCACTTTTGATTTATTGAAAATTAAACACACATTTTTTTGATTTTTTAAAAGGGATGGCCTTTCAACATTTCCAGAAGGGTATTTCAAGGCTATTATTCAAAAGGAAAAGATTTCAAAGTGGCCATTTTTGCAAAAACAGCCTTCCGGCGTCCTTTCGGAACACTCAGCTATTTTCAAAAAACAGCATCACTTTTGATTTATTGAAAACTAAACACACATTTTTTGATTTTTTAAAAGTGGTGGTTGGACCCGATGAGGGTTGCCTATGTATCCCACCTAACGGCGAGAATCAAACCTGCGTAGTTCGGTCAGATTATTTTATGACCAATTATTTTAACAAAATCGTTCTTCCTATTTTTTTTCAAACTTTCAAATTTTCGACAGCATTTCGTCGACATTTCGATATTTTTCTATTCTAAAAATCTCTTTCTTTTTGTTTTCAGGAATTTAACTAATCAGCATAATAATACAGGACAAATAAATGCAACATATAATATGCTCGGTCTTTGATTAACGGGTCACATGTCCTAGACGGACCCAACCCCTGTGTTGAGCCCCCTAAGTCAGATATGATGCAAATAAATGTCCTAGACCTAGGTTCAATATCCTGATGTTTTCAATGGTGCTAAACCGTGTACCCGAGCGGATGACTCGGATCGAGGAGGGGGGCTACGTACCGGTGACCCGCAGAGTCAATCGACTTTGTAACTTGTCCGGCCTCTTTTTCTTATTTTTGGAATGACACTAACAGAAAGGGGAGTCTCAACCAGTAAGCACATCCCCGGAGGTAAGAAGAGAAGGGTTTTCGGCACAGTTTTATATATACAGTTCACGCAATATCAAAGTGGTAAACATGTAGCACATTAATCAAAACATATAATGAAATCAGATATAAACAAAAACAACAATTTAACTGAGCTCGAATTCTTAAACCCTGAACCGAAGTTCTGGGTTACTTATCCCCAGCAGAGTCGCCAGAGCTGTCACTCCTCCCTTTTTACTACCCCAAAAACATAATTGTGCTTATAGGGTATACCTCGATGTTCAAATACCCGAGACGGATATAATAGCATAGAGGAAGGAGTTTTTCCACTTAAAGGACAATCGGTTCGGGATTTTGTTTTGAATTATCAGAGTCGCCACTTGAGATAATAATGGTGTCCCAAGTCACCGGTTAATCCCGAATCCGAGGAAATTGACTCTTTTATTAATGTCCGCGAAACAAAGATCTGAATAAGGAACTCTGTTAACCCGGGAGAAGGTGTTAGGCATTCCCGGGTTCCGTGGTTTTAGCACGGTCGCTCAATCGTCGTTCTTGACTTTTGTTTGACTCATTACAGATTTTAACAACATATATGTGCTTTTACTTTAATATTTTATATAATTGCGACATCGCGAAAATATGCCTCGAGTCACACCGCAACCAGTACGCCTATGACTTTTGGTATATCTCAGCTTTGCCGGGATTTAGGATTTGAGTTGCACCAAGTGCACACTCGTTCATAGGAAAGTATATTAAATCGTGCCCTAAATGGTCTACCGGCTTTGAATTATTTTTGGGTAAGACTATGGAATTTGCTAATAGTCTGCCAGGATCTAATTATATTATCTCATTACTAAAGGGGGGCCCCGCTGTTTAACATCGTGCGAGGCTCATCCCAATTATTTATTAAAAGTCCAATCCTAGTTATTCAGCTATATTTTCTATATATATGTTTTTTCCTTAGTCTATTTTTCAGCTATTATTCTATTTCAAATCTGGGCCCATGCTATTGTCACAGCTTTTATTTGGGCCTGGGCCTCTGCATTTATACTTAGACGAGTACCAGACCTGCCCAGGCCTCAAAGGCCCAGGCGGTCTTCAGGCTTACGCTTGACAGCCCAGTCGATTTCACGCAACAGTTCAGGCCCACGTTACATGTTGGGCCCAAACCAAATGAGAATAATAGTAATGAAAATGGAAATGGTAAACAAATAACAGAACACTCATAAATCACTAAGATTGAATTCAATTGCATTTTTATTCAACAATAAAGGAAAATCAGTACACAAGTTATCAACCTTAACTCTGAATCAACTATTCTCTATACATGAGGATTTAAGACTGTCTCTACTATCGATTCCTAACCAAGAGTTTACACTAACATCGAATTACTTACTAGTTGAAAGATCTAAGAACACGATTTGATTATCTATGAGACTTGACCAAATTAAAGCCGTTCAACTAACTAATTACAGTATCGAAAGAGAAACTAAACAATTTATTCACAGATGTTTAACTATATCACTGGTTTCATTGTGAGTGAGCCTTTTTAGTCCCCAAATCTGGTTCTAATTGAATTGTTATATCGTCCAGTCACTTTTCCTCTTAAACTTACTCAGATCTGTGCCTTGGTTTTCAAACAGCCTAATCACTCATTGATACAACTCAAATATCTACATCTAAGTGATTCAAGGATTTTAGTCATAACTATACTACCGACTTTACTGCAGCTTAACTTATTAGCGAATTATCAACTCGATTATAAATGAATCAATATTTAATCTAATGTTTTATTTCTATGTTAAGCGTAGATCTATAGCATTAACTAAGTGATGATGGTTTGTGAGAATTTCTGTGAAGCAATAGTTATTAACGAATTGAAATCGCGATTCATTTACTTATATTTTAGGTTTTACCGATTTAAACTAAGTGTGATATGCTATTATAACTATGCTACTACTATATCACTAACTATTACAATATTTTTGTGTTTGTTTCTTTCTACTATCTACTACAACACAAATAGACTACAAATTTAGACTAATACTACATCTATTAACAATATTAAACTACAGACTTCATAATAACGTAAAAATTAAGCTGAATCTTCAATTTTTATTCAATCAACTCGCCATTACAGCTTCTAACGAATAGGAGAGTACCTGAATCAGCAAAATAGATCAATGAGTCTAAGGGGATTCAAGCGAGTAAGTAACAGCAATGACTGGAACAACAATGCAATAGTAGGAACTTGGATTTTAACAAATGAAGATCACAGCAACAGCAAATAGAAACCCAGGCAAGCACTCGAGCAGAGAAACCCACAAGCAGATGAATTTCTCACAGCTTTTTACTCGAAGTAATGCAGGAAAACCTATTGCTATATCACTAATATTTCTCTGAACGTTTCTTCAAAAGCCAGCCTAAGAAATAATTGAAGAAGCCCCCCTATGCACTCTTTTCGGGAGGTATTTATAGGAAGGGAATGGGCTGATGACTTGGGGAGAAGGTTTGGGATTAAATCCCACTTCTCCCCCTCCTAAAATTACTAAACTTGCACTTAAGCCCATATTTCTGTTATCAAAACCCTTCCAACATGTGCTGGAAGGTTCTAAAGATTCCTTTTTAAAGCCTTTTACTAAAGTATCCTCAAGGGTTGAAGATTTTTACTGATTTGCCTTTTTAGGGAGACCATTATACCCTTTAACTTCTGCAAAATTACAGAAATTAGGGGTACAAATGACTCCCTTAACCCCACATGGTTCAAACTATTTACCTATTTACCTTTTTGGCTTCCTTTTATGCCCCTAGGGACACTGCTGAATTACCCGACCTACCTAGGTCTGGTTTCCAGCATTTTGGACTTATTTAACCTATGGCCAGTCCTTGCATTGGTATTTAAGGACTGGCCAGTTCTACTATTTAGAACTTAGCCTCTTTTATTTCAATTTCAGTTAATTAACCCTATTCAACTCATTTCAAAACTAATTACAGGACTAGCCTGCTTTATTATATTTAGCCTATTTAAAACTTAGCCAGTCTCAAGTTGAGACTTGGCTTGGGTAATTAAACCCATTTATTGAACATAAGCTGGGCTAAGGCCTTTGCAGGCCTAGCCACTTAAGGTTCAGGGCTCAAAAAGAGCCTGGGCAAGTCTGCATTTGCATACTTAGCCAATTTTTGCATAATTAACCTATTTAATTTCTTTTAAAACTAATTGCAAGACTAGCCTGCTTTATTAATGTTTTGAAACTATTTAACTTCTAGCAGTCTAAAGTTGAGACTTAGCTTGGGCAATTGAAGCCCAATTACTGAACATAAGTTGGGCTAAGGCCTTTGCAAGCCTATCCACTTAAGGTTCAGGGCTCAAAAAGAGCCTGCGCAAGTCTGCATTTGCAGACTTAGCCAATGCTCAAAATGAGCCTGGGCAAGTCTGCATTTACAGACTTAGCCAATTTTGGAAATCCCAGCCTTTGACTGATCACAGGTTGTGCTAAAGGTCTTTGCAGACCTAGCCACCTGAGATTCAGGGCTCAAAATGAGCCTTGGTAAGCCTGCATTTGCAAGCTTAACCAGTTTTGCACAACTAGCCCTCTTTTGAGATGGACTAGTGTGTTTGGACCTCATAGATTTGATCAATCTTTGCAAAATTGACCACTCTTTGGTCAATTATTACCTAACAACCTATTTTTTTTGTTCATTTTCAGTTTTAAGCCTATTTAAAAACTAGCCATTTTATGGGAATCTAACATTAACAGCTATAACCAATCCCTGAGGTTCAATCAATGTTAATCAAATACTCACATTTGACAGGAACTAGCAAAACTTAATCATTCTCAACATTTGTTGCACACAGGAACACATACGATCAAATAAAAATGCATTAATCAACCCAAACTCAGGGGAAACAATTGATATGGTTGAGTTTCAGTCAACTAATTCATATCATCAGACTACATGTGATACAGTATGAATTCATGTCAATTCAGACCTAATTACTCCTAGTTCAAGTCATATGAAATTTAAAAAACTTCAAAACCATTAAGGTTCATGGACATAGACTTAATAGAGACTAGATCTCATAACAGTCAACAAGAAATGAAATATGGCTTATAAGAACAATGGACCTTAACAGAATAACATAAGCATAGTAATCAAAATCCACTTCCAAATACTAATCCTAGATTGATATAGACATGAAGATGAAGAAAAGAAGAATATGGAGAAACAGTGAAGAAGAAACCAAAATCTATCATGTAAAAGTGATATAAAGAGAAGCAGAATCAGATTAGCATGCTTACTTAGCAGATGAAAGCACATAAGAGGTGATATAGACATGAAATGAGGCTAGACTTGCGCTAAAACAAATAGAAGGGATGTTGAAAACCAACAAATAAGAAAACCCTAAATATAAACAAAGGATGTGAAGATCTCTAGAACAGAGAAGCAAACCCAGATTAAACACAAGATAACTCTGATATAAGAGATGAAGAAAGACGGCTAAACTATCACTAAGACTAAACATGCAAAGAAATAGAAAGAAGAACAGTCAAGATATTGCAAACTAACAAAAGACAACCTAATACAAAGATGAAAAAGAATGAGAGACAAACAACTAAACATAATATTAGAACTAAACATGCAGAATAACAGAAGAAATATTGAAAACCAACAAGATGAGGAACCTTAATACTAACAGAAGACGAAGAAGCATAGGGACATCAACATTTTTAAAACAGAGAAGCAAACCACAAGATATCCTAATGAAAGAAAACAGCTAAACTTTCACTAAAACTAATCATGCAAAGAAACAGAAAAGAAGGATAATCATGATATTGCAAGCCAACAAATCAAGACAGGTCTTTTTAAGCTAGAGAAATAAACAAAGATAAAAATAAAATCAAAACAACAAGATAACAAAACAAAAGCCAACATAAAAATGAGCAGACGAAAGAAAGCAAATAAACACAAAGAGTGAGGGGACTTAGCTTTGCGGGGTCTGTCCCCCAAGCTTTCCTAGCCTTCTTATTTTCACTCTCTTTTTCAGGCTTCTCTTTTTTTATTTTCTCTTTTCTTTATTTCTTTTTCTGGTTTTCCTTATTAGACCTCAAGATGAACTCTTTTGGGGTTTTTGTTTGGAATGGGGGGTATTCAGAGGGGTAAAGGTCAGATCTTGATTGGGGTTGAAGTTCCGAGTCGTCAGAGTTAGGTTTCTGGCGACCCTTTTTGGGATATTCGAGGAGCTCCGGGGAGATTCGAGGGAGGTGAATGGTATGGTTGGGTAGATCTGTCACGCCCCAAATCGGGGAACATGACCGGCACCCGACCGGGTTGCCCCAATCAAGCGGACCTGGGTGCCTTTCATTCCCACGCGTTACCCCTGTGTTGATTATTACTCATGAACCAAAGATCTAACCAATTATAACTGATTTTACAGTATACAAACATAACCATGTGATTGATTTACTAACAAGTTCATAATTTATATTTACAACGCCCCATACATATACATAGGCCACAATCCCACAGTTTACATGTCTATGGAGCCTCTAGGATACAAAAAGGGAAATACAATACTTGCCGGTAACAAGGCTCCGGCTATACCTTACAAAACCAAAATGAAATCTAAACCGAGTGGCATGAACCACACAAGGCCCCGAGGAAGAAAGGGGCTCGCCAAAACGGGCAGTGGAAGGAGAAGGATACTACTGCCGATGAGCTGAAGTGCCTGCTACTGATCCACCTACAATCATAACACGAATGTAGCGTCCCCGGCAAAAGGGACGTCAGTACACTTGAATTGTACTGGTATGTATGGACAAACTTTGTCCCAAGTAAACTCAAGCCATTAAATTACATCAAAACAATTAAGCTAACTAACCATGTTTCCTACCTTTTACTCATTTCAGATAAGCCTCAACACAAGCACGTTTAAGGTCAACAAATAGAACAACAACCAATCAACCACATAAATTGCAAGTAGTCAAACATAGGGGCAATCGGTGCCCCACAGGTTGCAAACTCTCCTGCTGTCTCCTTTCACAATTTCATATCAATGATTTTGTATCAATTTCATTTGCGATTTCGATCGCTTTCCATCCTTATTACCCCTGACCACCCTTATTACCTCGGCCACCCTTATCACCCCAACCCACACCTTATTTCCTCACGTTTCGGCGCGCAACACGACCCCGCCTTACAGTTTAAAACACAACAATTTCAAACAGCAGATAAGGTACTACACACGATTTCAACAAGTTCAAATAAGCAACTTGCACATTGTTTCATGTTCTCAATTATTTATCAATTCAATATCACAACCATGTTACAATATTCTCAAATGTTTCGTTTGTTTTCCACAAGGTGCCATATAGGCCATCATAAGCATTATTCACAATTCTTTACCCAATTCAACTCTCACTTAACTTTCGGTTCATATTCCATACCACATCACTCATATTTCAACAACAACTTTGAATATCCAAACAACAACATCGAGAATTTCACACAATTTGTCAAATTAACATTAACCAAGCAATTTTCACACATATAGGCGATTTCACAAGAATCAAAATTAGCCATACATACCCGGTAATGAGTTTTCTTCCTTTAACTTCCTACTTTATGCTTACCCAAGATATCCTACTCTTGCCAACCTTGTTCTTGAAGACTCTTACTTCTACTCACCTTTTTTTACTAGAAATCAAGTTCAATAATCATGCATGAGTGTAAAATTCTATTTTCAAAAGCTATTATATGCAAACCTCTCTTTACCCAATTTAAATCTGAAAATTAGAGAAAATAGTTAGGGTTTTTACCTTGAAATGATTTGGGGAAGTTGAATCTTTGCCCTAGAATCCTTTGAACTAAGATGGTTGGAACAATCTTTGAAGATGAAAGATTTCTCTCTCTAAAAACCCTCTCTTCTCTCTCTAATTTTGGTAAGATGATATGATAAAATGAAGAAGAAAGGTGTTATATTAAAGAAGAGATCGGGTCAAAATGTTACAAAAATCTGGGCCGGGGTCAATTATGCGGTGCACTATGCGACCGCAGAATCAACATGCGGTCCGCATAGTGACCGCAGAATTGCCCCAAATTTTACACAGGTTCTGTTAAGGAATGCGGCCAGAATGCGGTCCGCATGCTTGATCTGCGGTCGCAAAGTGCACCGCAGATTGACATGCGATCGCATATCGACCGCATTTTCAACATGATTTTTGGGAGGCTTATGTTAAGCTTTGCGGCAAGAATGCGGTCCGCATAACAGGTTTGCGGTCGCATTCTTGATCACATACTTGACACTTTTCTGGAAAACTTTATTCTCTACATTTTTGAAACTTAAATCACTACCAAGGGTCCGAACCGCAGCGAGCAAGCTCGCCGCGAAGAAATCTACGCATTCCTAACACATTATTCGGACCATGACACTATAGCTACTAGGTTTTATGCACAAAAATTTTACGGGGCCTTACATCCTCCCCCTTAAGATCATTCGTCCTCGAATGAGGACTTTGAAAATAAATTGGTTTTGAAAGACATGATATGCAAGCTATCAAAATTTTGACTAACTCTTATATTTTAGAAAAAATTTCGCCAGAGTTTCCTTTGTATTATGGACATATCCACCTGTCAGAGGGCCCCGAAACACATTACCAAACAACAATACACAAATACAACACTTTCCACAACTGGTATACACTTTCTTACTTCAACGAATGCACATGTTCTATCACATTGTTACAATTGCACATAATGAGTTCTTACCTTGTTTAACCATCTTAATACACTTATGTACACACAAACAAACCATTACCAATCTACACTTACTATTAGTTGCTTATTTAACACATAATTCTTTTATAAGGATTTCATTTATCAAGAAAGGTTCAAGTGACAAATTTATCTCATTACAAAACGAAGGGGACTTTACTAATACTAAGAGAGAAACAACTTGAACAAGATGACAGAGTTACTAGGAGTAGAAGGGTCACCTAATTTCTTCTAGGCTTGATCAAACAAATGGGGGTACTTTTCTTTCATCTCTTTTCTGCTTCCCATGTGGCCTCCTCAACTTGTTGACTTCGCCACAATACTTTAACAGAGGCAACTTCCTTATTTCTCAACTTACGGACTTGTCTATCTAGAATGGCGACTGGAACTTCTTCATACGACAAATCTTCATTAACCTCTATAGCTTCGACTGGCATGATGGTGGATGGATCTCCGATCACTTTCTTCAACATGGACACATGGAATACCGGATGCACTGATGACATCTGAGGAGGCAATTCTAGCCTATAAGCAACTTGACCAATCCTTTGAACGATCCGATATGGCCCGACATACCTAGGACTCAATTTCCCTTTCTTTCCAAATCGCATGACTCCCTTCATAGGAGATACCCTCAAGAACACCCAATCATCGACTTGAAACTCCAAATCCCTTCGGCGAACGTCTGCATAGGATTTTTGACGACTCTGTGCTGTTTTCATTCTCTCCTGAATAACCTTGACCTTTTCCATAGCTTCGTACACCATATCTGGCCCTAGCAATTCCGCTTCACCTACCTCGAACCACCCGATTGGCGATCCTACATCTTCTCCCGTACAATGCCTCAAATGGGGCCATCTGAATGCTAGCATGATAGCTATTATTGTAAGCAAATTCTATCGGTGGCAAGTGTTCATCCCAATTACCTTTAAAATCTAAGACACAAGCCCGCAATATATCTTCAAGCGTCTGGATGGTCCGCTCGGCCTGACCGTCGGTCTGTGGATGGAAAGCTGTGCTGAGATTCACTTGAGTTCCCAAACCTTGCTGAAACTTCTTCCAAAAGTTAGCTGTGAACTGAGCCCCGCGATGCGAGATGATAGAAAGTGGAGTGCCATGAAGCCTTACTATCTCCTTGATGTACAATCTTGCATATTGCTCCGCGGTATCAGTGGACTTGACAGGCAGGAAGTGAGCTGATTTGGTGAGTCGATCTACTATCACCCATACTGAATCGAACTTACGCTGAGTGCGAGGTAACCCCACCACGAAATCCATATTGAGCCTTACACATTTCCACCTTGGTATTTCTATAAGTAGAGTTAATCCACCGGGCCGTTGATGCTCGGCCTTCACTTGTTGACAGTTCGGACATTTAGCTACAAAGCTTGCCACATCCCTTTTCATACCGTTCCACCAATAAATCTCCTTGAGATCATGATACATTTTCGTGGAACCTAGGTGTACCGAATACCTGGAAATATGAGCCTCTGCCATTACCCTCTCCCGAAGCTCGTCCACATCCGGAACACATAGTCTACCTTGGCACCGCAATACACCATCCTCGCTGCTGAGTACAAATGATGAGGTCTTGTTATTCACAATTGCTTCCTTCACCCGAACCAATGCTTGATCCATGAACTATTTTTCCTTGATTTTCGCGACCAGTGATGATTCTGCTCCATTATGCACCAAAATATCCTCCTCGTCTGACGCCGAGATACGAACCCCCAAACTGGCTAATTGGTAAACCTCTCGAGCCAGGGGTCTCTGATCCACGCCCAAATGAGCCAAACTACCCATGGATTTTCGACTAAGTGCGTCGGCTACCACATTTGCCTTTCCTGGATGGTACAATATGTTCATATCATAGTCCTTGAGCAATTCTAACCACCGCCGCTGTCTCAGATTCAGCTCTTTCTGCTTGAACAAATACTGGAGGCTCTTGTGGTCTGAAAACACATCTACATGAACCCCATAAAGATAGTGTCGCCATATTTTCAAGGCAAACACAACAGCTGCAAGCTCCAAATCATGCGTCGGATAATTCTTCTCATGGTTCTTGAGTTGCATGGAAGCATAAGCTATGACCTTTCCGCGTTGCATCAATACACATCCCAAACCAACTCTGGATGCATCACAATAAACTACAAATCCCTCTGTTCCTTCTGGCAAGGCCAATACTGGTGCCGAGGTCAATCTTGACTTCAATTCTTGGAAACTTTTCTCACATGCTTCGGAGCACTGGAACTTAACTGCCTTCTGCGTCAGTTTTGTCAATGGGGAAGCGAGGGTTGAGAAACCCTCTACAAACCTCCGATAGTACCCTGCCAAACCCAAGAAGCTACGAATCTCTGTCGGGGTCGTGGGTCTAGGCCAATCTTTCACTGCCGCAATCTTCTGAGGATCCACCATAATTCCCTCACTGGAAATAACATGCACTAGAAAAGCTACGGACTCCAACCAAAACTCACATTTTGAGAACTTGGCATACAATTGATGCTTGAAGAAGGGTCTGCAATGTTTCTCTGAGGTGAATGGCATGATCTTCCCTGCTTCGAGAGTAGATGAGGATGTCGTCAATGAATACAATTACAAAGGAATCTAGGAATGGCTTGAAAACCCGATTCATAAGGTCCATGAAAGCTGCTGGGGCGTTGGTTAGCCCAAAGGACATGACCAAAAACTTGAAGTGACCATAACAAGTTCTGAAGGCGGTCTTAGGAATATCCTGCTCCATGATTTTCAACTGGTGGTACCCGGACAGTAAATCAATTTTTGAGAAGAACTTTGCTCCCTGCAATTGGTCAAACAAATCATCCACTCGAGGCAAAGGATATTTATTCTTGATGGTGACTTTGTTGAGCTGCCGATAATCAATACACATTCGAAGTGACCCATCCTTCTTTCTGACAAAAAGAACCGGAGCACCCCATGGTGATACACTCGGTCGTATGAAGCCTTTCTCTAATAAATCCCTCAGCTGCTCTTTTAACTCCCTTAACTATGCTGGCGCCATTCTGTATGGTGGAATGGATATTGGCTGAGTATTCGGCAATACATCAATCCCAAAGTCAATCTCCCTATCCGGTGGGATGCCTGGAAGCTCATCTGGAAACACTTCAGGAAATTCATTCACAATTGGCACGGACTCGAGGGTAGGCACCTCCGAGGTGGTGTCCGTTACCCGAACCAGGTGATAGATACACCCCTTCTTAATCATCTTCGAAGCCTTAAGGTAGGAAATAAACCTACCCCTTGGCACTACACCATTTCCTCTCCATTCAATAACTGGCTCGTTAGGGAACTCGAGCCTCATAACTCTCGTCCGACAGTCAAGCTTGGCAAAGCATGAATAGAGCCAATCCATCCCCATAATTACATCAAAATCAACCATCCCAAGCTCGATAAGATCAGTTGTGGTAACACGACCACTCACCGTGACAACACAATTTCTATAGACTCGTGAGGCTGTAATAGAATCACCAACCGGAGTCGACACGGAGAACGACTCATGAAGCTGTTCGGGTTCTATCCCAAAACTTGAAGCAATGAACGGAGTAACATAAGACAAGGAGGACCCTGGATCAATAAGGGCATAGTAATCAATAGTCTGAACAGACAGGATACCTGTAACAACATCTGGAGAAGCCTCGGCATTTTGGCGGCCACTCAATGCATAGAATCGGCTAGGTCCACCCCTACCATGAGCTCCACCCCTAGATGCACCACGCCCTGCTGATGCTGGAGTATGCGCTGATGATGTAGCAGCCGAAGAACCGGATGACTGAGCAGATCCCCTACCTATACCCTGACGGGGTGCACGGCAATCCCACTGAATGTGACCTCTCACCCTGCACCCGAAGCACACCGGGATGTCAAGGTAGCAAGTCTCTATATGAAATCTCCCACACTTGGGGCATGTAGGTCTCCCCTGCTGCTGGGACCTCACCCCAGGACGACCAGACTGACGAGACCTCCTGCTGTCTGAACCGGGTCTCGAGTAGCGCCCTGCCGATGAGCTGTGCATGGATGGCGGTGCACTCGCGGAGGAGCTGAGCATATGGGCGAGATGGCCGGGATGACCCTCTCACCGAATGACCCGTTGACTTCGACCGGGCCACTGCTCGCTACTTTCTCTTTCGCACGAATCTTCAATTTCCCGGCCTCTGTGGCCCGAGCAAACCCCACGATCCTCCCATAGTTCATGTCCTGAGTGCAAAGCTGCTGTGGCGGCCTCGTTCACTACCAAAGGGCTAAGGCCCCGAACAAACCGTCGAACCCGGGCATCCATGGTCGACACTAAATGAGGAGCGTGCTTGGACAACCTTACGAACTCCGTGCGATACTCCCAAACACTCATACTACCTCTGTTTGAGGACCTCGAACTCGGTGGCACGGGCTGACATTGTCTCGGCGAGGCAAGAAGTGGTCCGTGAATGCATCCACGAACTCGTCCCGTCTGGCCGGGAGGGCTCCCCTCCTCGCGGGAATCCTCCCACGTCTCGAACCATGAACGTGCCGCTCCCTTCAGCCTGTAAGAGGCCAACTCTACCCCCTCTATATCTGTAGCCTTCATCACTCTGAGGGTCTTGTATATCTCATCAAGGAAATCCTGTGGGTCAGCCTCTGGATCGGTACCTGAGAATTCTGGAGGGGCCAACCGCAAGAACTGATGGACTCTGGAGCCGGAGGAATCTCCCTGACCGATGGAGGATGCAGGGGCATCATGGGATCTCTGGGCCTAGGCGGCCACTAGCTGTGTTAACATATGAATGGCTCCCCTAAGATCCTCATTAGAGATACCAGAGCCCGAAGCGGGAACTGTATCTGAGTCAGGAACACCGGCAGGAGGAATGGTGGCATCCTCTGCCGCAGCTGGAATAGGGACACTTGGGTTTTGAACAGATGGGCCAGGCAAATTCAGGACTGGTGGGTCATTCTCGCCCACGGCATCGGGTACATGATTAGCAGCCGCACTTGGGCCGGCATTGGCCCCAAGGCCGAGTCTAGCCTTCTTCTTAGGCGCCATATTCTGAAAATTTGGGAACAAGGCGCGAATTAGACACAAATATTTCCACATTGTACTTTACCGCACGATATAGATTAACAAAGAAATGGGTGGATTCCTAAATGTCCGTGCAACCCCCTACTTATATGATGTGGTCGACAACACACCTATAAGAAGGGCACTACTAGACACGGCTCCGAGACATCCTAGGACACTTTAAAAACCTTAGGCTCTGATACCAAGTTTGTCACGCCCCAAATCGGGGAACATGACCGGCGCCCGACCGGGTTGCCCCAATCAAGCGGACCTGGGTGCCTTTCATTCCCACGCGTTACCCCTGTGTTGATTATTACTCATGAACCAAAGATCTAACCAATTATAACTGATTTTACAGTATACAAACATAACCATGTGATTGATTTACTAACAAGTTCATAATTTATATTTACAACGCCCCATACATATACATAGGCCACAATCCCACAGTTTACATGTCTACAGAGCCTCTAGGATACCAAAAAAAGGGAATATAATACTTGCCGGTAACAAGGCTCCGGCTATACCTTACAAAACCAAAATGAAATCTAAACAAAAGTGGCATGAACCACACAGGGCCCCAAGGAAGAAAGGGGCTCACCAAAACGGGCGGTGGAAGGAGAAGGATACTACTGCCGATGAGTTGAAGTGCCTGCTACTGATCCACCTACAATCATAACACGAATGTAGCGTCCCCGGCAAAAGGGACGTCAGTACACTTGAATTGTACTGGTATGTATGGACAAACTTTGTCCCAAGTAAACTCGAACCATTAAATTACATCAACAATTAATTAAGCCAGCCAACCATGTTTCCACATTTTCCTCATTTCAAATAATTCTCACACAAAGCACTTTCTACGATCAACCAATTTAACAATAACCAATCAACCACACAAATTGCAAGTAGTCAAACATAGGGGCAATTAGTGCCCCCCCAGGTTGCAAACTCTCCTGCTGTCTCCTTTCACGATTTCACATCATTGATTTTTGTATCAATTTTCAATAGCGATTTCGATCGCTTTCCATCCTTATTGCCCCTGACCACCCTTATTACCTCGGCCACCCTTATCACCCCAACCCGCACCTTATTTCCTCACGTTGCGGCGCGCAGCACGACCCCGCCTTACAGTTTAAAACACAACAATTTCAAACAGCAGATAAGGTACTACACACAATTTCAACAAGTTCAAATAAGCAACTTGCACATTGTTTCATGTTCTCAAATGTTTCGTTTGTTTTCCACAAGGTGCCATATAGGCCATCATAAGCATTATTCACAATTCTTTACCCAATTCAACTCTCACTTAACTTTCGGTTCATATTCCATACCACATCACTCATATTTCAACAACAACTTTGAATATCCAAACAACAACATCGAGAATTTCACACAATTTGTCAAATTAACATTAACCAAGCAATTTTCACACATATAGGCGATTTCACAAGAATCAAAATTAGCCATACATACATGGTGATGAGTTTTCTTCCTACTTTATGCTTACCCAAGATATCCTACTCTTGCCAACCTTGTTCTTGAAGACTCTTACTTCTACTCACCTCTTTTTACTAGAAATCAAGTTCAATAATCATGCATGAGTGTAAAATTCTATTTTCAAAAGCTATTATATGCAAACCTCTCTTTACCCAATTTAAATCTGAAAATTAGAGAAAATAGTTAGGGTTTTTACCTTGAAATGATTGGGGGAAGTTGAATCTTTGCCCTAAAATCCTTTGAACTAAGATGGTTGGAACAATCTTTGAAGATGAAAGATTTCTCTCTCTAAAAACCCTCTCTTCTCTCTCTAATTTTGGTAAGATGATATGATAAAATGAAGAAGAAAGGTGTTATATTAAAGAAGAGATCGGGTCAAAATGTTACAAAAATGTGGGCCGTGGTCAATTCTGCGGTCGCATCTGCAATAGCAGATTCAACATGCGGTCCGCAAAGTGACCGCGGAATGACCTCAAAATTACACAAGTTCTGTTACGGAATGCGACCACAATGCGGTCCGCATTCTTGATCTGCGGTCGCAAAGTGCACCGCAGATTCACTATGCGATCGCATATCGACCGCATTTTCAACATGATTTTTGGGAGGCTTCTGTTAAGCTTTGCGGCAAGAATGCGGTCCGCATAACGGGTTTGCGGTCGCATTCTTGACCGCATATTTGACACTTTTCTGGAAAACTTTATTCTCTACATTTTTGAAACTTAAATCAGTACTACGCATTCCTAACACATTATTCGGACCATGACACTATAGCTACTAGGTTTTATGCACAAAAAATTTACGGGGCCTTACAAGATCACACCAAGATGGTTCGATTGGCGTTGGTTTGGTAGAGTGGTTCGTTGTTTGGTGGTCACCGGTGGTGAGTTCTGGTGACCGGAGTTCTGGAGAAGGGGTCTGTTTGAGGGGTTTTTGGTGTTTGATGAGGTGAAGAAGAAGGAGAAGAAGGGAATATGAGAGGAGAAGGGTTGGGAGTGGCCGGCGACCACCGTGGAGAGTGGTGGCCGCCATGGCCGGCTAGGGTTTGTGAAGGTTCGAAGAAGATGAAGAGGGAGAGATTGGGCGGCTAGGTTTAGAGATAGTGTCAAATGGTTGGATTAATTCAGACAAAAGCCTTTTATAGGCCGGCCGTCTTAGGTAATCTGGGCCGTTGGTTTGATGGAGATCAACGGCTCAGATAAAGCGTTATCAAAACGACGTAGTTTCGTTACCAATGAGACCAAAGGCCTCGCCCGTTGGATTAGCTTGGACGGACGGCTCTGATTAAACCCATTTTATTTTAATTAACCATTAATTCGCCCAATTATCTCCACCGTTGGATTCAGCCTGTTGAACGGTGGTGATTGAATCTCATGTGTGGCCTAGACCGGATTTCTTGGCTGATGCATTTGGGCCAATTTACTGGGCCAAACAATTGGATTTCAATTGGCCCAATTTCATTATTCCTATGTATTTTTGTATTTTTCTGGTTTTTTAATTATTTTTCTGTATTTTCTTTTTGTATTTTTTTCTTTTTCTTTTATGAAATATTATAAAAACTTAATTT
This sequence comes from Nicotiana noctiflora, assembly GCA_032618575.1. Taxonomy (NCBI): domain Eukaryota; kingdom Viridiplantae; phylum Streptophyta; class Magnoliopsida; order Solanales; family Solanaceae; genus Nicotiana; species Nicotiana noctiflora. The sequence goes on along the minus strand of JASVEL010010826.1, from coordinate 45,436 downwards.
CCTACTTACACTAATTATCTAATATTTTTTGGCAATTTTCTATTATTTTTCCCCTAATTTCCGCTACTTAAAACTCTTTTTTGATGATTTTCTTCTTAAAACTAATTAATTTAAGCAAAGTAAGTACTTAACCTATTTTTTTTGATTTTTTACTAATTTCCAATTATTCAAACACATAGAATGCATTCAATTTCCAACAAGGCATGCAATTGCACTCAAAAATATATTTATTTTAATTTTGGAATTGTTTGCCCGGTGCAAAAATCATGTGCTCACATTATATATATATACCCATGTTGGATCGGGCTACAACACATATACCTATATTTGACCGGGCTTCACGCCGCAGCGGTACATATATATTGGATCGGACTGCACGCCGCAGTAATGTAGATGTAATATATATGTGGGATGGACTGCACGCCGCGGTATTATTGCGCTTGGGTTGTAGGAGCCCCTTCGGAGTCTGAGTCTGCACACATTCTCAGTGAGCACTGGTGTATATTATGGGATCGGGTTGCGCGCCGCAGCAGTATAAATATATATGTATATATATATATATATATATATATATTGGATCGGACCGCACGCCGCAGTACATGTGTGGATCGGGCTGCACGCCGCAGCATCATAGCGTTTGGGCCTAGGGAGCCCCTCTGAAGTCTGTATACACCCCCAGTGAGCACCGTCGACATTAAATGTAGCGGGCTGCGCGCCGCGGCGGTTTATGTATCGGAGCGGGCTGCACACCGCAACATTATACTTATTCATATCCTTATACATACTTAAATACTTATACATTATAGACATATGTATATATCTTCATATATTGAGATGGTTTTACCCCGTAGGGGTACGAGTGAGGATTTGGTCAATGTTGGATCTTGTTGAGATAGATGTGGGCTGGAGATCAGAGTACTCATTATAATGATGACTTACATGTGGGGGTTTGCCTTAGAACTGTTTAGTGATAGTACACGAGTTCTTACTTTCAGTTATTGTTTATTATTATTACTCACTGAGTTGAAATATACTCACCCCACTCCCCTAGACTTTTTGTGCATATTCACAGGTGCCCGAGAGCGGTTGAGTTGTTGTAGCTGCTGATCCTTATCTACTTTTGCGGAGACTACGAGGTAGCTGACGGCGTCCGTAGAACCTGTTTTCTCCTTCCTTATCATTTTGTTGCTTTCATCTTGCTTAGACTTGATTGTTTTAGGATGTTTATTCTGTAGAGGCTCAGACTCGTGACACCACGATTCGGTTGGGACCGTATTTTGTATGTTGCTACTATTGCGTTTATCATATTGGCATGAACACTTGCTGTTTAAGTTTAACTGGATTAATTGGCATTCAGGCTTGCCTAGTATTGTGTTGGGCGCCGTCACGACCGGGGTTTAGGTCGTGACAAGTTGGTATCAGAGCCTAGGTTAACAGGTCTCGCGAGTCATGAGCCGGTTGGTAGTGTCTCGTGGATCGGTACGGGGACGCCTGTACTTATCCTCGGGAGGCTGCAAACCTTTTAGGAAAGTTTCAATTCTTGAAATTCTTATTGTGCGTACTTGATTCAGCTTGAGATGTAATTCTTGAAACTTCTTCTACACGCTTGTAAGTGCACTCGAGTGCTTAGTGATAAATTTGCCTTGATGGCTTATGATTCCCCAATCGAGGGACGAGATATAATCTCTATGAGTTCATGTTGGGCCTGTTTGGAGGACTTGAGGCCAGATCCTTGTCTATGGCTTGAGCACCAAGGTGCTAATTTCGCGAGCCGGTATTATGAAGTTCATACGATCAGTATTGATCTTAATTGTGAAAATGACAGTTTGATAATGGGAGAGGTGTAAGGTATTCGGTTCTTATTGTGATTTGATATGTAGCCCTAGCTATGGGCATGAGAAATATGTTCATTGCCTCTTAGCGGAAATGTAAAGTGCACTACGTGTGGTAGTATGAGTTCAAACTCAAGAAAACTGAATTGGTCGTGCTATGAGTATTGTGGTGAAAGGTATTTGACATATGTTATGATTTGAGCAGGTGCAGCGCATGTTCATGTACTAACTTTGATGATATAATTCGTGTTGTAATGATATTTATGTTGTGGATATGCATTGTGACGTTTTGTCGAGTTGCCGATGAATTGTTAGGGTGGTTTTGGTGATTCTCTGGCAGGTGGATAGGCCAAATTACAAAGGAAACTCTGTCAAAATTTTTGGAATCATTTGAGACTTAGAAAAGATTTTGTTACCTAAGGAATGGGCTTAACTGTGGTGTGAGCACATGATTTTTGCACCGGGCAAATAATTCCAAAATTAAAATAAATATGTTTTTGAGTGCAATTACTTGCTTTGTTTGAAATTAGCTATACTTTGTGTGTTTGAACAAGTAGAAATTAGAAAATCAAAAAAATTTAGGCTAGGTGATTAATTTATTTAATTTGATTAGTTTTGAAAAAAAAATAGTTTTAAGTAGTTAAAATTAGGAAAAATAGTAGAAAATTGCCAAAAAGTGCTAAATAATTAGAGTAAGTAGGAATTTAGGTTTTATAATTTTCCATAAAAGAAAAGAGAAAAAACAAAGTATAAAAGAAAATACATAAAAATCAATAACATCAAAAAAACACAAAAAATACACATAGGTTTAATAAAACTGGGCCAAGATGCTGCCCAGATAGTTGGCCCAGTGAATTGGCCCAAGAGGTGACCCGTCTAGTTTATGTAGAGGATACAATCTTAGCCGTCCGTCATGCTTGATCCGATGGCTGAGATAAATAGCGGAATTACTTCAATTAATTAAATGTGAGATCGAATCTCGACCGTCCGCTTAAAATAATCTGATGGTCAATAGCCTAGGTCCTATTTGCGACGATACGACGTCGTTTTAATAATGCCAATGAGAGCCGTTGATCTACATCAAATGAACTGTCTGGATTACCTAAGATGACCGGCCTATAAAAGGCTTTGGTCTGAACGTTTGCTGCCATTTCGTCAAATTTGTAACCCTAGCCGCCAGAGCCCTCTCCTTTCTCCTTCACTTCTTCTTCTTCAGACATCAACGGTCATGGCGGCCACCACCCCCACGGTGGTCGCTGGCCTTTCTAACTTCCCCCTCATCTTTTCTCTTCTTCTTTTCCTTCTTCTTCTATCAAAAGCTCCAAGAACAGATACATTTCTTTAGAACTCCGGTCACCGGAACCACACCGGTGACCACCCAAACAACGAGAACCGCCTTCAAACCAATGCCAATCGCTTCCCCTTCCTTTGATCTATTCAACCATGCCACCCATGACCTTCGAATCTCCTTGGAACTTGTCGAATATCCAAAAGAAGGTCGCCGGAAACCTAACTCCGGCGACTCAAAACCAAACCCTTCTTCAAGACTTTGTCTTTTACACTCCCAAACACCCCCTGCAACTCAAACTTCAAAAAGGTCTCATCTTTAAGCCCAAAAGAAAAACCAGAAAAAGAAAAACGAAAAAAAAGAATAAAAAAAAAGAAGAAACAAAGGAATAAGGAGTCTGGAAAAGAGAGTGAAAAAGAAAAGAAAAGAAAGAAATAGGAAGCTCAGGGGACCGGCCCTGCAAGCTAAGTGCCCTTACCCATCTCTGTGTTTTAGCTTTTGCTTTGTTTGCATGTTTATTGTTTCTGGTTTCTATTTGTTCTTGATATCTTGTGCTTTATTTTTAGTTTTAGGATTTTTGTTCTTGCTCGTTTCCTATATCTTGTTCTGTGTTGTCTGTTTCCCTGATTCAAAGAACCTGTTAGTATTAGGGTTTTGTTCGCCTTGTTTTTCTTGTTTTGATTTGGTCTTTATGTTCTGTCTATTATGACCTTTTCTTCTAAAGTTCAAGAATCTATCTTTTCTTCATCTTTTGATTTATGGCTTCTGATCTGGTGAAATGCATGACATGTTCTTCTCTTGTGATTCTTTGAATGTTTAGACATCATGATCTGTTTCTCTGAGTTAGAAATCCTGATTCTTTCTTCTGCTACTTCACATGATAGATGTAGGATTCTTCTTCATTGCTACTTCATGTCTTTTCTTTCTTTATCTTCATTTTATCTATCATATATATATTAATCTAGGTTTAGTACTTAAAAGTGGACTCTGACTATCATTCTTATATTGTTCTGCCAAGGTCCATTGCTCTCCTTATTAAAATAAGTCATGTTTCATTTCCTGTTGATTGTTTTGTGAGAATTTAGTGTCTATGTATCTATGTCCATGAATTCTAAGTGTTTTAGAGTTTTTCAGTATGTCATCTGGCATGAAATGATTGTGACTAAGCCTGATTGATGTTAATTGACATGTTGCTACATGAATTTAAGTTATGTGAGTTGATTGGTTGAGATTCAACATTATCAAACCCCTCTCCTGAGTTTTAATTGATCAATGAACAATATTTGGCTTCATGTGGTTATGTGTGCAATTGTATATTGAAATGGCTAAGCTTGCAATAGTTCTATGTTAGTGTGAACACTGTTAAATACCTATCATGCTTAGGTGAATTGGTTATAGCTGTTAGTATTAGGTTCCATGAAAATGGCTAGTTTTTAAATAGGTTAAAGCTGAAAATGAACAAAATAGGCTATAAGTTTAATAATTGACCTAAGAGTGCTCAGGTGGCTAAGTTTGCAAAGACTTTAGCACAACCTGTGATCAGTCAATAGGCTGGAATTTCCAAAATGGGCTAAGTCTGCAAATGCAGACTTGCCCAGGCTCTTTTTGAGCCCTGAACATTAAGTGGCCAAGCCTGCAAAGGCTTCGGGCCCAACAAATTTAGTAAATGGCTTCAATTGCCCAAGCTAAGTCTTAACTTGAGACTGCCATTAGTTAAATAGTTTAAATGCATTAATAAAGCAGGCTAGTCCTGCAATTAGTCTTAATTGACCTGAAAATCATAAAATAGGTTATTAAAAATAATTGGCCTAAGAATGGTTAACTTTGCAAAAGGTTGACCAATTCTATAAGGCCCTAACACACAGTCCACCTTTAAAAGGGGCTGGTTGTGCAAAATGGCTAAGTCTGCAAATGCAGACTGGCCCAGGCTCTCTTTTGAGCCCTGAACATTAAAAATGGCCAAACCTGTGAAGGTTTTGGGCCCAACTGTTCGGTAATTGGGTTTAATACCCAAGCTAAGTCTCAACTTGAGACTGGCTAGCTTTTAAATAGTTTAATTTCATTAATAAAGCAGGCTAGTCCTGCAATTAGTTTTAAATTGAAATAATTTGGTCTTAACTAATTGGAATTAAGCTAAATAGGCTAAAATTGAAATAGTTCTCAATAGTAGACCTGGCCAGCCCTTAAATACCAATGCAAGGGCTGGCTATTAGTTAAATAAGTCCCAAAGAAAGTTGAAACTTGACCTATGCATTCAAGTAAATCAGCAATGGCATTCAGGGCATAATTGGAAACTAATTTGGTAAAACAGTGAATAGTTTGAAACTTAAGAGGGTAAAGGAGTCATTTGTACCCCTGATTTCTGCAATTTTGCATAGATTTAAGGGTATAATGGTCTCCCTAAAATGGGATATTTGTAAAAATCCCAAACGTGAATCAGCTACATTGGTAAAAACCCACAAAAAGGAATCTTTAGAACCTTCCAGCACATGCTGGAAGGGTTTCTGCTAACTGAATTGGGGGTTTGAGTGAATATTTCATAAACTTTAGAGGGGGAGAAGTGGGATTAATCCCATAACTTTCTCCCCAAGTTTCAGCCCTTATCCTAGCTATAAATACACCCTAAAAAGGGACTGAAAGGGGGGAAAAATGGGAGCAATCTGCAATTCATTTTAGGCTGATTTTTGAATACAAAGCTTCAGAGTAAAATATAGCAATAGAGCAATAGGATTTTCTGGAATTTTCGAGTTAGGACTTGCTGATTTCTGTTGATTTGCTGGGTTATTCTGCTCGAGTTGGGACTGGGTTTTCTGTTGCTTTGCTGATTCATACCTGCTGTTGTTGTGTTATTTGGCTCATTACTATCCAATCCTCTACTGTTGCATTGTTGCTGAATCCTTGCTGATTACTTGCTCTTATCTTCCCTTAGAACTCATCGGCTTCCTTTTGCTGATCCAGGTACCATTTTGTTCGAAATGAAGCTGTAATGATGATTCCTGATGAAATAACATGAAGATTCTGCTTTAATTTATATGTCATTTTGTATTATTGATTTGTAGTTTTTTTTTATCATAAGTATGTAGTGACTGAAAGGACAAAAACCAAACAAAAACTATGTAATAGTTAGCATAATAGTAGTAGTGTAATGGTAGTGTAGTCGTAGATCACCCATCACTTAGTTAAATAGGAAAACCATTAAAACAACAGTCAATCAATTCTCTCGCATGCATTAATAATAATAAGCTCACCTAGCTAATCTGTTTCGTTAATCAATTTCAGAGTTTGAGTAAGTTTAAAAGGAAACAACCAATTGAGGAGTAAAATTGGCTGTGATAATGTTAAATGGGTTAGGTTTGGTGTTAAAGTCAGTATTCAACCATATCCATAAAGTTGTAGATAAGAATAAGTCCAAAAATGAGAGAGTGAAGAATGGGTAAATTACTTGTAACTAAGTCCGTGATTTAGAGAGTGGAGTCAAATTTGATTCAGCGAGTTGAGTCAAATTAGAATCAATAATTGTATATATATATATATATATCTTTAAGTCACTTAGCATTAGGTGTTTTGAGTTATCATTAATAAGTAGTTAAATTGTTTAAATACTGCCTCATAATTGTTAAACCACTTCTTAGCTCCTTAATTTCAATGCTGTTTAGGACATTAACAGAAAACAAGAGGATAGGAGTAGTTCATTCAAGTATACATTGAATAATTGTGATTGATCTCCTTGTACAGTGATTCGACCCTTCTATTGAATAAAAATGATTTGATTTCGTTTCTTAATCCTATTTGATTGCATTATTTCTGGTTCTTGTACTTACGTTTCATAGCTATTTATTACCAATTGGTTTGGGCTTAATATGCAAATGAGTTTGAGTCGTAATGTGAAGCCAATGAGGCCAGTGAACAGAAGATTAAAAATAGCCTGGGCCTCGGATATTCGGACGGCTAGAACGTGGGTTTGATGAAGAGAAGACCAGGCCCCATTAAATAACAAAATTCGACGGGCCTGTAATACTTGGTAAAAACGATTAAGGAAAAAACAATTAGAAAAACATAGTATATACTCCTTAGGATTGAACTTTAAAATTGATTTGGGACGAGCCTCGCCCGACTTTAAACAAGCGGGGCCCCCATTTAGTAATGGTTTAACATAATTAGACTCGGGAAGACTACTAGTTAATTCCGTAGTCTTACCCAAAACAATTAAAAGCCGATAGACTATTTTAGGGCACGATTTTAATATACTTTCCATTGAACAAGTGTGCACTTGGTGCGACTCAAATCCAAATCTCACCAAAGCTGAAATACACCGAAAGTCATAGGCGTACTGGTTGCGGTATGACTCGAGGCGTGTTTTCGCGATGCCGCAAATTCTATAAAAATAATACTTAACGTAAAAAGCACTATATATGTTGTTAAAATATGTAATTGAGTCAAACAAGAGTCGAGAATGACAATTAAGCGACCGTGCTAAAACCACGGAACCCGGGAATGCCTAACACCTTCTCCCGGGTTAACAGAGTTCCTTATCCGGATCTTTGCTTCGCAGACATTTTTATGAGTCAAATTCCTCGGATTCGGGATTAACCGGTGACTTGGGACACCATTATCATTCCCAAGTGGCGACTCTGATTAATCTCAATAAAATCCCGAACCGATTGTCCTTTAATTGGAAAAACTCCTTCCCTTACGTTATTTTATCCGTTTCGGATATTTGAGCGTCGGGGTATATCCTACGAGCGTATTTATATGCTTATGTGGGGTAGTAAAAAGAGAGGTGTGACAGCTCTGGCGACTCTGCTAGGGATTCCAACCCCGAACTTCGGTTTCAGGGTTTAAGAACTCGAGCTCTTTAGAATTGCCGTTCGCGTTTTTGTTTGACTTCATTATATGATTTGAACAACATGCTATGTGCTTTATCGCTTTGATATTATGTGGATTGTATATAAAATTGTGCCGAAAACCTTTCTCTCTTCACCACCGGGGATGTGCTTACTGGTTGAGACTCCCCTTTCTGTTAAAGTCACCTTAAATTAAGAAAAACAGAGGCCGGATAAGTTACAAAGCCGATTGACTCCGCGGGTCACTGGTACGTAGCCCCCTCCTCGATTCGAGTTGTCCGCTCGGATACACGGTCTAGCACTCTATGAAACCGTAAGATTTTGAACATAGATCTAGGACGATTATTTGCATCATATTTGACTTAGGGGACTCAACACAGGGGTTGGGTCCGTCTAGGACAGGTGACCGGTATTGGAAAAGACCGAGCATGTTATGTGTTGCATTTTTATTGTCCTTGATCGTTATACGGACCAGCGGAAATCCCGAGGATAGAAAAATTATTGAAAAAAAAGAAAAAAGAGAGAGAGAGGAAAATACGAGTTATAGAAAATAGGTATCCGGAAAATTTGAAAATTTGAAAAATAGGTGGAACATTTTTTGAAATAATTGGTCAAATAATCTGACCGAACTACGTAGGTTTGATTCTCGCCATTAGGTGGGATACGTAGGCAACCCTTAAACGGGTCCAACCACACTTTTAGAAAAAGACCAAAAAAGATTTTCCTTTCAAATAATCGAGGTGATCGCTATTTTTGGAAATGGCCGAATGTTCCGAAAGGACGCCGGAAGGCTGTTTTGGCAAAAATGGCCACTTCGAAAGTCATTTTTCTTCCCTTTCCTTCAAAAATGAAAGCTTGCATTGAAAAAGATTTTCCATTTTCCTAAATAAAATCGCCTTAATAAATGTGCAGGACGAGCACAATGATGAATGAACATTTCTCCCTAAATAAAATCCCCTTAGAGCTGAAATTATGGTGGCAAGACATGGGATCAGATGGTCAAGACTGGGTCAAAGGTTACTTAAAAGGCCTTACGGGGTTATTAGACATGGTTCCCCGAGGCGATGTGATTAGAGCGTTGGTCACGTTTTGGGATCCGGCACACAATGTATTGCATTTCCCAGATTTTGAACTCACCCCTACTTTAGAGGAGATTGCCTTCTATATCGGGAAGACTGAGGTCCCGTTAAAAGGAAAATACCCGGTATCTCCGAGGACGGTAACAGTGCATCGTTTCCTCGACTCTTTGAAAATTGCCCGGAATGTTCACAACGAAGATCTGGCCAACGGGGTTTGTTCCTTAAGCTTCATCTATAGCAAGTTTGGACACGTTGGGGGTTTCAACGACCTCACAAACAAGTTATGCTGCAAGTCCAACCGAGCGAAATGGGAGGAACACTGGAGGTTTGCATTTTTGGTGGCATTTCTCGGAATTGTTGTATTCCCGAGGAAAGATGGACATATCAACATAAAAGTTGCCGGGGTAGCTACCACGCTGATAGTACAAGATAATTGTACTCTAGCCCCAATGATCGTGGCGGACATCTACCGTGCTCTGACTGCGTGCAAAGCGGGGGCCAACTTCTTTGAAGGGTGTAACTTGATCTTGCAAATCTGGCTAATTGAACATCTATGCCACCACCCTTCGTTCTCGAGTTATGGTTCGGCTGAACGGACATGTTTGGAAGAGTTCAGTATGAGAACAAAAGAAGTAAAGTTGCCGGAGGGAGTCCAAGGTTGGATTGTGTATCTTCGATCACTAACTGACGGTCAAATCGATTGGACGTATGACTGGTTACCTCTTGACGAGGTAATGTATATGCCAACGGAGGGATCGCCATTTTTGATCATGGGTTTAAAGAGTATACAACCTTATGCCCCATACAGGGCCCTGCGACAGTTGGGTAGGTGTCAAATTATTTCGAGAGATGGGGACCTCAGTTTGCAAGCTGTAGAGATCGGTCCGGATGGGCAATTCCCGGAAGCAAAAATCCGGCAAATCTGGAATGAGTGCCAAAACTTGAAGATTGATACTTGTGTGCCGAATAGAGCAAGGGGAGAAATGTCGCCTGGATACTCCACATGGTACCAACGAGGTGTTGAGCATGAACGTCTTTCAAAGAGACCTCACTTGCAAGATCTGATAGAGCAATCCAAGGAGAATCAGAACTGGGTGGCCAAGGAAAAAGAATACAAGGCCAAAATCAGCTTGTTGGAGGATAAATTGAGAAATCTCCATTTCGAAAGTGGTTTACAGGTAGCATCCGATAAAGTGGAGAAGAAACGGCTGAAGAAAGAAAATGAGATGTTGAAGGCTCAAATGGCTCAAATGAAAATTACATCCGAGACCCCAGTTCGCTTAGCCCCGGATGAGAAGTTAATTGAGATTCTCCGGCGCAAAGTAAATGACTACAGCTTCGACTTGGACAAAGCTGAAAAGGAATTAGTTAGGGCTCGGAAGCAAATAGATAGAGATGCTGAGGAAAGAGCCAAGTTGGTTCGGAAATTACAAGACAAGCACGATTTTGAGGTAGCTCAGGCTTAGAAAGAAAATAATTTCAGCCACGGTTAAAAGTAACAAGATTATCAAGGATCTTGAAGAAGAGAGAAAGCATTGTTACACAACTATGGCTAGATTAGAATTGGAGCTGCAGCAAGTGCAAAAAGATAACCAACATACCTTGGATGCTCGCACTGAACAAATAAGCCGGTTGTTGCAAGAAAAGGGGGTCATCCGAGAAAAGATTGTTCGCATTGCCCAATACATCACCCGGAAGAGTCAACTGTGTGAAGATATGTCTCGAGGAACCTTTGTATCAGCAGTGAAGTTCTTCGTGCAACAAGTCATGTCTGACCTAGATAGGCTCCAAAGGGGATTAGCATATAGGCCCGCGGCAAGGCCGAACGATGCCTCGCGGGCACTAGGAGCATTAATGTACTCATAGGGCATGCATCATCTTTTATATTTTTACTTTTATAACATCACCTTGTAATCAGTGTTTTGAATTATCAATGGAAAATCAAGTGTTGTTATCAATTCTTTGCTTTATGTCATTTCTTTTAAATTCGCTAGGCAAATAAATAGGAATGTAATTATGAAAAAAGAGAGAGAAAGAAAAAGCAAGAAAAGAAAAAAGAAGAAAGAAATAAAAAGAAAGAAAAAGGGAAAGAAAAGAAAAAGAGGGGAAAAAGAGAAAAGTGATTGGTCCAAATGAGCAGCGGCCGGGATGATGCATGACGACTCGAGAAAATGTGTTTGTTTTTAAAGTCGTTGCATTCTATTCATGCGCTAACAACTAATGGGTGTTGATGCTTGTGAGTCCAGATTCTCTAGGCAACTGGCATTCTGGCTACCCACCCGTACAACACAAGATACAAAAAGATGACGAAAGCTGTGTCCCAGGAAATTGAGGCAACTATCGTGGATCCTGCTCATGAAGAGGAGATTGTGGATGTAGCAGGAATGAAGGAGGAAATGTACAAATTGAGGCAGCAGATGGCCGAGATGTACCAGGCCTGGTCTAGAGGTCAACCCCTGCTAGCTTACCCTGCCAACCCCACATACATCCCTCCAGCCAACCCCAATCCTATACCACCTACAATGAATTCATCCTCCACATACCACGATTACCCTCACTATTATGCCTCCACCTCCCAAGTACCACCACCTCCAGTCAAACAAGCACCACCTCACATACCCCAAGTTTCTCCAGTGTATGTGGCACCTCCGCTCGCTGCCATACACAAATCCTCCAATGAACCGATGTTTCATATACATGATCCTCACTACTACCCTCCAGAACCAACTTTCCGACAACATGAGTCTCATACTCCGTTGATAGAAACAAGTGAAGAAAGAATTGCCAAGAGTGCAGGGCAAGAAGAGATGGCCAGAAAAGTGAAAAGTCTGGAGAATGCCTTCCGCACTATGCAAGGACTAGGAGGGCAGGTGAGTGTGGCCTACAAGGACTTGTGTCTATTCCCCGAGGTGCAGCTTCCCGTGGGATTCAAGTTGCCAAAATTCGATATGTATAGCGGACACGGAGATCCGGTGGCCCATCTCAGAGGATACTGTAGCAAAATGAGAGGTGTAGGAGGTAAAGATGAGCTATTGATGGCGTATTTCAGCCAGAGTCTGAGTGGTTCAGCTTTAGAGTGGTATACCAGACAAGATCATACAAGGTGGTTCGTCTGGGATGACCTTGCACAAGCCTTTGCAAATCACTTTCAGTACAACTTAGAGATCATACCTGACAGACTATCCCTTACAAAAATGGAGAAGAAGCCAGGGGAAAGCTTCAGGGAATTCGGTTTCAGATGGAGGGAGCAGGCTGTAAGAGTAGATCCACCCATGAAGGAAGGGGAGATGGTGGATTGTTTCCTACAGGCTTTGGAGCCTACATATTACGGTCATTTAGTGTCGGCGATTGGGAAGAGTTTCAATGAAGTCGTGAAGATGGGAAGCTTTGTGGAGGAAGGTTTGAAAACAAACAAAATCACGAGTTTTTCGGCCATTAAGGCCACCAATCAAGCAATACAAACAAGAAATGGGGGAGCAATGGGAAAGAAGAAGAAGGAAGAGGTAGCAACTGTAGAGAGCAGGCCATGGAGCCGTAACCCGCATCATCACCCACCAAGACCCTACCACCAACACCCACCAAACCCATCAACCCCATATAATCCACCACCGTCATCTTACCCGCCAAACCCGTACAACACATCTACCCCATATAACCCACCACCACCACCATACGCACCAACTTTCGCTCTCTTGTTGATGTTGCTATGTGTTGTCTCTGCTTTTTTTACGTTTGTCTTGAGTTGGTTTTCTATCGAAATCAACTTCTCTACCTTCACACTCTACCCGACCTCCAAACCCTACTTTATAGGATTACATTGAGTTGCTATTATTGTTGTTACAAGGCAAGGAAAACATTCACCCCACTGGGGGAATCATATACCAGCCTTTATCGTAGATTGAAAGAGTTGGGGATGCTAAGCCCGGTTGCACCTAAAGTTCCAAACCCACCCCCGAAAAACCTTGATCCTTCTGTTAGGTGTGAGTATTGCTCGGGGACATTGGGCCATGATACCGAAAAATGTTGGCAATTGAAGAATGCCATTCGGGATCTCATTGACGATAGGAGAATTGAAGTTCAGGCTCCAGAAGCTCCGAACATCACCCAGAATCCGCTGCCAAATCACCATGAGACACACATGATAGAATTGGTGCAAAGTGATAGCAGTCAGAAACCATCTCAGTCTGTGATGATGATAAAGTCAAATGGCAAAGCAGAAAAGGAAGCCGTGAAAGTAAAAGTGATTGCTGAAGAACTAACAGGAAAGCCAGTAGTGGTGGAGGGTTTGAAAGTGGTAGTGCCAGGCGTAAAGCCGATTGTGACTGTGAAAGGCGTGAGTACAGAGCCAGTAATTATAAGGCCGGTGGTGCAGATACCGGTAGTGAGCACAAAGACTGTACCTTGGAATTACAACAAGGTAGCAGTGGTTTATAAAGGAAAAGAGGTGTCTGGGGAAATTTATGAAACCCACGGTCTCACCCGGTCTGGAAGATGCTTTGCTCCAGAAGAATTGAGAAAAATGAAAGCGGTAAAAGAGAACCAATTGAAGAAACCAGTGTCAGAAGAAGAAGCGGAGGAATTCCTCAAGAAGATGAAGTCATAGGATTATTCTGTAATTGAGCAGTTGAGGAAGACCCCTGCGCAGATCTCTTTGCTATCTTTGCTAATACACTCAGAAGAACACAGGAAGGCTCTGATGAAGATACTGAACGAGGCTCATGTTCCAGAAAAGATCTCAGTTTGCCACCTGGAAAAGATTACCAACAAGATTTTCGAGTCTAATAGGATCACATTCTCTGATAAGGAATTGCCTGTTGAGGGAACTGAGCACAATAAGGTGCTGTACCTTACGGTAAAGAGTGAAGAGTCGGTAGTGACCAGAGTATTGATAGACAATGGATCAAGCGCTAACATTTGCCCGTTGTCGACCTTGGGAAAGCTGAACATTAGTCCGGACAGAATCCGGAAGAACAGTATAAACGTGAGAGGATTTGATGGTGGGGGTAAAAACACATTAGGAGACATTATTCTGGAGGTGACCATTGGTCCTGTGGATTTTACTATGGAATTCCAGGTGCTCGACATTGCTGTGTCATATAATTTGTTGTTAGGCCGACCCTGGATTCACGCGGCCAAGGCAATACCATCGTCTTTACACCAGATGGTCAAATTCGAGTGGGAGCAGCAGGAAATTGTAGTACATGGGGAAGAAAATGCTTGTAATGTGGTGACACCGTTTGATGATGCTGACGGAGATAGGGGTCCTTGGGTCTACCAAGTGACAGATGCTATTGTGGTAAACAGAATTGCTGAAGGGGAGAAGTTGCCAATCCCCATGATGGCACCAACTGCTGTGATGGTTGCCAAAGAGATGCTTAGAAATGGGTTTGCACCAGGGAAGGGATTGGGCAAAGCATTGCAGGGGGTTATTCAGCCGGTTCAGCTTCCAGAAAACAAAGGTACTTTCGGCTTAGGGTTCAAACCCACCTTTGCCGACATCCAGAGAGCTTCAAAAGCCAAAAAGAACTAGGCCTTGCCTAAGCCTATACCCAAACTATCCGACACCTTCGTCAAGCCTGGTACAAAATATCGGACATCTGCTGCGACAAAGTACATCGAGACCCGACCTGATGAAGAAATGCTGAGTTTTGAGAAGATGTTTTGGGATGTGAATATGGTTGAAGTGGGGGAAGGCACAAGCAAAATGGATGTGCAGTTTGTGGGACCCGGAATCATGTTGAACAATTGGGAAGCTACTCCTTTCCCTATCAGGAAGGAGTCTTGGTAGTTAGCTCCAAAATTTCATCATTGCTTTCCCGAAATTGTTATTTTTATAGTTCTCCCATCCCCCTCATGCAAAGAAAATCAAAATGTATCCCGAACTTTGTTTATTCCTTTTATCAATGAAATGCAGTTTTCCTTTTCTTCACTTTTTTGCCTTATTTTTCTTTATTTTTCCTTTTGTACAGTTCTGCATGTGTTGATTCTGATGCCGTGTCATGCGTGAAGGATTCTAGACCCAGTTCTGACAGTCACATTACCATACAAGAAATTGAGGAAGATAGTGAGATAGAATGTGAGGATGAGGAAGCCATGAAGGAAATAAGTAAGGACATGAAATAATATGAGGAAAAACCCAAACCGAATCTGAGTGATACAGAATCTGTGAATTTGGGGAGCGAAGATAATGTCCGGGAAATAAAGATCATTGTTCATTTGAAAGCACCCCTCAGGAATGAGTTGATAAGGTTGTTACATGAGTTTAAGGACATTTTTGCCTGGTCCTATGATGACATGCCCGGACTTAGCACTGATTTGGTGGTACACAAGTTGCCTATCTATTCTGAATGCCGGCCCGTAAAGCAAAAGTTGAGGAAATACAAAACGGACATTAGTGTGAAGATAAAAGAAGAGGTGAATAAGCAGTTTGAGGCAAATGTCATAAGAGTTACCAAATACCCCACCTGGTTGGCGAATGTCGTGCCGGTCCCGAAGAAAGATGGAAAAACCAGAGTGTGCGTGGACTACAGAGACCTCAACAAAGCCAGTCCGAAGGATGACTTCCCAATGCCAAACATTCACATATTGATCGACAATTGCGCCAAGCATGAAATCGGTTCATTTGTGGACTGTTATGCCGGTTATCATCAGATCCTGATGGACGAAGAAGACGCTGAGAAAACTGCCTTCATTACACCTTGGGGAACGTATTGTTACAGAGTAATGCCATTTGGATTGAAAAATGCCGAGGCAACTTACATGAGGGCGATGACCACCATGTTCCACGATATGATACATCGAGAAATTGAAGTGTATGTGGACGATGTCATCATAAAGTCCAAAAAGCAACTTGATCATGTGAGAGATTTGAGAAAGTTTTTCCAAAGACTCCGGAGGTACAATTTAAAGCTCAATCCTATGAAGTGTGCCTTTGGAGTACCTTCAGGGAAATTACTGGGGTTTATAGTGAGTCGGCAAGGTATTGAACTAGATCCATCAAAGATCAAGGCTATCCAAAGTCTACCTCCGCCAAAGAACAAGAAGGAGGTGATGAGTTTACTAGGAAGGTTGAATTACATTAGTCGATTCATTGCTCAATTGACATCAACATGTGAGCCAATCTTCAAGTTGTTGAAGAAAGATGCAGCAGTGAAATGGACCGACGAGTATCAGGAAGCCTTTGACAAGATCAAGGAATATTTGGCCAATCCTCCGGTGTTAGTTCCTCCAGAACCAGGGCGACCTCTGATATTGTATCCGACGGTGCTTGATAACTCCTTTGGTTGTGTACTGGGTCAGCATGACGAGACAGGCAAGAAAGAACAAGCCATATATTACCTCAGCAAGAAGTTTACATCCTACGAGGTAAAATACACTCAACTTGAAAGAACTTATTGTGCGTTGATTTGGGTAGCTCAGAAATTGAAGCACTATTTGTCGGCATATACCACGTACTTGATATCACGACTGGATCCTCTGAAGTACATATTTCAGAAGCCTATGCCTATGGGAAGACTGGCCAAATGGCAGATTCTGCTCATAGAATTTGACATTATCTATGTGACTCGTACGACGATGAAGGCACAAGCTATTGCAGACCACTTAGCCGAGAATCCGGTGGATGATGAGTATGAACCATTGAAGACGTACTTTCCGGATGAGGAGGCAATGATTGTCGAGGAGATGGAGCAAGATAAGAGACCAGGCTGGAAAATGTACTTCGACGGGGCCGTCAACAGCAAAGGCGTTGGTATCGGAGCAGTACTCATTTCAGGTACGGGTCAACATTATCCCATCACAGCTCAGCTCCGATTTTTCTGTACCAACAACATGGCCGAATATGAGGCGTGCATCTTGGGATTAAGGATGGCAATTGACATGGGTATTCAAGAGATTTTGGTCATGGGTGACTCGGATCTCTTGGTACATCAAATTCAAGGGGAATGGGAGACACGAGATTTGAAATTGATACCTTATCGGTATTGTTTGCACGAGTTGTCTCAAAGATTCCAGTCTATAGAGTTCAAGCACATCCCAAGAATGCACAATGAGATCGCAGATGCTTTGGCCACACTGTCCTCTATGTTGCATCATCCTGACAAGACATATATAGATCCGCTCCAGATCCAAGTCCGTGATCAAAATGCTTATTGCTTTGCTGTGGAAGAAGAATCGGATGGAGAGCCGTGGTATCATGATATTAGGGAATACCTGAAAGCTGGCAAATATCCGGAACATGCCACTGGAGACCAGAAGAGAGCCATCAGGCGTTTAGCTAATGGATTTTTCCTCGGTGGAGGAGTTATATACAAAAGAACACCAGATCTGGGTTTATTACGGTGTGTGGATGCACAACAAGCAGATGAAATCATGGTTGAAGTACATGCCGGAGTATGTGGACCCTACATGAGCGGATATGTTTTAGCAAAGAAGATTTTGAGAGCTGGGTATTACTGGCTCACTATGGAGCGTGATTGTATCAGGTATGTAAAGAAATGCCATCAATGCCAGGTACATGGGGATCTGATCCACTCCCCGCCTTATGAGTTGCATACAATGTCAGCACCTTGGCCCTTTGTTGCTTGGGGCATGGATGTTATCGGCCCAGTAGATCCGGCCGCTTCCAATGGGCATAGGTTCATTCTGGTTGCAATTGATTATTTCACCAAGTGGGTTGAAGCTAAGACGTTCAAAGCAGTAACAAAGAAAGCGGTGGTGGATTTTGTGCATGAGAATATTATATGCCGATTCGGAATCCCCAAGGTGATTATCACAGATAATGGAGCCAATTTAAACAGTCATCTCATGGCGGAAGTTTGTGAGAGATTTAAGATCACACACCGCAATTCCACACCTTACAGGCTAAAGGCGAATGGTGCAGTAGAGGCGGCGAATAAGAATATCAAGAAGATTCTCCGAAAAATGGTGGAGGGATCCAGGCAATGGCATGAAAAGCTACCCTTTGCTCTTATGGGTTACCGCACGATAGTGCGTACTTCTAACGGAACCACACCTTACACACTGGTGTATAGAACAGAGGCTGTTATACCCGCAAAAGTAGAAATACCGTCATTACGGATCATAGCCGAAGCTGGGATAGATGACGATGAATGGGTAAAAGCCCGGTTGGAACAATTGAGTTTGATTGATGAGAAGAGGTTGGCCGCAGTTTGCCATGGGCAGTTGTATCAACGAAGAATGGCCAGAGCATATAATAAGAAGGTACGACCTCGAAAGTTTGAAGTCGGACAACTGGTATTGAGGCGTATCTTACCACATTGGGTAGAGGCAAAAGGCAAGTTTGCGCCGAATTGGCAAGGACCATTTGTGGTATCACGGGTGTTGTCCAATGGAGCATTATATTTAACAGATGTTAAAGGAAGTGCGTAGAGACTGCTATCAATTCAGATGCAGTCAAAAGATACTATGTATGACTCCTTTTCAATTATGTGTTTTGTATTTTGTTGTGATTTTGGAATTGAAATGACGAAGGCGTTTAATTCTCTATCCAAACACTCTATCCATTGACAACCCCTTTGAGCCTTAATGAATATATTCTTTCATATCCCTCTCTCGGAATCGCTTATAGTGCAATAAGGAAAATGAAGGTTAAAATTGACAAAATGGGAAGTGATGACCGAATGAAAAAGAAAAAAAAAAGAAGAAAAAAAAATGAAAAAAAAGAAAAAGACAAAGAAATCGGGAAAGAGTCAAAAACAAAAAATCCATCTAACTAATGAAGTTGGATGAACTACGTCTGACTTGATCCCGAAAGGGTACGTAGGCAGCCTCTCTGAGGTTCAGTCACAATAAAGAAAAATCCAAAAATTGCCCACATATTGAAACTGGGGCAGAAGTTATGTTTAATAATTTTGGAGAGTTGTAAATATTTTTGAACCCTCGTGAAATTTTGAGCCTTTATACCTTTCTTTCTCAACCCATCCAAAAGCCACGTTACAGTCCAAAGAAAGACCTTCTGATCAATTTCGAAATGATAACGAATGCAATGAAGGAGGAGCGAAACATCGGACAACACCTGTGGTAAGAAAACAAAATACAAAAGGAAAAATGAGAAAAAATGAAAAAAATGAGAGAGTCTCATCGGTGAAAACCTTAACCGGCACCATGAGGCGACTGTGAGTTTGAGAGAATAAATGAGAGAGTTCTATTGGTGAAAACCTTTCGAGGCACCGTAGGGCGATCGTGAGGACTACCAGAAAATAGAAAAAAGGCAACAAAAACAAACAATATCGGTTTGGGTTGGAAACGATTCGGAATCAGAATAATGATTGGAACGAACTGGGTCAGAGTTTAAATACATGGCATGGTCAACGGAATCAGCCAGCAAATACCCAGATAAGTTCTATCATCTCTCCAAAACACCCTTACTTTTCTTTCATTTTTCTGCATTTCATTGTTTACCTTTTGAAAGCTAACTACCAGCTCCTGATAACGAAAGCTGAAACAACACTGGGTCAGAAAGAAGGAAGATTTGGGAAGGAAATAAAGAAGCTTGGCAAACATGGCCTAAGGAAAAGAAAACAAAACATGTCACGACCCGGATTTTCCCCCAACATCGGGATCGTGATGGCGCCTACTCGTGGTAGCTAGGCAAGCCACTGTATTCATACCATCCTGTTTTTAATAATATTTCATAATTAATTTATCAACAAACCATAACTTTAATTAAATAAGTGCGGAAGACTTTATCGAAATAGTATTAAGCAGTTTCAAGGAAAAATCATACTGAAATCCTCTACCCAAGACGTGGAGTCACCAACTCACGAACTACTACTGAATACTACACATAAAAGTCTGAAAGAAATATAACATAATCTGTTTGTCTCGGAACAAAGAGACTACAGCTAATAACATAAGTAAAGAGAGAGATGTCGGTCCTGCGAACGTCTGCAAGCTACCTCGGTCTCAAATATGATCAACTACTACGCAAAAGATTTACTGCTGCTGCTCCTGATCGTAACCCTGACCTGTGCAAAAACGCATAGAAGTGTAGTATCAGCACAACCGACCCCATGTGCTGGTAAGTGCCTGGCCTATCCCGGCGAAGTAGTGACAAGCCTAGGACCAGACACCCACATAAACCTGTGCAGTTCAATATATATGTATACCACAAAATAACGAGAAGTAACCAAGTAATAACACAATAAGGAATATCTCAAAAGAACTCAACAATTAAACAACAGTTAATAAGTTCACAAGGAAAACAAAGTATAATGGAAACACAAGTAATATCAAGTCAAGGAATAACAAGTAGTTGCACGGCATCACCCTTCGTGCTTTTACTCTCATCCTCACCAAATAAGCAAATAAAGTGTACGACATCACCCTTCGTACTTTTACTCTCGTCCTCACATCCATGGTACGACATGATCCTTAGTACATGGTTTAATAACAAGGCACGACATGATCCTTCGTGCATAATCAATAAAACATGGCACGGCATTAACCTTCGTGCATATAATCAATAACACATGGCACGACATTAACCTTCGTGCATAAATAATAAATCAAGGCACGTCATCACCCTTCGTGCATTATCACTCTTCCTCACCCAAATAACAATCACAGTTAAGGGCAGAGAAAGAAAACAACAAATCATGAACCGTCCCGGCAAAGGACACAATAATCCTTTCAACAAAGTTCCTGCAAGGGCAATCAATATCCCAATTCACAACAAGTCCCGACAAGGGAGAACAATAGCAATTCTACAACTTGGCAAGGATTCAACAATTTATCTTCAAATATGTCTCACAACAAGTATTAACAACGACTCACGGTCATGCTAGACACCAATGTATGGATGCTCGTCACCACAGCCCATACACCGCACTCGATCACATAGCACATAGCACAAAATCCTATTCCCTCAAGCTAGGATAGAACAAACACTTACCTCGAATGTTTATGAACAATTCAATCCGTGGCAATGCCTTTTCCTTTCAAATTTAGCTCCAATCCAATCGTATCTATACACAATTGATTTAATATCATCAATACTACTCAACAAACTGATTCATAAGGCCAATTACAACTTTTACAACATTCTGCGCCCGGAATAGTGAATTTTGACCCCGGGCCCACATGGTCGGAACTCGGGGTTCGGACCAAAATCCGGTTACCCATCCCCCACGAGTTCAAGTATATGATTTGTTTCAAAATCGGACCTCAATTCGAGGTCCAATTTCCCAATTTATGAAAAACCCTATATTCTATCAAAAACAAGAAATTCTACCATGAAAGCCTTTGATTTCTATTGAAAAACATGTTTAATGATGTTAGGAATTGAAAGAATTAAGTAAAAAGTGACTTACAATTGTTTTTGAAGAAGAAGGAATCCATGAAGAATCGCAAATGGGTGTTTTTGGTTTGTAAAAAGTGAAGAAATGAACTGAAAATCGTGTTTTACAGGTCTCCGTGTTCGCATTTGCGAACATGGGTTCGCAATTGCGAACCCCGACCAATTTCTAGAGTTTGAAAAATAAGCTAAGGCTGGGAAGTTCGCATTTGCGAACACTGGCAGGATTGGGGAATGTTCGCATTTGCGAACAATGGTTCGCATTTGCGAACACAGGCAGTATAGGTGAATGTTCGCATTTGCGAACTATTGTTCGCATTTGCGAACAAGGCTGGATATGGGCATGTTCGCATTTGCGAACTATGGTTCGCATTTGCGAACATAGGCAGGACAAGGGGATGTTCGCATTTGCGAACAATTGTTCGCCTTTGCGAACAAGGCTGGGCATGAGGGGCTTCGCATTTGCGATCAGGGTTCGCATTTGCGAGCCCTGCCTTGATCTGCCTCCTTCGCAATTGCGAGAAATGCTTCGCAATTGCGAAGCCAACAACTGGGTGAAAAACCAGCAGTGCAAAAATTCAGAATTTAATCCAACGGGCTATCAAATCTTTACCCGAGCCCCCCGGGCTTCTAACCAAACATGTACACAACATCAAAAACACATTATGAACTTGTTCGTGCGATCACATCGCCAATAACACATCGTTTTCATCAAATCAAGCCTCAAGTTCATGATTTTCATACTTTTGGTTTTCAAAACTTTCAAACTTGGAACTCAAGGTCCAAAACATATCAAACGACATCCGAATGTCACCAAACTTTGCGGAAAGCACATATATAATATTTAAGACTTGTACCGGGCATCGGAACCAAAATACGAGCCCGATACCAAGGTCAATTAATTCATTTTCCTTTAACAATTACATCAAAAACAATTTCACAGAAAAATTCATAACTTGGGCTCTAGGCCTCAGAATTCGACTCTGGACGCATGTCCAAGTCCCATATTTTCCTACGGACCTTTCGGGACCTTCCAATCTCGGGTCCGGATCCGTTTACCAAAAATGTTGACCGAAGTCAACCATATCAATATTAATATCAAAATTCTTCAAATTTCTCACATTTTTCATATATTTCAACATAAAAACTTTCCGGACACATGCCCGAATCGTGCACGTAAATCGAGGCAACATAGAATGAGGTTTTTAAGGCCTCAGAAGCTCGAAATGATTAATAAAATAAGTGATGACCCTTTGGGTCGTCACAATCTCCACATCTAAAACAACCGTTCGTCCTCGAACGGACAAAAGAAAGAAGTACTTGAGTCAGGAAACAAATGTGGGTAGCGGCTCCGCATATCAGACTCGGACTCCCAGGTCGATGCCTCAGGAGGCTGACCTCTCCACTGAACACGCACAGAAGGATAACTCTTCGACCTCAACTGTCGAACCTGCCGGTCTAGAATGGCCACCGGCTCCTCCTCGTAAGATAGATCATTGCCCAATTGGACAGTGCTAAAGTCTAATACATGTGTGGGATCGCCGTGGTATCTCCGAAGCATAGATACGTGAAAAACCTGGATGCACGGCTGATAAGATAGGCGGCAAAGCTAATCTGTAAGCCACCCCTCCCACTCTGTCTAGAATCTCAAATGGACCAATATACCTAGGGCTGAGCTTGCCCTTCTTCCCGAACCTCATCACGCCTTTCATAGGCGACACTCGGAGCAATACTCGTTCACCAACCATGAAATCTACATCTCGAACCTTACGATCCGCATAAGTCTTCTGCCTGGACTGAGCTGAACGCAATCTCTCCTGAATAGTCTTGACCTTATCCAAGGCCTCCTGAACTAAGTCTGTACCCAACAACCGAGCCTCTCCCGGTTCAAACCATCCAACTGGTGATCGACATCGCCTACCATACAACGCCTCATACGGAGCCATCCGGATGCTAGACTGGTAACTGTTATTGTAGGCGAACTCTGCTAATGGCAGAAACTGGTCCCACGAGCCTCCGAAATCAATAACACGGGCTCGAAGCATGTCCTCTAGAATCTGAATAGTCCTCTCGGACTGGCCATCCGTCTGAGGATGAAATGCTGTACTCAACTGAACCCGAGTGCCTAACTCCTGCTGGACCGCTCTCCAGAACCGCGAGGTAAACTGCGTACCCCGATCAGAGATAATAGATACCGGCACTCCATGGAGACGAACAATCTCCCTAATGTAAACCTCCGCTAACCTCTCCGACGAGTAGGAGACATATATTGGAATAAAGTGTGCTGACTTGGTCAGCCTATCAACAATGACCCAAATAGCATCAAATTTCCTCCGAGTCAAAGGAAGTCCAGAGTAACGAAGTCCATAGTGATCCGCTCCCATTTCCACTCGGGAATTTCAATCCTCTGGAATACACCACCAGGTCTCTGTGCTCATATTTCACCTGTTGAAAATTTAGACACCGAGCGACATACGCAATGATATCTTTCTTCATTCTGCGCCACCAATAGTGTTGCCGTAAGTCCTGATACATCTTCGCGGCACCCGGGTGAATAGAATACCGCGAACTGTGGGCCTCCGCTAAGATCAACTCTCGAATCCCTTCGACATTGGGCACACAAACTCGACCCTGCAATTTCAATACCCCATCATCATCTAGATTTACCTGTGTGGAACCTCCCCGCTGTACCGTATCTCTCAAATCACGCAAATGAGGATCATCAAATTGCCTATCACGGATACACTCTAATAAAGAAGAACGAGCGACCGTGCAGGCTAACACCCTGCTAGGCTCAGAAATGTCTAATGTCACGAACCGGTTGGCTAAGGCCTGGACATCTAGTGCTAATGGTCTCTGACTGACCGGAATGAATGCAAGACTACCCATGCTGGCAGACTTTCTACTCAATGCATCGGCCACCACATTGGCCTTACCTGGGTGATATAAAATAGTAACATCATAGTCTTTTAGCAACTCTAACCATCTCCGTTGTCGTAGATTTAGCTCCTTTTGCTTGAACAAATACTGTAGGCTTTTGTGATCAGTGTACACCTCACATGTCACACCATATAGATAATGCCTCCAGATCTTTAAGGCATGAACCACTGCTGCTAACTCAAGATCATGAACTGTATAATTCTTCTCATGTATTTTTAACTGCCTCGAAGCATAAGCAATAACCTTACCATCCCGCATCAATACCGCTCCAAGCCCTGTACGGGATGCGTCACAATAAACTGTATAAGGCCCTGCACCCGTAGGTAGTATCAACACTGGTGCGGTGGTCAAGGCTGTCTTGAGCTTCTGAAAGCTCGCCTCACACTCCTCTAACCACTGAAACTGAACACCCTTCTGGGTCAACCTGGTCATCGGGGCTGCAATAGAAGAAAACCCCTCTACAAAACGACGGTAGTAACCTGCTAATCCCAAGAAACTCCGGATCTCAGTCACTGAAGCTGGTCGAGGCCAATTCTGGACTGCCTCAATCTTCTTTGGGTCTACCTGAATACCTTCCACCGATACAATGTGACCCAGAAATGCTACCGAACTCAACCAGAACTCACATTTAGAAAATTTGGCATATAGCTGATTATCCTTCAGAGTCTGAAGAACTACTCTAAGGTGCTGGTCGTGCTCTTCTTGGCTACGGGAGTACACCAGGATGTCATCTATAAAGACTATCACGAACAGATCTAAGTAAGGCCTGAATACCCGATTCATCAACTCCATGAATGCTGCTGGGGCATTGGTCAACCCGAAGGACATGACCAAGAACTCATAATGCCCATATCTAGAGCGAAAGGCTGTCTTAGGAATGTCAGCCGCCCTGATCTTCAACTGATGGTAGCCTCACCTCAAGTCTATCTTTGAGAATACCCACGCTCCTTGGAGCTGGTCAAACAAATCATCAATCCTCGGTAGTGGATACTTATTCTTTATTGTCACTTTGTTTAATTGTCTGTAATCAATACACATCCGCATCGATCCATCTTTCTTATTTACAAATAATAAAGGTGCTCCCATGGGGGAAATACTGGGCCTGATAAAGCCCTTCTCAAGAAGGTCTTGCAACTGATCTTTCAACTCCTTTAGCTCCGGCGGGGCCATACGATAGGGTGGAATAGAGATGGGCTGAGTGCCCGGTGCCAGATCAATACAGAAATCAATATCCCTGTCGGGTGGCATGCCCGGCAGGTCTGAAGGAAAAACCTCGGGAAACTCCCGTACAATAGGGACTGACTCAATGGAAGGAACCTCTGCGCTGGAATCACGAACATAAGCCAGATAAGCTAGACACCCCTTCTCGACCATGCGTCGAGCCTTAACATAGGAAATAACGGTGCGAACGGAGTGGCTTGAGGTACCTTTCCACTCTAGTCGGGGTGATTCTGGCAAGGCCAAGGTCACAGTCTTAGCATGAAAATCTATAATATCATGGTATGGGACAACCGATCCATCCCCAATATGACATCAAAATCCACCATGTTCAAAAGCAACAGATCAACACGGATCTCAAGACCCCCAAATATAACTACACACGAACGATGCACTCGGTCGACTACACTGGAGTCACCCACTGGTGTAGACACATAAACTGGAATATCCAGAGCATAGTTGGGCACGGCCAAATACGGTGAAAAGTAGGAAGACACATATGAATATGTAGATCCAGGGTCAAATAATACTGAAGCACCTCTGCCACACACAAGAATAGTACCTATAATTAGAGCATCTGATGCCTCTGCCTCTTGCCTAGCTGGTAAAGCAGAAAATCGGGGATCAGCACCCCCCCCCTGAGCTACATCTCTAGGACGATCATCCACTGGCTGACCTCTACCTCCGGCTGGATGGTCTCCACCTCTACGGTCTCGACCTCCACCTCTACGATCTCTACCCCCGCCTCTGGCTGGCTGGGCAGGCTGAGGGTCAGCTGGGGCCCGAATCATAGGACGAGGACCTCGCTGCTGAGAGTTGCCCGCTGCTCGAGGGCAATACCTGATAAAATGACCTGGGTCACCACAACCGTAGCAACTCTTAGACTGATAGGGTTGCTGGCCCCGACGACCCGAATGGCCTCCACGAACACTCTGAAGAGGCTGAGCATTAATAGGAGGCTGGTCTGAATAATGCCCACGAAAACCACGATCACCTCGTCCACCCTGTGAAGCCTGAAGGGCGGAATGGAAAGGCCTGGAGGACTGGCCTCTATCAAAGGATTCTCTGCTACCAGAGGAAGAAGCACCAAACCTACCCGAATGACGAGGCCTCTTATCCGAAGAATAACCGCCTCCCCTAGCAAGAGCCATCTCAACTCTGCGTGCCGCATTGGCTGCCTCCTGAAATGATATGTCACTCCCCACGCCCATAGCCATCTGGAGTCTAATCGGTTGATTAAGCCAATCTATAAACCTGCGGACCCTCTCCCGCTCTGTGGGAAGTATCACCACCGCATGACGAGCCAAATCGACAAATCTCGTCTCATAATGTGTGATCGTCATAGTGCCCTGATGGAGGCGCTCAAGCCGCCTCCGAAGTGCATCCCGCCGAGTAGCACGGAGAAACTTCTCCGAAAATAGCTCGCAAACCGGTCCCATGATAAAGCCGGGGACCCTATCGGTCGAGTCAAGCAATAATCTCTCCACCAAGTCTTGGCGGATCCTGAAAGCCTGGAATGTACAAAAGTCCACTCCATTTGTCTCCACGATCCCCATAGTCTTGAGAATCTCATCGCAATTGAATAAAAAGTCCTGAGGATCCTCTGATGTGGCACCGCCGAAGGTAGTGGTAAATAGCTTGGAGAACCGATCAAGTCTCCATAAAAATCAGAAGTCATGGCCGCTCCATCACCGGCATGAGTTGTGGTACTCGACCGAGTGGCCACAGCTGGCCGAACCACCTGGTGCCTAAGGCCGAGGAGCTACCGGCTCCGGAGTACGAGCAATGGGAGTCCGGGCCCCTCCTCCGGCCCGAGAAATGGCTGGTGCAACCGATAATAAGCCTGGCTCTAGCAACGCCGTCCATAAATCCCGCTATTCGACCAAAGCCTCCCGAAGATCCGGGGTAAATAAAGCCTCTCTTGGGACCCGAGCTGGGCCCACTGGAGCTGCTGGGACCGGAACCTCCTCGTCAATCTCAATATGAGGCTCCACTTCTGGAGTAGCTGCCGGGGGCTGAGCTCTACCCCTACCACGGCATCTGATACGGCCTCGGCCCCTGCCCCTCACGGGAGATGGCTGGGGCTCGGGCTGCTGGTCAGCGAACGAAGAAGCGCTTGTCCTCACCATCTGCGAAAGGACAGAATAGAAGTTCAATCAGTATTTGAGAAACAAATCGCACGACAAGAAAGAACAAATGAGAGACTCTTTCCTAACTCAATAGACTTTGGAGGACAAGTACGGACGTCTCCGTACCTACCTCTCAAACTCTACTAAGCTTGTTCGTGAGTGGTGAGACCTATGTAACCTAGAGCTCTGATACCAACTTGTCACGACCCGGATTTTCCCCCAACATCGGGATCGTGATGGCGCCTACTCGTGGTAGCTAGGCAAGCCACTGTATTCATACCATCCTGTTTTTAATAATATTTCATAATTAATTTATCAACAAACCATAACTTTAATTAAATAAGTGCGGAAGACTTTATCGAAATAGTATTAAGTAGTTTCAAGGTAAAACCATACCGAAATCCTCTACCCAAGACGTGGAGTCACCAACTCACGAACTACTACTAAATACTACACATAAAAGTCTGAAAGAAATATAACATAATCTGTTTGTCTCGGAACAAAGAGACTACAACTAATAACATAAGTAAAGAGAGAGACGCCGGTCCTGCGAACGTCTGCAAGCTACCTCGGTCTCAAATATGATCAACTACCACGCAAAAGATTTACTGCTGCTGCTCCTGATCGTAACCCTGACCTGTGCAAAAACGCACAGAAGTGTAGTATCAGCACAACCGACCCCATGTGCTGGTAAGTGCCTGGCCTATCCCGACGAAGTAGTGACAAGCCTAGGACCAGACACCCACATAAACCTGTGCAGTTCAATATATATGTATACCACAAAATAACGAGAAGTAACCAAGTAATAACACAATAAGGAATATCTCAAAAGAACTCAACAATTAAACAACAGTTAATAAGTTCACAAGGAAAACAAAGTATAATGGAAACACAAGTAATATCAAGTCAAGGAATAGCAAGTAGTTGCATGGCATCACCCTTCGTGCTTTTACTCTCATCCTCACCAAATAAGCAAATAAAGTGTACGGCATCACCCTTCGTACTTTTACTCTCGTCCTCACATCTATGGTACGGCATGATCCTTCGTACATGGTTTAATAACAAGGCACGGCATGATCCTTCGTGCATAATCAATAAATCAAGGCACGGCATCACCCTTCGTGCATTATCACTCTTCCTCACCCAAATAACAATCACAGTTAAGGGCAGAGAAAGAAAACAACAAATCATGAACCGTCCCGGCAAAGGACACAATAATCATTTCAACAAAGTCCGTGCAAGGGCAATCAATATCCCAATTCACAACAAGTCCCGACAAGGGAGAACAATAGCAATTCTACAACTTGGCAAGGATTCAACAATTTATCTTCAAATATGTCTCACAACAAGTATCAACAACGACTCACGGTCATGCTAGACGCCGGTGTATGGATGCTCGTCACCACAGCCCATACACCGCACTCGATCACATAGCACATAGCACATAATCCTATTCCCTCAAGCTAGGATAGAAAAAACACTTACCTCGAATGTTTATGAACAATTCAATCCGTGGCAATGCCTTTTCCTTTCAAATATGGCTCCAATCCAATTGTATCTATACACAATTGATTTAATATCATCAATACTGCTCAACAAACTATTCATAAGGCCAATTACAACTTTTACAACATTCTGCCCGGAATAGTGAATTTCGACCCCGGCCCACATGGTCGGAACTCGGGGTTCGGACCAAAATCCGGTTACCCATCCCCCCACGAGTTCAAGTATATGATTTGTTTCAAAATCGGACCTCAATTCGAGGTCCAATTTCCCAATTTATGAAAAACCCTATATTCTATCAAAAATAAGAAATTCTACCATGAAAACCTTTGATTTCTATTGAAAAACATGTTTAATGATGTTAGGAATTGAAAGAATTAAGTAAAAAGTGACTTACAATTGTTTTTGAAGAAGAAGGAATCCGTGAAGAATCGCAAATGGGTGTTTTTGGTTTGTAAAAAGTGAAGAAATGAACTGAAAATCGTGTTTTACGGGTCTCTGTGTTCGCATTTGCGAACATGGGTTCGCAATTGCGAACCCCGACCAATTTCTGGAGTTTGAAAAATAAGCTAAGGCTGGGAAGTTCGCATTTGCGAACTTTTGTTCGTATTTGCGAACACTGGCAGGATTGGGGAATGTTCGCATTTGCGAACAATGGTTCGCATTTGCGAACACAAGCAGTATAGGTGAATGTTCGCATTTGCGAACTATTGTTCGCATTTGCGAACAAGGCTGGATATGGGAATGTTCGCATTTGCGAACTATGGTTCGCATTTGCGAACATAGGCGGGACAAGGGGATGTTCGCATTTGCGAACAATTGTTCGCATTTGCGAACAAGGCTGGGCATGAGGGACTTCGCATTTGCGATCAGGGTTCGCATTTGCGAGCCCTGCCTTGATCTGCCTCCTTCGCAATTGCGAGAAATGCTTCGCAATTGCGAAGCCAACAGCTGGGTGAAAAACCAGCAGTGCAAAAATTCAGAATTTAATCCAACGGCCTATCAAATCTTTGCCCGAGCCCCCCGGGCTCCAAACCAAACATGTACACAACATCAAAAACACATTATGAACTTGTTCGTGCGATCACATCGCCAATAACACATCGTTTTCATCAAATCAAGACTCAAGTTCATGATTTTCATACTTTTGGTTTTCAAAACTTTCAATCTTGGAACTCAAGGTCCAAAACATATCAAACGACATCCGAATGTCACCAAACTTTGTAGAAAGCACATATATAATATTTAAGACTTGTACCGGGCGTCGAAACCAAAATACGAGCCCGATACCAAGGTCAATTAATTCATTTTCCTTTAACAATTACATCAAAAACAATTTCACAGAAAAATTCATAATTTGGTGTCACGACCCCAAACCCCGGTCGTGATGGCGCCCAACACATTGCTAGGAAAGCCCGACCGTCTTATCCAATTAAACCAGCCAAGTATAATTAATACTGATTAATCGGCGTGATTAGCCTGTTTTCATAACAAATCAAGAAGTGTAGAACCGAAATACAAGAACACAGTCCCAACCAAATCGTGGTGTCACAAGTCTGAGCCTCTACAAATGAGATCTACTAAAAAATCAAGTCTAACCAGAATGGAGACAACAAAATGATAAAAAGAAAGAGGTCAGGTACTGCGGACGTTGGCAGCTACCTCGAAGTCTCCACAGAATGGGGATAATAAAGCGGTTGCGATAGCTCAACTGCCCTCCTGAACCTGTATATCTGCACAAAAAGTGCAAGGGAGTGGGATGAGTATATTTCAACTCAGTGAGTAATAATAATAAACAATAACTGAAAATAAGAACTCCTGTACTATCACTAAACAGTTCTAAGGCAACCCCCACAGGTTAGTCATCACTATAATGAGTACCCCGATCTCCAGTCCACATCTATCTCATCTAGGTCCCACACTGACCACATCCTCGCTCGTACCACTACGATATACAGCCATCACAATATATGGAGACATATACATCTGTCTATAACATATAAATATTTTAGTATATATATGAATATGAATAAGTATAATGCTGCGGCGCGCAGTCCGCTCCAATACATATACCGGCGCGCAGCCCGCGCCCGCCTCCAATACATATACCGTCGCGGCGTGCAGCCCCGCTCCATTTAACGTCGACGGCGCTCACCGGGGGTGTATACGGACTTCGGAGGGGCTCCCTAGGCCCAAGCACTATAATACGCGGCGTGCAGCACGATCCACACAAATATTACTGCGGCATGCAGTCCGATCCAATATATATATGTATATATCTCTATATCTGCTGCGGCGTGCAGCCCGATCCCATAATATACACCGGTGCTCACTGAGAATGTGTGCATACTCGGACTCCGAAGGGGCTCCTACGGCCCAAGCGCAATAATACCGCGGGTGCGGTCCGTCCCACATGTATATTACATGTATATTACTCGCGGCGTGCGATCCGATCCAATATATATACTGTTGCGGCGTGCAACCCGATCCAATATAGGTATAGACTTGGCCTTTCAGGCCCACTCAACTAGAACAGGGAATTCTACCTTAGATAATCTCTCTTAATGTACACATCTAGTACGGGCTCATATTATGCTATACAGCTAGAGCTACGGCTGAGTGTATGTTTCCAACACGATATAAGGGTCACCTAGCTCTATAGGTTCCCTAATGCTCTACAGGATCGGCACAAGGCCCCAAACATGGCTTTTAGCCCTATTGTACAGTTATAATCTCAGTAACAGTCATACAACACAATATTCTATTAGCCGAGAAGGACCAAGTCCGAACCCTTAATCATAATGTCACTACGCCTGTCAGAGAATGCGTGTCTCATCTCAATATAGCACTGTGAAGTGCTAGTACGGGGTTTCAAACCCTCAGTACATTGTTTACTACTACCACTCACCTCGAACCGGTAGAAGCCTCGGTCCGCCTTGCGCTTGCCTCGCAAATCAATCTCCTCGGTTGCTAAATCTGCTAAAAATCAATGATAATATATCAATATATGCTAAATTCACGTAACCCATTCGAAATAATCCAAATTGCATCAAAACCCACAAAGTTGTCAAAACCCAACTTTTGGTACGCTTCTAAAAAAATTACAAAAGTCACATATTCGGAATCCTTGTCTCAACACGAGTCTATGCATATAAAATTTACCAAAATCGGACTCCGTTTGCCCATTCAAATCATTGATTTTCCATAATTTAGGCCTAGGGCTAAAATCCCCCATTAATTCTTCCAATTTTAGTGAAATAGAGAAGGATTCTAAGATAAAAATACATATTTGAACCATAAAACTTACCTCCGATGATAACCCGGTGAAATCCCAGCAATTTCCCTTCACTTTTGCTCTCCAAGACTCAACAATGGAGGTTTTCAATTAAAGAGTCGCGGATGAAATGCAATTAAAAGCCTTCTATCCAGAATTTTTAACAAAATACTATTCACGGGGTACTATTTACGGGGTACTATTCACGGGTACTATTCACGCGTACTGTTCATTGCAACAGCTTTTTATCTAAATTGCACCACAATCATGTTTTACTAAAATGGCTCTAACTCCATCATACGAACTCGAAATTAGACGATTCTTTTTCCTATGGCTCCATAATTTTGATACGGATCTAGTGGTTCAAACAAAACTGAATTTGGAGCTCATTTGCTTAGTTCAATACCAATTTCGCTCGTTAAACAATTAACTCACATATCGCGTCAAAAACCCAATCGCGACTTGATGAAATTAAACCAAAATTTTCAGATCAGTCCTATAATTCATGATTTAAATTCTCGAAGTCTCGAAGTTAAATTTGGATCTCTAGAACTAAAAATAGACCTTTGGATCATTACATTTACGCTCAAAACTGCAAAAATCTTCCAAAAATGACCCGTTGGACATCCGAAACACACCCGAGACCCCCGAGACCTCAACCAAATATACAGATATGATCTATTACCTCATTCCAACTTGCTCAAATCATTAAATCACTATAGTTAACATCAAAATCGTCCGTTTTCAGCAAATTCAAGCTTAAGTTTAACTATAACTTTCAAAATTCTTATTCGATCAAAAACCCGACCAAACGAGCTCCGAATGACCTGAAATTTTGCGAACATATCCAAAATTACATAACGAAGCTACAGGAATTGTCGGAATTCCATTCCGACCTCCGGATCAAAATCTCACCTACCGTCCGGATTTCGCCAAAATTCAACCTTAGCCAATTCAAGCCTATTTCTACACCGGACTTCCAAATTCAATTCTGATTGCTCCCCTAAGTCACAAATCACCTCCCGGAACTAACCGAATCATCAGAATCCAATTCCAAGCCATCTAACTAAATAGTCAACGTCCAGTTGACTTTTCCCAACTATTCATTTTTCTAAGAGACTTTCTATCTCAATTTCAATCAAACTCAACCCGGATTGACTCAAACTCACCCAACATGCATATTACAACATCAACAAGCATATAACGGGGGTAACGGGGTGATAACTCACATGATGACGGGCCGGGTCATCACATTCTCCCCAACTTAAGCAAACGCTCGTCCTCGAGCGGACCAAGAGGTCTACTGGAAGTGACCCAATAGCCGAATGACCTTACCAAGCATATATTCGGGGCGATACCACTTCACCCTATCTTTTATAAGTCCGATAACATAGTATAGCTGAATTTCCACAGTCTAACCGAACCATAAACCACATTGCACTTTCCGAAATCATATACCAGTCTGAATCCCACATCTATACTCAGAGTACAAACGATCCAACTGTAATAGCCAACTCACCACTCCGGGTGAGATCACATGATGTATCAAACAACCCGATCACTCGATACGATAGTCTCTAATCACGACAATTGGCCACAATAACCAAATACTAGCAGAAAGAACCTTTCTCATTAGATAGAGTCTTATTCCAACACCTTCATATCCTGCCCACGGCAACTGAAGCACGCGATATACCGAACCCATCTCTCGGGTCAACCATTCGTGAATCTATTTCCCTTTTAAAACCGATACCACAATAAGTTTCGGAGCCAAACCTCGATATTACCTTTCTAACGAGCTGAAATCATATATGCTCGCTCTCATTAATGACTCGAATGATCATTTCGGTTATAACACACCACACTGGTGACATGACACCTCAGCATCGGCCTAGGCCAAAACGAGCACAACACAGGCTCCAATAAGAACGATCTGAACACACTCGAATCATGACAACTGACTCGCACAAAGAGCCATAATTCAAATTCTTCAATACCATCACAACACATAACTGAGATTCTCGTCTCACATCATAGAATTAGAGTACTTGAATCCTCCTCGAAAGGTCATAACATCACGTGGCCTTGCCACAACTCATGATTCTATCCAAACACTATTACTCATGGAGCACCTCAAGTCGCAATGCTCAAAACGGTCATCCATACACATATTTAGGTCTGAAATCAAGCAATCAATCACACGCGGTGATACATTTAGTATATGCTATCAAATCCTGAATGGACACAACCGATGTGCTATTCCCCGAGCGATACCCAATACGGACAATTCCTCA
Source organism: Nicotiana noctiflora (assembly GCA_032618575.1). NCBI lineage: Eukaryota > Viridiplantae > Streptophyta > Magnoliopsida > Solanales > Solanaceae > Nicotiana > Nicotiana noctiflora. The sequence continues at coordinate 10,719 of JASVEL010010826.1, read as the reverse complement.
GAAGAGAGGAAGTATTGTGCACAAGGTACATATAGGAAGCTATATTTCCCACATCACGCTGTTGCGGCGCGCAACCCGTTCCAATAGCATACCTGTGGCGGCGTGCCACCCGATCCAGATACCATATATGTGGCGGCGTGCCACCCGATCCAGATACTATACATGTGGCGGCGTGCCACCCGATCCACGCATAAATCTAGAAAAAGGGAATGCACATCGACTCAAGTTGCTCATTGCAACAAACATGTATATATAGCCTCGAGCTCGGTCACATGAAACTTATCCGACAAAGTTCCTTAATACCAGAACTGAATCAATGGTAGATACCTCTACACTGACATCCGCCACGAAGGCCCAACTGGCAAAGCAATACCTACTAGCCGTCCGCTGGCCCTAGGGTACATCCACCCTACTGGAGCATGATCTAATGCGCTCTGCCATGCAGTTTGCGACATATTTCTGAAATAGTCCATATCACATTAGTCTGGACAACCTGGCTTATGACAACCGGTTAGCAATCGTATATCATTATTCAAATTCATCATATCAAGTAACGAGATAGCCACTAGAGCTTCCAATTTCCGATAACCGCTACACTGTGCCGATACACACGATATACCACCGCTGCGTAGGTGGGTTACGAGAACTTCTAGTCTCCAACACATACATAACACAAGGATCACTATGCTTTGATTCGGTACTTTACCGTACGATTACAT
>JASVEL010010826.1:0-5000 GCA_032618575.1 Nicotiana noctiflora | reverse complement strand
CTCGTGGAACTTGGGTTTTTTTTTTTAAGTATATATAAGGGGGGCAGAGGTGTTGAAAGACACCTCAAGGTGCCGGCTGCCAGGCAGTGCGGGCACGCATGGGCGACGCCGGAATGGGGCGTGGGCATAGGGGGCATGCATGGCTTGGCCGTGCAACGTCCCCGAAGTTCACAATCCACGCCGGCAAGTACTCGTGCGGGCTCGTAGCATGCCCGGGGGTCGCACCGCTTGCGGCAAACATTGACCGTCGGCAACAAAAGGTGGAGCATCATGCAAGTAGCACCTCAAGGTGCCGTGCGCATGGGGCAAAGCTTAGTAAGTGCCGGTTGCCAATGGATGTTGCGGGCAAAATCGGGAGGCGACAACGCTCGTGGCGGCAAATGGCTTTCGGCAATGGAACGGCAAAGCAACGTGCGAGTAGCCCCGCAAGGGGCGAAGTGCATGCGGCGAAGCTTATTAAGTTGCCGATTGCCATCGGTTGTTGCGGGTTGTGTGGCATTACATCGTTCATGGCGGTTGATGGCCTTTAGCAATGGAACGGCAAAGCAACATGCTAGTAGCACCGCAAGGGGCGAAGTGTATGGGGCGAAGCTTACTAAGTTGCCGATTGCCATCGGTTGTTGTGGGTTATGTATGTAAGTCCACCCCCGCCCGTGGCGGCAAATGGCTTTCGGCAATGGAACGGCAAAGCAACGTGCGAGTAGCCCCGCAAGGGGCGAAGTGCACGCGGCGAAGCTTATTAAGTTGCCGATTGCCATCGGTTGTTGCGGGTTGTGTGGCATTACATCACTCATGGCGGTTGATGGCCTTTAGCAATGGAACGGCAAAGCAACATGCTAGTAGCACCGCAAGGGGCGAAGTGTATGGGGCGAAGCTTACTAAGTCGCCGATTGCCATCGGTTGTTGTGGGTTATGTATGTAAGTCCACCCCCGCCCGTGGCGGCAAATGGCTTTCGGCAATGAAACGGCAAAGCAACGTGCGAGTAGCACCGCAAGGGGCGAAGTGCACGGGGCAAAGCTTATTAAGTTGCCGATTGCCATCGGTTGTTGCGGGTTGTGTGGCATTACATCACTCATGGCGGTTGATGGCCTTTAGCAATGGAACGGCAAAGCAACATGCTAGTAGCACCGCAAGGGGCGAAGTGTATGTGGCGAAGCTTACTAAGTTGCCGATTGCCATCGGTTGTTGTGGGTTATGTATGTAAGTCCACCCCCGCCCGTGGCGGCAAATGGCTTTCGGCAATGAAACGGCTAAGCAACGTGCGAGTAGCACCGCAAGGGGCGAAGTGCACGGGGCGAAGCTTATTAAGTTGCCGATTACCATCGGTTGTTGCGGGTTGTGTGGCATTACATCACTCATGGCGGTTGATGGCCTTTAGCAATGGAACGGCAAAGCAACATGCTAGTAGCACCGCAAGGGGCGAAGTGTATGTGGCGAAGCTTACTAAGTTGCCGATTGCCATCGGTTGTTGTGGGTTATGTATGTAAGTCCACCCCCGCCCGTGGCGGCAAATGGCTTTCGGCAATGAAACGGCAAAGCAACGTGCGAGTAGCACCGCAAGGGGCGAAGTGCACGGGGCGAAGCTTACTAAGTTGCCGATTGCCATCGGTTGTTGTTGGTTGTGTCTAACATCGGGAGGCGACAAAGCTCGTGGCAGCTGTGATGGCTTTTAGCAATGGAACGGCAAAGCAATGTGCTAGTAGCACCGCAAGGGGTGAAGTGCATGTTGCGAAGCTTACTAAGTTGTTGATTGCCATCGGTTGTTGCGGGTTGTGTCCGGAATCACAACACTCATGGCGGCTGATGGCTTTCGGCAATGGAACGGCAAAGCAACATGCTAGTAGCACACCGCAAGGGGCGAAGTGTATGGGGCGAAGCTTACTAAGTTGCCGAATGCCATCGGTTGTTTTGGGTTAGGTCGGAAACCCCCCTCCCCCCACTTTTATGAAAAAAACTAACTCTTTTATGTGTAAATATTATATGGAAATTTTTTCCACTATTTTCCCTATTTTTATAATAATTTTCCTATTTTTTACTATTTTTCCATGTATTTTTCGTTTTTTAATAAAAATAAAAATAAAAAAATATTTTTTTTTGTAAAAAATATCATTTACAATGTTTAAAAGTCATTTGTGAATATATTAGCTAAGTTGTACCTTGGTTTGTGCTATTTTGTGTTGTACAACTCCATTATGATTCTCTGGCAAAAACATGTCTACTCGTGGAACTTGGGTTTTTTTTTTTAAGTATATATAAGGGGGGCAGAGGTGTTGAAAGGCACCTCAAGGTGCCGGCTGCCAGGCAGTGCGGGCACGCATGGGCGACGCCGGAATGGGGCGTGGGCATAGGGGGCATGCATGGCTTGGCCGTGCAACGTCCCCGAAGTTCACAATCCACGCCGGCAAGTACTCGTGCGGGCTCGTAGCATGCACTGGGGGTCGCACCGCTTGCGGCAAACATTGACCGTCGGCAACAAAAGGTGGAGCATCATGCAAGTAGCACCTCAAGGTGCCGTGCGCATGGGGCAAAGCTTAGTAAGTGCCGGTTGCCAATGGATGTTGCGGGCAAAATCGGGAGGCGAACAACGCTCGTGGCGGCAAATGGCTTTCGGCAATGGAACGGCAAAGCAACGTGCGAGTAGCCCCGCAAGGGGCGAAGTGCATGCGGCGAAGCTTATTAAGTTGCCGATTGCCATCGGTTGTTGCGGGTTGTGTGGCATTACATCGTTCATGGCGGTTGATGGCCTTTAGCAATGGAACGGCAAAGCAACATGCTAGTAGCACCGCAAGGGGCGAAGTGTATGTGGCGAAGCTTACTAAGTTGCCGATTGCCATCGGTTGTTGTGGGTTATGTATGTAAGTCCACCCCCGCCCGTGACGGCTGATGGCATTTAGCAATGGAACGGCAAAGCATCATGCAAGTAGCACCGAAAGGGGCGATGTGCATGGGGCGAAGCTTACTAAGTTGCCGATTGCCATCGGTTGTTGCGGGCGCAACAACCGATGGAGACATCGGGAGGCGACAACCCTCGTGGCGGCTGATGGCTTTTAGCAATGGAACGGCAAAGCATCGTGCAAGTAGCACCGAAAGGGGCGATGTGCATGGGGCGAAGCTTACTAAGTTGTCGATTGCCATCGGTTGTTGCTGGTTGCGTCTAGGGTGGCATTACATCGTTCATGGCGGTTGATGGCCTTTAGCAATGGAACGGCAAAGCAACATGCTAGTAGCACCGCAAGGGGCGAAGTGTATGGGGCGAAGCTTACTAAGTTGCCGATTGCCGTCGGTTGTTGTGGGTTATGTATGTAAGTCCGTCACCGCCCGTAACGGCTGATGGCATTTAGCAATGGAACGGCAAAGCATCATGCAAGTAGCACCGAAAGGGGCGATGTGCATGGGGCGAAGCTTACTAAGTTGCCGATTGCCATCGGTTGTTGCGGGCGCAACAACCGATGGAGACATCGGGAGGCGACAACCCTCGTGGCGGCTGATGGCTTTTAGCAATGGAACGGCAAAGCATCGTGCAAGTAGCACCGAAAGGGGCGATGTGCATGGGGCGAAGCTTAGTAAGTTGTCGATTGCCATCGGTTGTTGCTGGTTGCGTCCGGGGTGGCATTACATCGTTCATGGCGGTTGATGGCCTTTAGCAATGGAACGGCAAAGCAACATGCTAGTAGCACCGCAAGGGGCGAAGTGTATGTGGCGAAGCTTACTAAGTTGCCGATTGCCATCGGTTGTTGTGGGTTATGTATGTAAGTCCACCACCGCCCGTAACGGCTGATGGCATTTAGCAATGGAACGGCAAAGCATCATGCAAGTAGCACCGAAAGGGGCGATGTGCATGGGGCGAAGCTTACTAAGTTGCCGATTGCCATCGGTTGTTGCGGGCGCAACAACCGATGGAGACATCGGGAGGCGACAACCCTCGTGGCGGCTGATGGCTTTTAGCAATGGAACGGCAAAGCATCGTGCAAGTAGCACCGAAAGGGGCGATGTGCATGGGGCGAAGCTTAGTAAGTTGTCGATTGCCATCGGTTGTTGCTGGTTGCGTCTGGGGTGGCATTACATCGTTCATGGCGGTTGATGGCCTTTAGCAATGGAACGGCAAAGCAACATGCTAGTAGCACCGCAAGGGGCGAAGTGTATGTGGCGAAGCTTACTAAGTTGCCGATTGCCATCGGTTGTTGTGGGTTATGTATGTAAGTCCACCACCGCCCGTAACGGCTGATGGCATTTAGCAATGGAACGGCAAAGCATCATGCAAGTAGCACCGAAAGGGGCGATGTGCATGGGGCGAAGCTTACTAAGTTGCCGATTGCCATCGGTTGTTGCGGGCGCAACAACCGATGGAGACATCGGGAGGCGACAACCCTCGTGGCGGCTGATGGCTTTTAGCAATGGAACGGCAAAGCATCGTGCAAGTAGCACCGAAAGGGGCGATGTGCACGGGGCGAAGCTTAGTAAGTTGTCGATTGCCATCGGTTGTTGCTGGTTGCGTCTGGGTTGGCATTACATCGTTCATGGCGGTTGATGGCCTTTAGCAATGGAACGGCAAAGCAACATGCTAGTAGCACCGCAAGGGGCGAAGTGTATGTGGCGAAGCTTACTAAGTTGCCGATTGCCATCGGTTGTTGTGGGTTATGTATGTAAGTCCACCCCCGCCCGTAACGGCTGATGGCATTTAGCAATGGAACGGCAAAGCATCATGCAAGTAGCACCGAAAGGGGCGATGTGCATGGGGCGAAGCTTACTAAGTTGCCGATTGCCATCGGTTGTTGCGGGCGCAACAACCGATGGAGACATCGGGAGGCGACAACCCTCATGGCGGCTGATGGCTTTTAGCAATGGAACGGCTAAGCATCGTGCAAGTAGCACCGAAAGGGGCAATGTGCATGGGGCGAAGCTTACTAAGTTGCTGATTGCCATCGGTTGTTGCTGGTTGTGTCTAACATCGGGAGGCGACAACGCTTGTGGCGGCTGATGGCTTTTAGCAATGGAACGG
>JASVEL010010825.1:0-39508 GCA_032618575.1 Nicotiana noctiflora | reverse complement strand
TTATTATATGCAAATTCCGCCAAGGGTAAGAACTGGTCCCACAGCCCTCCAAAGTCAATAACACATGCTCTAAACATATCCTCTAAAATCTGAACTGTCCGCACCCTTTGGTCTCAAGATGGAATGTCGTGCTAAGCTCTACGCGGGTCCCCAACTCGCTCTAAACATCTCTCAAGAAATGGGAAGTGAACTGAGGGCCTCTGTTTGATATAATGGAGACTGGTACTCCGTGCATCCTAACAATCTCCCGAATTAAAATCTGGGCATATCTCTATACCATATAAGTAGTCACCACTGGGATGAAGAGGGCCGACTTGCTCAATCTATCCATAATAACCCACACTTAATCAACCTTCCACTGAGTCCACGACAACGCAACCACGAAATCCACGGTGATGTGCCCCCATTTCCATTCTGGAATGGGCATCTGTTGAAGTAGGCCACCTAGCCTCTGGTGGTCATATTTGACCTGCTGTCAATTCAAACATCTAGCAACATAATCCATTATGTCCTTCTTCATCCTCCGCCACCAGTAGTGCTGTCTCAAACTGTAGGCCTCCTCTAGAATCCTCTCTCTCAAGCCATCAACATTAGGGACACATATACGACCCGAAGCCAAAACACATTTTCCTCACCAATAGAAATATCCTTGGCACCTCCATGAAGTATCGTCTCTCTATAAACTGCCAAATGTGGATCATCAAGCTGTCGGGCCTTAATCTACCCCAATAACAAAGGCTGAGCAACCACACATGCTAGAACCTGGCTGGGCCCTGAAATATCCAATCTCACAAGTTGTTAGCTAAAGACTGAATGTCCAAAGCTAATGGCCTCATCTCAGCAGGAATGAATATGAATGCCAAGCTACCCATACTCTCCGGCTTCCTACTCAAGGCATCCACGACCACATTTGCCTTGCCTGGATGATAAAGTATGGTAATGTCATAATCCTTCAGTAACTCAAGCCACATGCGCTGCCTCAAATTAATATCCCTCTTCTTGAACATATGTTGCAAGCTGCGATGGTCTATATATGTCACGCCCCAAATCGAGGGACATGACCGGAGCCTGACCGGGTTGCCCCAGTCAAGCGGACCTGGGTGCCTTTCATTCCCACGCGTTACCCCTGTGTTGGTTGTTTCTCATTAACCAAATATCTTAATAATCATAAATCATTTCACAATAAACAAACAAAACGATACGAGTGATTCATTAACAGGTTTATAGTTTTTACAACGCCCGACATAACATAATATATATATAAGATTGGAATCCCACAGTTTACATGTCTACAGAGCCTCTAGGATACAAAAAGGGGAATACAATACTTGCCGGTAACAAGGATCCGGCTATACCTTACAAATCCAAAATGAAATCTAAACAAAAGTGGCATGAACCACACAGGGCCCCGAGGAAGAAAGGGGCTCACCAAAACGGGCAGTGGAAGGTGAAGGATACTACTGCCGATGAGCTGAAGTGCCTGCTACTGATCCACCTACAATCATAACACGAATGTAGCGTCCCCGGCAAAAGGGACGTCAGTACACTTGAATTGTACTGGTATGTATGGACAAACTTTGCCCCAAGTAAACTCAAGCCGTTAAACAAGAATCACGACGACAAGACAGCCAATAGATTACATCAAGAAATCAATTAAGCTAACTAACCATGTTTCCCACCTTTTACTCATTTCGGATAAGCCTCAACACAAGCACGTTTAAGGTCAACAAATAGAACAACAACCAATCAACCACATAAATTTCAAGTAGTCAAACATAGGGGCAATCAGTGCCCCACAGGTTGCAAACTCTCATGCTGTCTCCTTTCACAATTTCATATTAATGATTTTGTATCAATTTCATTTGCGATTTCGATCGCTTTCCATCCTTGTTACCTCGTCCACCCTCATTACCTCGGCCACCCTTATCACCCCAACCCACACCTTATTTCTTCATGTTGCGGCGCGTAACCCGATCCCACCGTACAGTTTTCAAACACAACAATCACAAACAGCAGATAAGACACTACACACAATTACAACAAGTTCAAATAAGAAATTTACACATTGGTTCATGTTCTCAATTACTTCTCAAGCCAATATCACAACCAAGTTACAAGTGTTCCAAAATCGAGAATGTTCATACTGTTATGTTCAATAACTTACCACACCTCAAGTGTTTCGTTTCTTTTCCACAAGGTACAATATATGCCATTATAACCATTATTCACAATTCTTTTACCAAATTCAACTCTCATTTATCTTTCGGTTCAAATCTCATATTACATCACTCATAGTTCAACAACAACTTTGAATATCCAACAACAACATCAAGAATTTCACACAATTTGGCAATTTAACACGAACCAAACAAATTTCACACATATAGGCAATTTCACAAGAATCAAAATTAGCCATACATACGTGGTATCGAGTTTCCTTCTTTTAACGTCCTACTTTATGCTTACCCAAGCTATCCTAGCTTTGTCGACCTTGTTTCGCAGGTTCTTATGCCTATTCACTTCCTCTTTACTAACAATCAAGTTCAAATAACCATGGATGAGTGTAAAATCTCATTTTCAAAAGCTATTATATGTAACCCTCTCCTTACCCATTTTAAAACTGAAAATTAGAGGAAATAACTAGGGTTTTTACCTTGAAATGATTTGGGGGAAGTTGAATCCTTGCCCTAGAATCCCTTGAACTAAGTAGATGGAGCAATCTTTGAGGATGAAAGACTTCTCTCTCTAACCAACAAAAATAAACTGTACACTTACCGAGGGTTGACGATGCACCTATAAATGCATCTATTTATACCGAGGCGATCGGCCCGATCCACAAATAAGGGTAAAAGATCAAGTTCACACACATGGCACGTAAATGGTCAAAAATACCAAGCCAAACTTAATTAACTATACAAGTATGCTCATATCCCCTTTGAAGTCTCTAGTATACACTAGGTGTTCATAACAACAAATTAACATAAGAGATATATTTAATATGCATGTTGTGGGTCCTAAGCTACTCGGACATTTAACATAGTAGTAGCTACAAATGGGCTCCCGTCACCTAGTGCATGCGTAGTCCCCTCATTTAGCAACAAACACTCAATCATGAATCCTATGGGGACAATTCCCTCTTACGAGGTTAGAAAGGAGACTCACCTTACTCCGAAACGCACTTCCAATATCAAGGATAAGCCCAAACCCTCAATTTATAGCCAAACGAGCCCCAACTAATTAAAATACGCAAGAACTAGTCAATAAGGGCTTACAAGGTTAAACTCTAATTGTTTAAGCAATTTCCTAACCATTAATACAAGTTTCCTATATTCCGACCCTAGGCCCACGTGCCCGGATTCCAAGATTTTTCGAAGGAAGTTATTCTCTATCACTTAAGGATCCCAAATATATGATTTCTAGTTCATTACCCAAGTTACATGATAAATTCTTAGTTTTATTAAAACCCCAGGTCTAGCTCAAATCCTTGACTTCTACTAAATTTTTAGTATTTAATCTACCTAATATATATGTATTTAAGCTAAGGTTGAAGGGAAATTACTTACCTTACCAAGTTATGTGGAAACCCTCTTTTGGAAGATCCCAAATTGCCTAAGTGTAGAGTGAAAAATGAGAGAAATGAGTTTGGGTTCGTATTAAATGAACCCTTCTATCCCCAGTTATTTTCGCATATGCGGAAGTAGTTCCTCTTCTGCGGCTTTGGGATTTGGGGTTGGACTGCTTTTACGTTCTGGGGGCCGCATAGGCGGAACCGATTCTGCTGTCCCTGGGCCGCTTTTGCGGTTTCCCCTGGCCTCCCGCTTCTCTGCTTCTGTGATCTAATGACTGCATTAGCAGACAAGAACCGCAGATGCTGTTATGACAGAAGCAGCAAGCTTCAGTCATTTTTAAACTTCTAACTTTGCTCGAGCCTCGCTCATTTGATGCTCGAGGCTCCCGTGCCCCGTCCGAACAAACCGATAAGTCTGGAATATGAGGTGGACCTACTCAAACCCTCGAAACACTCAAAACAATGCTAAATCGAGGAATCAACCCCAAAACCAAATGAATAAAATCATTGAACCTCAAGTTCTTAATTCTCCTCCAACGGGTCAAAACGTCCTTAAACTACTCGGATTGATATTTCGGACTTGTACCAAGTTTTGGAATTAAAATCCGAACCCGATACCTAGGAAAATCATGATTTCTTTTTTTATTTAAATCTTTTAAACTTTAACTTATCATTTTCACATAAAAATTGATTACTCGGGATAGGGACCTCGGAATTCGATTCCGGGCATACGACTAGGTCCCATATTTTCCCACGGACCCTGAAAAATTATCAAATCACAATTCCATGTCCGTTTTTCCAAATTTTGACTGAAGTCAAGAAACTTAAAGAAGCAACTAGACTTATTCTTTATCAAACCTCTTCTAAGGTAACGGGGTTCAAAAATATAAAACAACCAGTTGGGTCGTTACATTCTCCACCTCTTAAACAAACGTTCGTCCTTGAATGGACATAGAAAAGTACCTGAACTACTAAGTAAATAGGGATATCGGCTCCACATGTCCTCCTCGGACTCCCAGGTTGCCTCCTCGATTGGTTGGCCCCTCCACTGGACTCTTACCACAAAAATCCTCTTGGACCTCAACTGGCTGTCCTGTCTATCAACAATGGCAACTGGCTCCTCCTCGTAGCCCAAGCTCTCGTCTAGCTGAATGGTACTGAAATCCTACACGTGCGAATAGTCTGCATGATACTTCCGAAGCATCGATACATGAAAGACTGGATGAACTCCTGATAAACTGGGAGGTAAATCAAGCTCATAGGCAACCTCTCTAACTCGTTTCAACACCTCGAAGGGGCCAATAAACCTTGGGCTTAACTTGCCTTTATTTTCGAACCTCATAATGCCCTTCATGGGCGAAACCTTCAAGAGAACCTTCTTGCCAACCATAAATGATACATCGCACGCCTTCTAATCCGCGTAACTCTTCTGCTTGGACTGAGCTGTGCGGAGCCTCTTATGAATCAACTTTACCTTATCCAAGGCATCCTGAACCAAGTCTATACCAAGAAACTTAGCCTTACCATTCTCAAACCACCCAATAGGAGAACGACAACGCCGACCATATAATGCCTCATACGGGGCCATCTCTATGCTGGACTTATAACTGTTATTATATGCAAATTCCGCCAAGGGTAAGAACTCGTCCCACTTCCCTCCAAAGTCAATCACACATGCTCTAAACATATCCTCTAAAGTCTAAACTGTCCGCTCTGACTGCCCTTCGATTTGAGGACAGAATGTCGTGCTAAGCTCTACGCGGGTCCCCAACTCACTCTAAACAGCTCTCAAGAAATGGGAAGTGAACTGAGAGCCTCTATTTGATATAATAGAGACCGGCACACTATGGAACCTAACTATCTCCCGAATGTAAATCTGGGCATATCTCTCTGCCGTATAAGTAGTCACCACTAGGATGAAGTGGGCCGACCTGGTCAATCTATCCACAATAACCCACATTTAATCAGTCTTCCGCTGAGTCTACGGCAACCCACCCACGAAATCCATGGTGATGTGCTCCCATTTCCATTCTGGAATGGGCATCTGCTGAAGTAGGCTACCTGGCCTCTAGTGCTCATATTTGACCTACTGCAATTTAAGCATCTAGCAACATACTCCACTATGTCCTTCTTCATCCTCCGCCACCAGTAGTGCTGTCTCAAGTCACGATTCGTCTTTGTGGCACCCGGATGAATGGAGTACCTCGAACTGTGGGCCTTCTATAGAATCCTCTCTCTCAAGCCATCAACATTAGGGACACATACGACCCGAAGCCATAACACATTATCCTCGCCAATAGAAATATCCTTGGCACCTCCCTAAAGTACCGTCTCTCTGAGAATTGCCAAATGTGGATCATCAAACTGTCGGGCCTTAATCTGCACCAATAACGAAGGCTGAGCAACCACACATGCTAGAACCCAGCTGGGCTCTGAAATATCCAATCTCACAAGTCTGTTAGCTAAAGACTGAATGTCAAAAGCTAATGGTCTCATCTCAGCAGGAATGAATGCCAAGCTACCCATACTCTCCGCCTTCCTACTCAAGGCATCCGCGACCACATTTGCCTTGCCTAGATGATAAAGAACGGTAATGTCATAATCATTTAGTAACTCAAGCAATCTGCGCTGCTTCAAATTAATATCCATATTCTTGAACATATGTTGCAAGCTGCGATGGTCTGTATAAACCTCATGTGACACTCCATACAAATAATGCCTCTATATCTTAAGAGCATGAACAATCGCCGCCAACTCTAGATCGTGCACATGGTAATTTTTCTACTGAACCTTCAACTGACGGGAAGCATATGCAGTAACTCACCCTTCCTGCATCAATACATATTTCAAGCCAACGCGAGAAGCATCGCAATACACTGTATACATCCCTGAATTGGAAGGCAATACAAGAACTAATGTCGTAGTTAAAGATGTCTTGAGCTTATGGAAGCTCTACTCACAATCACCAGACCAATAGAACAGGGCACCATTTGGGTCAATCTGGTCAGTGGTAATGCAATAGATGAAAAGCCCTACACAAATCGCTGGTAATAACATGCTAACCCCAATAAACTCCTGATTTCAGTCACTGAAGTAGGACGCAACCAACTTTGAACTGACTCAATCTTCTTGGGATCCACCTTAATACCCTATTTTGACACTACATGCCCCAAAAATGCTACTAACTCAAGCAAAAACTCACACTTGGAGAACTTAGCATAAAGTTGTTGTTCTAGCAAGATCTGAAGCACTACTCTCAAATGTTGGTCGTGATCCCCAAGGCTACATGAGTGTATCAAGATGTCGTCAATGAAAACAATGACAAAAGAATAAATATAAGGCCTGAAAACCATGTTCATCAAATCCATAAATGCCGCTGGAGCATTAGTCAAGCCAAAGGACATCACCAGAAACTCATAGTGGCCATACCTAGTCCTAAATGCAGTTTTCGAAACATGGGAATCTTGAATCTTTAGCTGATAATACCCTGACCCCAAGTCGATCTTAGAGAACACCCTAACACCCTGCAACTGAATGAAGAAATCATCAATACGGGTCAATGGATACTAGTTCTTGATGGTGACTTTGTTCAACTGTCAGTAATAAATGCACATCCACATAGTCCCATCCTTCTTCTTCACGAATAGCACTAGTGCACCTCAAGGCGATACACTGGGCCTAACAAACCCCTTTGCTAACTACTCCTCTAACTGCTCCTTCAGCTCCTTAAGAGCCATATGGTATCCAGAGCCAAATCAATACAGAAATCAATATCACGATCCAGAGACATGCCAGGAAGATCAGAAGGAAAAGAATGACAAACTCTCGGACTACTGCACTAAATCAATTGCCGGAGACTCTATGGCGGTGTCTCGCGCATAAGCTAAATAAGCCAAACACCCCTTCAACACCATGCATTGAGCCTTCATGAAAGAAATGACCCTACTAGGCGTATCAACTGTGGAACCCTTCCACTCCAATCTCGGAAACCCCTGCATTAATAGAGAAACAGTCATGGCATGGAAATCTATAACGGCGTGATATGGAGATAACCAATACATGCCCAGGATAACCTCAAAATTGATCATTTCGAGAAATAGAAGATCTACTCTAGTCTCAAAACCACAGAAAGTAACCACACATGACCGGTAGATCCGGTTCACAAGCACAGAATCACCCACAGGAGTGGACTCATGAACAGGAACATCCAAAGGCTCAGGAGAAATAGCCAGGAAACGAGCAAACAAAGTTGATACATATGAATATGTAGACCTTATATCAAATAATACCGAGGCATCTTTATCGCTGATGGAAATAATGCATGTGATGATGGCATCTGATGCCAATGCATCCGGCCTGGCTGGGAGAGCATAGAATCTCGCTGGAGTACCGGCCGTCTGGCCTTCACCTGACTGAGGAGTAGCTGGCTGACCTCTCCCAGTCTGACCTCCACCTCTGGATCGACCTCTACTAGTCTGCCCTCCACCTCTAGGTGGCTGGACTGCAGGTGTTGGAGTCATGGGCTGCTTCCCCTGTTGTACTGCCTTGCTCCTAAGCCCGCTGCAGTATCTCCTCATGTGGCCTATGTCACTGCACTCAAAACAATGTGGTGTAGCGACCTGCCGCCCTGATAACTATCCTTTATGACTTGTAGACCCCTTGGGAGAAGCTTGGATAGTTAGTTGATGATGTGAAGTCTCCGGCATAACATTAAAGTTGGGACTACAAGAATCCTGAGGACCTGAATACCCATTGGAAGAACCCTGAATAGCTGGTGCGCGGTAGGAACTCTTTGGCATGGCACTAAAATAGGGAGGTGCTGGAGCACCCCGGGCGGGAGGTGGTGATGCTGAAGATGGGGGCTTACTGGGCTGACCCCTCTCATACTGACCTCTGCCCATAGCTGGGGCACCTCTGAACTCTCCAAAGAATCTTTTTCTCTTGTCCTACTGTATCTGCTCCCTACCCCTCTGGCGATACCCCTCAATCCGGTGAGCAATCTCGACCATAAGCTGATACTCTATACCCATTTCCACCTCTCGGGCCATACTCAATCGAATACTAGGCTGCAATCTAGTGGCAAACCTCCGCTCTCTCTCTGCATCTCTAGGGATTATCATAAGTGCATGGCGAGATAACTCAGAAAACCTCGTCTCATAGTCGGTCATAGACATCTGACCATGCCCAAGGTGCTCAAACTGATACCGGAGCTCTTCCGTCTCGGAGGGCATAATATACCTGTCTAGGAACAACTGTACAAACTGACCCCAAGTGATGGGAGGAGAACCGGCGGGCCTACCAAAAACATAAGACTACCACCATCTACGGGCCCTACCCTCAAGCTGAAAAGTAGTGAAGTCGACTCCATGCGACTCCAATATCCTCATAGCATGCACTCTGTCCCTGCACCTATCGATGAAATCCTAGGCGTCCTCATGACGCTCACCTCCGAAGACTGGAGGGTGAAGTCTGGTCCATCTGTCTAGTAACTTCTACAGATCAAACTCCACAGTTGGCCCAGGCTGGCATCTACAGATCAAACTCCACAGTTGGCCCAGGCTGGGGTGCTGCTACAGCAACTAGTTGAACCCCCTCAGCGGGTAGTGCACGTGTAGTTTGATATACTGCATCTGCATGACCTGGAGCCTGAGCAGTAGGGGTCTGTGCTCCACCTACTGCCTGCGAAGAAGCTGGGTCTGCTGGAATGAATCAGCCTGAGTCATGGTGTCCTTGAATCGAAGCATACGGCCCATAACCTTCTAAAATCCCGGCGTAGTCATGAAATCCACTGGAGTAGGAACAGTTGCGAGCGCTTCGCCCTGCTCCTCAAAAGTGATATCCCTCACAGGGTGCTGGTGGTGCAACTGGAATAGCTCCGGGATGCCCTCGTGTCCTACCACGGGCCAGTGCCCTCCCCCGACCTCTACCTCGACCTTTGGCAATGGGGGGAGAAGCTCCTCCCGGGTCCGGAATGTCGGCAATACGAGTCCTCACCATCTGTGAGAGACTAGAAGAGGAAATTTAGTACACTAACCACTGCACGATGGAAATGAATAAAGAGTTGCCTTTCCTAACACCCTATAGTCTCTCAAAGATAAATACATACATCTCCATAACGATCTATAAGACTCTATTAGGTCTACCTATAACGTGTGAGACCTATGTGAACCTAGTGCTCCGATACCATGTTGTCACGATCCATTTTCCATTATAGGTCATGATGGCGCCCGACATCATTTGTTAGGCCAGCCAATGCGGAAGTATAATTAAATTCTCATCTTACCTTTGCCAAAAACCACAAAAATAGATTTTTCCAATTTAAAGTTAAAAACCAGTAAAGACCAATAATGTATAAAGACAATTATACAATCCAAAATAATGTCTACTACTATGGGCAACTAGTAGAATATACACAAAAGAATATTACCCTATCCTACTGCCTGAATCAGGATAGACAGAAACAACAAAAAAGAAAAATACAAAGGAAGACTTCTTCGGGATCGGCTTGAAAGGAAAGCAGCTCACCGTAGAAGTCCCAGACGTGCTCACTGATACGCACGAGAATGATGTCCGAATCCACCATCCACAAATCTTGTACATTTAAGTACAGAATGTAGCATGAGTACATAAACAATATGTACCCGGTAAGTAACCCGTCTAATCTAGAAGAAGTAGAGACGAGAACTCGACTCGATACTTATTAAGATCAATATATATATATATATATATATGCTGTGTTCAAATCATGGAATTTACAAGCATCAACAGTTTATGGCAAGTGGTAAGTCAAGAACTTTACAACATCAAGTTTATAATTTATCATATGAGATGATGGAAAAATAAAGCAAGTATAAGCTTTCCCACAATTTACATGCATACATAATACCAATGCGACGGTCCGAACCAACAAAAATAAACTGTGCACTTGCCGAGAGTTGACGACGCACCTATAAATGCATCTATTCATACCGAGGAGATCGGCCCGATCCACAAATAAGGGTAAAATATCAAGTTCACACACATGGCACATAAATGGTCAAAAACACCAAGCCAAACTTAATTAACTATACAAGTATGCTCATATCCCTTTTTAAGTCTCTAGTATACGCTAGGTGTTCATAACAATAAATTAACATAAGAAATATATTTAAGAGGCATGTTGTGGGTCCTAAGCTACCCGGATATTTAACAGAGTAGTAGCTACAAACGGCCTCCCGTCAGCTAGTGCATGCGTAGTCCCCTTATTTAGCAACAAACACTCAATCATGAATCCTATGGGGACAATTCTCTCTTAAGAGGTTAGAAAGGAGACTCACCTTGCTCCGAAGCGTTCCAATATCAAGGATAAGCCCAAACTCTCAATTCATAGCCAAACGAGCACCAACTAATTAAAATAAGCAAGAGCTAGTCAATAAAAGCTTACAAGGTTAAATTCTAATTGTTTAAGCAATTTCCTAACCATTAATACAAGTTTCCTATATTCCGACCCCGGGACCACGTGCTCGAATTCCAAGATATTTCGAAGGAAGTTATTCTCTATCACCTAAGGATCACAAATATATGATTTCTACTTCATTACATGGCAAGTTACATGATAAATTCTTAGTTTTATTAAAACCCTAGGTCTAGCTCAAATCCTTGACTTTTACTACATTTTTAGTATTTAATCTACTTAATATACATGTATTTAAGCTAAGGATGAAGGGAAATTACTTACCTTACCAAGTTATGTGGAAACCCTCTCTTGGAAGAACCCAAATCGCCTAAGTGTAGAGTGAAAAATGAGATAAATAAGTTTGGGTTCGTATTAAATGAACCCTTCTGTCCCCAGTTATTTTTGCGTATGCGGAAGTTTTCCTCTTCTGCGGAATCCGCTTCTGCGAAATTTGGCCGCTTCTGCGGCTTTTGGGATTTGGGGCTGGACCACTTCTGTGGTTTGGGGGATGCATAGGCGGAACCGCTTCTGCTGTCCCTGGGCCGCTTTTGCGGTTTCCCCTGGCCTCCCCCTTCTCTGATTCTGCGATCTAGTGACCGCATGTGCGGTCCAAGAACCGCAGATGCTGTTATGACAGAAGCAGCAGGCTTCAGTCATTTTCTAAGTTCTAACTTTGCTCGAGCCTTGCTCGTTTGATACTTGGGGCTCCCGCGCTCCGTCCGAACATAGCGACATGTCTGAAATCACGAGGTGGACCTACTCAAATCCTCCAAACACTCAAAACAACGCTAAATCAAAGAATCAACCTCAAAAACAAATGAATCAAATCATTGAACCTCAAGTTCTTAATTCTCCTCCAATGGGTCAAAACGTGCTTAAACTACTCGGATTGACACCAAATTTTACGGGTAAGTCTTAACTGATATTTTGGACATGTACCAAGTTTTGGAATTGAAATTCGAACCCGATACCTAGTAAAATAATGATTTCTTATTTTAGTAAAATCTTTTAAACTTTAACTTAACAATTTCACATAAAAATTCATTACTCGGGCTAGGGACCTCGAAATTCAATTTCTGGCATATGCCAAGGTCTCATATTTTCTTAGGGACCCTCAGAAATTTTCAAATCACAATTCCGGGTACGTTTCCTCAAAATATTGACCGAAGTCAAACTTGGCCTTTCTAAAGAAACTTATAGAAGCAACTAGACCTATTCTTGCTCAAAACTCTTCTAACTTCCGAACCACCCGTCTCCGCAAGTCATAAATTAGCTAAAGCAAGTGCGGAAAGTTTTATTTAAGGGAACATGGTTCAAAAATACAAAATGACCAGTCGGGTCATTACACATACCCTACCATTACACATTCATAATCGGCCCCCATAATTGTATTTAAGAGAGGCTTGATCCTAGAACCTTGTTTCCTAGGTGTAAGCTATAAATAGTGACTTTAATAACCATTGTAGGATACAAAAATTTCTGACACACTGATACTTAATATTATTCTAAGCTCAATAATACCTTATTTTCCGTCTTTTAATATTCTTATTATTTTCTTTGAAAGCCTTGCTCCCAGAACCAAGCTATTTGCTATCTTATTTTGATTTCAACACCAAGTCTTGTATTTTATTTAATTTATTTATCATTTTAGGATCAAATCAATTAGCTTGTCTACAAACCACGTTACAAATTCAACTGTACCATTTTATGGGTAAACCGTCTGGCGTCCACCGCAAGGCTTAGACAACATGGCTTAGACAACTGTGTAATTGAGCTGGTCCTTGCATCTATTACTAATATGTTTGATTTTTTGTTCCTTAGAAAAAAATCATAAAATATGGCAAATAACAATGTCAACATTGCACACAATGCTGAGGCACAAAGAAAATTGCCTCAAAAAGAAGATTCGATCAATAATACTCACAAAGAGAAGGACATAGTCGCGCCAGTCCATGGCGGGCAATTTCCATGATACGTACGTGAGGCAAATCCTAATGCCACTAAAGATGAGGGCGTTCAGGAAACAGTGAGAATCCTGAGAGAACAACAAAAACCTATCATGGGCTCTCAAGGCAAGATAGAATTGAGGCAAACGTTGTCGGGTGCTTCCAACAATGCAAATGGAAGAGGCCCAGTTCCTCTTGGTGCTCCCACAAATCAAACATCGGAAAGGGTTAATAACAACAACATGAGGGGTAAGGTCGTCTTTGATGGGGCCGGGGGAAATGGCAGCGGATTTGGTAACAATGACGGGAACGATCCCTTTAAAACTGAACTTATGTAGTTTATGATGGAAATAAACGCCCAAATGGACCAAATCTCGGGCGCACTTCTAGTATTAAAAGGACCAGATTCAAAAAAATACACCCAGAGTTAATCCCGGAGAGGTTCAAAATAATATATGTACCAAAATATAATGGGACTTCGGATCCTCAAAGAGCACATCATCACCTACACAATGGAGGTGAAAGGAAATGACTTAGCTCCGCATGAGATTGAGTCAGTCTTGCTGAAGAAGTTCGGGGAGATCCTCGCGAAGGGGCCCCTGATATGGTATTCACTTTTACCCGAGCAATTAATAGATTCCTTTGAGATGCTCGAAAATTCTTTTATCAAGGTCCATGATGTGGCCAGGAAGGTTCAGGTCCAAAAGGCCGACATAATCAAAATTGCATAGAAAGAATCTAAATTCCTGCGAGAGTT
The DNA here is from genome assembly GCA_032618575.1 of Nicotiana noctiflora. Classification (NCBI taxonomy): domain Eukaryota; kingdom Viridiplantae; phylum Streptophyta; class Magnoliopsida; order Solanales; family Solanaceae; genus Nicotiana; species Nicotiana noctiflora. The sequence continues at coordinate 25,802 of JASVEL010010825.1, read as the reverse complement.
CGCGACCAGATTTCAGAAAGAATGTGTGCTGGTACTGGCACACTGCTACCGGCAGTGCCAGATGAAATAAATTAACTAATGTGAATCATATTAATAGATGTTGATAAAGTCAATGTCAATGAGGAGCATAGAACATAATATGGAATTTGAAAAAAGTTTCTTTTAAAAAAAGTGCTTTTGGCCTTCGAGAAGTTTGGCTAAACAGGCTTTTAATTCTAAGTTAAGTTGAATACATGAATCTTTATTGTTCATATAGTTTCATTTACGCGAGCTCATCCAAGTCCTACATTATACAAAATAAAATTAATATAAAAAGTTGTATGCATATAAAATTATGAATATAAATATCTGACATAACTAAAAGACTCTTAGAAGACCTCCAACCTGAAGTAAACATATTGGCATGACTAAATTATCTCTAATATTTGTGATCTAAGTTAATAAAACAAAAGTATCTCATTTTTAAACCACTAACGTTAGAATTTAAGCTTTGCAATGATACTGTATTACTATAGAGCTCTTCTAGCCATAAGCATGGTGTAGTGTCACTTATTTTTTTCCATCTATCTGTGGGCAAAATTACCTAGCCCTAATGGCAGATACTTGGTACAAACGGAATAATCAAGGTGTGCATAAGTTGCGTCGAACATCGTCGTTATCAAAATAAAAAAGAAAGATGGTGTTGAGTCCCTTTACCTCTTTCGTGGCATGCCTCCAAACTCCAGTATATCAATAATTTTAATTAACAGAGCTATATTTTAGGTGCATGTCATGAGTTCAAAAATCTTCAGCAAACAAAAGCTTGATATTTAAGTGATAGATCGGCAAAATATAATCGGCCGAGTTTCGAACAATGCGCCAGCTAGTCCTTGGGGATTGGGGATTCTCAATCACCAAAAAAGCTAATGAATTGTGAGGGGGGGTTGGTGGGGGTGGGGGGATATCAGACAAATTGATGCATAACTACAAATGGTTCAAATAATTTCCAAGAACATTTGGAACAGTTCATCTCAGAGAATAAGAGTTGTTTACATTGCAGCTAAATATCAATCAAAAATTTCAAAAATATCTGCATATATATTGTGTTTTACTCAAAAGATATTATATCCTTTCTAATCAAATCAATCAAAGAAAAAGATGGGGTAAATCTTAGTCAAATATAGTAAACTCCATATCAAAAAACTAATTGGAAGAACAATATACAGATGAAGTGGAGATAACCAATCTTATTAAAACTTCTCATTATTGCTCCCATAATTGATTGGGGATAACATATTACATATTTACTTGGAGATTACTTCATTCTTCTTTTCGTTTCTCAAGATTATAGATGAGAGAAAGATGGAGAGAAGGAGGGTCCCAAAAAAATCCCCCTATGAGGTTTTTTCCCTGCTATATATACAGTCTTGGACCTTCTACTATGTACTTGATATGATGCTTTACCATACCTCGTATGCCTCGGTCCTTCTCTGGAGGTTTTTCATTCTCGCTTTGACGAAAGTCATGAGGACATGGTGTAGAATAGACCATGTCATTCCTCGATGCCTTGTCGTCTGTGAGCAGGACGTCGGTCAGCCTAGCCGTTCTGGTTAGATTTTGACCAATATAGTTAGTCCCTCCGTCTGTTGGGGTCGTCCCCTATTGGGCTCGACAGATGGATTATGATCGTTACCAACCCGAGAGAAATATGACTACTCACTCCTTAGTTATACCTCTTAGGTTCGAAAGAGATGACGACACCCTTTCGATATTCCTGGACTGTTGCAACTATTTCAGACCCGAAACATCATTTGTGCCAAAATTTTATTTCGCGATTGCCGCTATTGCGACACACGTTCTAAAAGAGTTGAAATGTTTCATGCGTCACCAGGTTCGATTGGCGACTCTTGGGTTTCATGCTTGGGAGATTTGTGTCTCTTATTAATAGAAGGAATAAATCATTTGATTGGCACATTCCTTTGCATTTTTCTTGAAAGAATTCTTGCGAGTATACTTTCTTCCCGATACTTCAAGCTTTACTTGTTCTCTATGAGCCGAAAATTTCGATCTTTTCTATTCATCACCTCTTTTCTTTTCCAAATCAACACAATGGCCGGTAATTGTTCTCGTGCTGATCTCCCTACCCCGATTTTTGTGCCAGAAAATGATGCTCTAGCTACTGGAGGAGTATAAGTGGTGGAGGATGAGGCGGTCCTATCACTTGCAGAGATCTTGCCTCGTCCAGGAAAAGCATGGACTAACTTCAGTAGTCACGCTGGGAGGAGCCGGAACCTGTCCACTTGGTTATAAAGGATGAGAATATCACAGATTTGAAAGCCAAGTGGGGAATTTCCCGTTATGTTAAAATGCAGCCGGCGGTAGGGGAAGACATCATCTATTTTGACCACCCTGGGTACTGCATGTTCTACGCCTACCCCTCCCTTATTGGGTACACACTTCCCCTCCCTCTCCTGGTGGTAGACTTCTGTCACTTTTACGAGGTATGGCCCGTTCAATTCTTGCCATACCTGTACAAGTTGTTTCTTATGTTACTCAAGTTTCTGGAGCTCTCCAGTCATGAAGCCACTTTGGGGCACATACTCAACATCTTCACCCTTCAGCATATTCGTGGCACGGTGATCCACATGCGCCCTCGAGGGTCGAAGAGTCTGGTGGTGAAGATGGACGATAGGGCTAACCGCCATTTCTTGAGAATTACTTCTATGTGTGGACTGAACACCTTGTGGCGTATCCAACAGAGTTCCCTGAGAAGTGTAATTTTGCGCCTAAGTTTCTATGTTGTTTTACTTTTAGCCGAAAGGATGCCCGACCACTTCTCATTAACTTTTACATATTTTGCAACTGCAAGACTGCTCCATCCACCTGTCTAAGGTATCTGCAAGTGGGTGAGTGCTATCCCCCCTCATATGGCGGGGATTCACACGTGGACGACATTTTATGACAAGTACGGACGCAAGCCTCTTACTGGTGAGATACCATATTTGTGTGTGGTTTCTCTCCCCCCTCCCCCCTTTTCTTTTAGCTTCTTATGTGTTGCTTATCGATGTTAGGGAGAGTGCGAAGAATGAGGGCTCCTCCATTAGCTTTTTGGCAACCAGCCTCCTCGTCCTACCACAATACCCACTACTCGACCCTCATTGAGGGCTGCTTCAGTTGAGTTTGCGACGGTGGTTATTCCTGTGGAGGCCACTTCTTAGATCGATATCTTGACCCATGATGCTTTCTTGATGGGTGAATCCCCCCATGCTGAGGAAGAAGGTCCAAAAGGCGACGAGTGTAGTTCGAGACAATGCCTCCAACTGTGATTCATCTGGATGACTCCCCTTCGATGAGGTCTGGGGTGGCTGTTGATACGGCTCCCCCCATTGGGACGATGCTAGTCTCACATCTGCTTAATTAGAGATTGCTGCCATTGTCATTGATCAACATCCTGTCATGATAGAGAATCAGATTTTTGGGGCCGACATTGTGGTTTCGGACGTACTCTCGTCCTCCGTACTCGGTCGTGCTTACTCTTCAGCTTCTAATAGAGGAAAGGGAGTTGTGGTCGACGACTACGAATTTGAGTCAGACCTTGACCCTGATGATGTTAGGATGTTTGAGAAGGGCATTACCCCCTCGGTGGTTCGTGTGGGAGGTTCGGCCCATTTTTTTGAATTTTTTTTGGATGTCAACCTCCTAGAGAAAATGAAGGATTTGGTGCCGCAGTTCGACATTTTGTGCTTTGAGGCCAAGAATACAGCCCTTCGAAACATTCCGATAGTGATTTGATTGACGAGGGGGCCGCTATGGGCTTAATAGTATGTTACATTATGCATGTTGCTTTTCTCTCATTTTTCTTGATGATAGGGTTCTAATGCATATTCTCTGTATATGGTGGAGGTGAAGAGTATTCGCAGGGCCAACATTCGGGCTAAAATTTTTCTGAAGATGTTGGAGAAGTATCGGCGCTATCACAACAAGTGTTGTGACATACATGAGCAGCTTAAGGCAAACCCTTATGATAGGTCTCTAAGTGAGGAGTTAGAGAAGAGGGACCAGGAATTGATGCATGCTATTCGCAACAAACGTGCCCTCGAGAAGCAGCTTCATGCAAAGACAAGGAGCTCGAGTTGGGCAATGGGGTTGCTGCAAAGTGTGAGTATCTTCAGGAGAAGTTGAGATCGTGCAGTCAGAGATGGATCCAAATCTGATCAAGGTCGATGCGTTGAGTGTGGAATGGATGGGGAATTTGGCCGAGTTGGAAAGCAAGGTTAACGGATTGGAGAGTATCGAGAGTTCTTGGTCCGCAGCTTCAGCGAGGGCGACAGCCCTGGAGAACCCTATCCGCGCCCTCCAGTGCTAGCAGGAATTGAAAAGGGCGACGGTCACACTAATGGAGATGAGGCTTGAGGAACGCATCAGTGAAATCGACCGGGAGGCATCGGTTCTGGGAGATCAGGTCGCATTTCTGGAGGCCGAAAAGGAGCGACTGTTGGCGCAAATTGAATTTTTTTCCTCCGTTGTTCCCCGCTACTTACACGAGCTTTGATTTCACGTCGAACCGCATCAGGATATATACAAGAGTTTGTGTAAGGCAGGCAATGTGAATGAATCCACATATGAAGAAACATAGGTGAAGGTGCGAGAGGCTCGGATCATTTGTGGGTATGACTCGGCAACGTCAAAACTTGATGAGGGCACGGACGTCGAAGGAGAATTTCTCGGAGGTGATGGTGAAAAGGGCGGCGATGATGAGGTCGAGTGAAGAGATAGTCATCTTGGTCTATTTTCTGTTTGTTTCCCCCCTTTTATATTCATTGACGGTTGTCGTTGTTCTTTTCTCCTTCTTTTTCTTTTTATTATTGACTTCGGTCGTATGTAATCTGTGACCGTTTGTGCGATGACTTTGTATAAGGAAGAATTTTTCGTTGTTATTTGCCATGTACTTTATCCTCATTTTAGTTTTTTGTGACTTTGTCGTGAGATAGATTCCCACACGGTAAGTCCTAGCCTTCTCTCTCTTTTTTCTTTTTACTTTCCGATGGCCCTTGGCCTTAGGAGTATTTTGAATATTCTCTCTGGCGATGTACCGTGGCCTTAAGGGAGTGATTCTGAACTTTTGAAATATCAACCCATCGTTGTTTAATCAAGGTTGAATTCCTTTTTTTTGGCGAAAGCCCTTGGCCTTGAAGGGTGTTGTTCGAAGTTAACGAAACATTAAGCCATCTTCGTTCGATCGAGGTCGAACTTTTCTTTTTGGCGAAGGCTCTTGGCCTTTAAGGGTGTTATTTTGAACTTATCAAAATGTTATCCCGTCGACGTTTGATCGAGGCTGAACTCTTCTTTTTAGCGAAGGCCCTTGGCCTTAAAGGGTGTTATTTTGAACTTCTCAAAATTTTAACCTGTCATTGTTCGATCGAGGTCAAACTTTTCTTTTTTGCGAAAGCCCTTAGCCTTGAAGGGTGTTATTTCGAACTTATCAAAATGTTAACCCATCATCGTTTGATCGAGGTCAAACTTTTCTTTTTGGCAAAGGCCATTGGCCTTAAAGGGTGTTAATGTTAACTGGTCGTCGTCGACCGAGGTCGAACTCTTTTTTTTTGCAAAGGTCCTTGGCCTTAAAGAGTGTTAATGTTACCTCGTCGTCGTTCGATCGAGGTCGAACTCTTTTTTTTGGCAAAGGTCCTTGGCCTTAAAGGATGTTATTTCAAACTTCTCGAAATGTTAACCCGTCGTCGTTCGATCGAGGTCAAAATCTTCTCTTTGGAAAAGGATTTTCGCCTTAAAAGGTGTTGTTTAGAACTTCTCAAAATGTTAACCTGCCGTCATTCGATCAAGGTCGAACTCTTTTTTTTTAGCGAAGGCCCTGGGCCTTAAAGGGTGTTATTTCGAACTTCTCAAAATGTTAATCTGTCGTCGTTTGATCGAGGTCGAACTCTTCTTTTTGGCAAAGGCCTTTGGCCTTAAAATGTGTTATTTCAAACTCGAAATGTTAATCTATCATCATTAGATCGAGGTCGAACTCATCTTTTTTTGGCGAAGGCCCTCGACCTTGAAGGGTGTTGTTTCAAACTTCTCAAAATATTAACCCGTCGTAGTTCGATCGAGGTCAAACACTTCTTTTTGGAGAAGGCCCTTGGCCTTAAAGGGTGTTATTTCAAACTCAAAATGTTAACCCGTCGTCGTTCCATCAAGCTCGAACACTTCTTTTTTGTGAAGGTCCTTAGCCTTGAAAGGTGTTGTTTCGGGCTTTTCAAAATGTTAACCCGTCGTTGTTCAATCGAGGTCGAACTTTTCTTTTTTGCAAAGGCTTTTGGCTTTGAAGGGTATTATTTTGAACTTATCGTAACCCGTCGTTGTTCGAGGTCGAACTCTTCTTTTGGCGAAGGCCCTTGGCATTAAAGGGTGTTGTTTCGAACTTCTCGAAATGTTAACTCATCGTCGTTCGATCGAGGTCAAAATTTTCTTTTCGGCGAAGGTCCTTGGCCTTGAAGGGTATTATTTCAAACTTATCAAAATATTAACCCGTCATTGTTCAATCGAGGTTGAACTCTTCTTTTTGGCGAAGGCCCTTGGCCTTAAAGGGTGTTATTTCGAACTTCTTGAAATGTTAACCCTTCATCATTCGATCGAGGTCGAACTCTTCTTTTTGGTGAAGGCCCTTGGCCTTGAAACGTGTTGTTTTGAACTTCTCGAATGTTAACCCTTCCTCGTTTGATCGAGGTTGAAATTTTGCTTTTTGGCGGAGGCCCTTGGCCTAAAAGGTGTTATTTCGAACTTATCGAAATGTTAAACCATCATTGTTCGATCGAGGTCGAACTCTTTTTTTTTGGCGAAGGCCCTTGGCCTTAAATGGTGTTTCTTCAAACTTCTCGAAATGTTAACCCATCGCCATTCGATCGAGGTCAAACGTTTCTTTTTGGCGAAGACCCTTGGCCTTGAAGGATGTTATTTCGAACTTTTTGAAATGTTAACCCGTCGCCGTTTGATCAAGTCGAAATCTTCTTTTTGGCGAAGGCCCTTGGCCTTAAAGGATGTTATTTTGAACGTCTCAAAATGTTAACCCATCGTCGTTCGATCGAAGTTAAACTCTTCTCTTTGGCAAAGACCCTTGGCCTCAAAGGGTGTTATTTCGAACTTATCAAAATGTTAAATCGTTCGATCAAGGTCGAACTCTTCTTTTTTGCGATGGCCCTTGGCCTTAAAGGGTGTTGTTGTTAACCCATCGTCATTTGATTGAGGTCGAACTCTTTTTTTGGCAAAGGCCCTTGGCCCTAAAGGGTTTTAATGTTAATCCGTTGTTGTTCGATCGAGTTCAAACTCTTTTTTTTGGCAAAGGCACTTGGCCATAAAGGATGTTATTTCGAACTTTTTGAAATATTAACCTATTGTCGTTCGATCAAGGTCAAACTCTTCTCTTTGGAGAAGGCCCTTGGCCTTAATGGGTGTTGTTTCGAACTTCTCAAAATGTTAACCTCTCATCGTTTGATCAAGTTCGAACTCTTTTTTTTGGCGAAGGCCATTGGCCTTAAAGGGTGTTATTTAGAACTTCTCAAAATATTAACCCGTCGTCGTTTGATCGAGATCGAACTCTTGTTTTTAGCGAAGGCCTTTGGCCTTAAAGGGTGTTATTTCGAACTCATAATGTTAATCTGTCATCGTTCGATCAAGGTCGAACTCTTTTTTTGGCGAAGGCCCTTGGCCTTGAAGGGTGTTGTTTCGAACTTCTCGAAATTTTAACCTGTCGTCGTTCGATCGAGGTCGAACTCTTCTTTTTGGAGAAGGCCCTTGGCCTTAAAGGATGTTATTTCAAACTCAAACTATTAACTCGTCGTCGTTCGATGAAGGTCGAACTCTTCTTTTTGGTGAAGGTCCTTGGCTTTGTAAGGTGTTGCTTTTAGCTTCTCAAAATGTTAACTCGTCGTCGTTCGATGAAGGTCGAAATTTTCTTTTTGGCGAAGGATCTTGGACTTGAAGGGTGTTATTTTGATTTTATCAAAATGTTAACTCATCGTTGTTCGGTCGAGGTCGAACTCTTCTTTTTGGAGAAGACCCTTGGCCTTAATAGGTGTTGTTCGAACTTCTCGAAATGTTAACCCATCGTCATTCGATCGAGGTCGTACTTTTCTTTTTGGCAAAGGCCCTTAGCCTTGAAGGGTGTTATTTAAAACTTATCAAAATGTAAACCCGTCGTCGTTCGGTCGATATTGAACTCTTCTTTTTGGCGAAGGCCATTGGCCTTAAAGGGTGTTATTTCGAACTTATTTAAATGTTAAGCCGTCGTCGTTCGATCGAGGTCGAACTCTTCTTTTTGGTGAAGGCCCTTGGCCTTGAAGGGTCTTGTTTCGAACTTCTTGACATGTTAACCCGTCGTCGTTCGATCGAGGTTGAACTTTTCTTTTTGGCGGAGGCCCTTGGCCTTGAAAGGTGTTATCGAACTTATCAAAATGTTAAACTACCATTGTTCGATCGAGGTCGAACTCTTCTTTTTGGCGAAGGCCCTTGGCCTTAAAAGGTGTTGCTTCAAACTTCTCGAAATGTTAATCCACCGTCGTTCGATCGTGGTCGAACTTTTCTTTTTGGCGAAGGCCCTTGGCCTTGAAGGGTGTTATTTTGAACTTATCGAAAGGTTAACCCCTCGTCGTTCGATTGAGGTCAAACTCTTCTTTTTAGAAAAGGCCCTTGGCCTTAAAGGGTGTTATTTCGAACTTCTCAAAATGTTAATCCGTCGTCGTTCGATCGAGTTCGAATTTTTCTTTGGCGAAGACCTTGACCTTAAAGGGTGTTATTTCGAACTTATCGAAATGTTAACTCGTTGTCTTTCGATCGAGGTCGAACTCTTCTCTTTTGTGAAGGCCATTGGCCTTAGGGGGTGTTGTTTTGAACTTATCAAAATGTTAACCCGTCGTTAGTCCGGATTTTTGGAGAATCGGGCATCCTGTGGGAGAGTCCCAGTTCGATAGACTTTTTTGCATCGGAGGGTGTAATGTGAGAGAGTACGAAACGTTGTCGTTTTGCTTATGTTCATTTTGTGCCCGCATTGGGGTTTCCTTGCCTTACTCTTGACTTTCGACCCGGAGATGCCATCGGCGGGCGATGTTCTGGTTGTCTTGTAATAGTTTCCCATTCTCTGATTGAGATATTTCTTTGCTCGTTTGCCCGCACTGCGCTTGTGGTCCTTCTTAAGCAGAGAGCAGAAGGTAAGTTAGAATGATACTTCTCTTACCCCCCATCCAATGGATCTGTGAATGAGAGTAGGTTTGTGACATTGCTTATTTTGTGTCGCATTCGATGGTTGATGGGTCCATTCTTAAATTTGGTGATTGTATTCAGCTCTCATTCCCTTTCTATGTTGCGCCTTTGCTACGCTCGGGTAGGACTTTGTCTTAGCGCTCTTTTTGGTGGGTAATCGTGTTCCTTGTCTTTGATCTAGAAGGGACTAGGAGTTTTCACTAAGAAATTCCCACAGACGGCACCAAGTTGTTTGACTCATAAGATATTATATCCTTTCTGAACAAATCAATCAAAGAAAATGATGGGGTAAATCTTAGTCAAACGTAGTAAACTCCATATCAAAAAAACTAATTGGAAGAACAATATACAGATGAGGTGAAGATAACCAATCTTATTAAAACTTCTCATTATTGCTCCCATTAATTAATGGGGAGAACATATTACATATTAGCTCGAAGATTACTTCGTTCTTCTTTTCGTTTCTCACGATCTGAGAGAAAGATGGAGAGAAGGAGAGGGTCCCCCAAAAAAGATCTACATCCCCCCCTCCCCCAAGGAGATTTTTACCCTTCTATATATACAGTCTTGGACCTTCTACTATGTACTTGATTCAACGCTTTTCCATACCTCGTATGCATCGGTCCTTCTCTGGAGGACGTTCTTTCTCGCTTTGACGAAAGTCATAAGGACAGGGTGTGGAATAGACCATGTCGTTCCTTGCTGCCTTGCCGTCTGTGAGCGGGACATTGGTCAGCCTAACCGTTATCGGCAGATTTTGACCAATACATATTGCTCATTCCTTAGTAAACTTAATACAACACACTTGTGTAACTCTCATCAGATCCCACCGAGTGAGATTGTGAGATTCCATTAGGGTTTTTTTTTGGTTTCCCGTTTAGTTTAATCGTATGTTTGACATGTTCAAATGGTTAAGCCGTTGAATATTTCCTTCCAGAATTCAGCTCCTTTCTTACCTCATATCAATAGCGAAACCAAAAATTGCTTTAAGTGAAATATAGTAGAAGAGCGGATCCTTTATCCACCGAGTTAAAACCATGCGCCAATTGGCCCTCGCAAAATTATCAATCATCAAAAAAATTAATAAAGCTATCTCTTAAGAGGCCAAGGGGACTATTAGAAAAATTTATGTATAGATACAAATGGTTCCAATAGGAGCAAGAATTTACAGAAACATTTGGAACAGTTTGTTTCGAAGCACATAAGCCGTTTACATTGCAGCTAAATATCAATCAAACATTTCAATAATATCTATATATATATTGGTCGTACCTTAGTAAACCTGATACAATACACTTGTGTAACTCTCATCAGATCCCATGAGTTGCATAATTCCTGGTCCTGACATTTTACACACTTGTAACACTCCTCTTGCAAGAAATTTAATAGCTCATACTTGGATAACAGATGTTCCTTTGACAGCCTTTTATATTTCATTGACGGTTACAATAAAAAGGGCATCCGATGCACTAAGCTCCCACTATGCGCGAGGTCCGGGGCCGGTGCGCGGTGCAATGAGTAAAGAAAATTGCACTTCCAAAAAGTGCACAATTGTATACATGTATGCAAGTATGTATGGGTACATAACCATGAGGGCGGGCCTCGTTAAGAACCAGCAATATTAAGCAGAACCGTGATTTGGACTAAGATTGATATATGATCCCGGAAACTTTGAGAGACGATAGAACAACAAATATGAGCCATAAAAACATGAAGAATATGCAAGTCACCCAAGCCCAAACTTTTGGCCCACCAAGCTCAGCACCAAGAGTAAGCCGCCTAAACACCAAAACACCAATACATGCTACAGAAGTGGAGAAGAAAACGAGCAAAGAAAAACTTAGTCCTTCTGCATTGTCTATTCGTAGCGGCTCCTTGTATGCAATGTAGTTGTATAATGTATCAATGAGCCAGGGTACACCGATGCCTATATAGATGTTCACCGAGTTGCTACAAGTAAGAAGAACGTAAAAATGTAAGTCTGATGCTAGCATATTTAGTTTCACAGAATGACTTTTGTCACATTCACATTTCCTAGTATTATGGTTTTGGTCACAGAATTATGAGAAGTTAATCAAGGAAGTAAATCTTATATGAATACTAACTACTACATTTAGGATTTGTTTTGGTTCACATGTTAGTTATGAGGGGATAATATCATAATACTGCAGGGACTGTTTATGCAGTGAATAATAATGAATAGATTGTTATACGGTGAATAATAGCAAAGGATTGTTATGCAGTGAATAAAAATGCATGAAATATCTGCAGTTCTTTAATTTAAGGACGTTTTTGTCTTTAAATACTTATATTCCCCATATTGCTAATACGTTTTCTTATTCCATATTCTTTCCCGCATAAAATAATACATAGATTCCCTCATAACTTAATGCAGGTATTGTTAATACCGCCACAACCAAATGCTGCATAAAGTTATCCAGGGTTATATTTTCTTATAAGGCCAACCAAACATTACATTAGCTATGGGGAAACTATTTTTTCTAATCCCTCCAACCAAACCTTGTATTATTTTGTGCGGATTTTTATGCTGGAATTATTACCTAATCCCCCTTAGGTCTTTTACCTCACCAATGAGGGCAAAACTTAAACTTGGTGAACGTCTAAACCGCATAAGTTGCTAGTTGTGAGATTTGGGAAAAGGGAAAAACAAATTTGAAAACTATGAAAGCGATTTGGCAAATCTCTCTAGGTTTGGCATGCCTTCTATTAATTTAAGTATGTAATAGGTAAAGGGCATAATTGGCTGACGAAGAAACCTGCAGGTAATGTTAGCAATGGCAGAGTCGGCTGTAAGCTGCCGTTCTGCAGCAATTTTGCTAGCCACGAGATCAGGCCATGAGGTTCCACCTGCCAAAGCTGTGAATGCAATGATGTACGGATTTATTCCTGCAGTTACATTGTGTACAATGTATATTCTTAGGTTGAACAAAGCATATAGGCGGAAGAATATTTATGATCATTGAAAAAGCACTTAATCTAAAGGGTGAAAACCTGTAACACAGCTTATCAAATCGGTGAGCTTTGTCACGACATAAGCTATTCCGCTGATGAATATCAAAGAGCATACAAAAGCAATCCAACCGTGGGCGATATGATAAGGTGGCACAAAAGCAAAAAGAAGCTTCCACGGTAGAAGAAGTGACTGCCAGAAAATTCTTGCGAGGCGTAGGTATATATTATACAATTTTCTGGATTCCGCACTTTCCAACTGTAAGATTTTTAAACAACATCATTAACCACCAAGCAGAGTATGTAGAATGCGAAAGCAATGTTATTGTAAACAGAAGGAATATAGGCAATCCGATGAAGCTTGAGAGGCAGATGAAAGTCACCCTAAAACAGGAAAGGGGGCAAAAATAGCATACAATCCTCTCTCTCAACCTCCCCACCCCCACCCCACCCCCAAACAAAAGAAAGAAAAAGAAAAGGAGAAGGAAGAAACCTCACTGGGGTAGGGAACACATATTATGGCGTAATAAATCCTTAAATATTGCACCTTCTTCATATTTATGGAGTTTTAGGCCTGGATTCAGTTTCGGAGGCCACATGTACCAGTAGTTTGAGATTCAATTAAGATTTTGCCCATAATGCAGCTACATAATTATGGACTCTCAAAGAGGTTTAACATTTTTCCTTTTTTTTTTTTTTTTTGTGATAATAATGTTGTTTGGGCTAGGTTCCGCACACCTCAACTGTTCCAGTACAAGTACTAGGCAACTCTGCTCACAAAAACTGGTTAAACTAGGGCATGCACATAGTACAGTAAAATGAAGTAATTATCCACTCCACATTTAGCAAAGGAGTGTCAGTAACTATAGAAAGCGACAATTGTTTATACTGTAAATGTAACACATACACGTGACTGTTTGTGTCAGGAGGCCACATGTACCAGTAGTTTGAGACTCGATTAAGATTTTCCTCATAATGCAGCGACATAATTACGGACTCTCAAAGAGGTATTAACTTCTTTTTCCTTTTTTTTTTATAGTAATGGTGTGGCTAAGTCCCACACACCTAGATTGATCCACCAGGTACCTGTTACCTCCTATGAGTACCGGTATCGGGTAACTCTGCTCACCAAGGTCTAAGGCTTTGACAGATGGGAAGAAATCACCCAGTGATTTTTGCCTTTAGCACTATAGAAACCGACAATTGTTTATACTGTAAGACATACACGACTGTTTGTGCCAGAATAGTATCTCAGCCGTTGTGACATGATCATCAAATAAGGAAATATAAGGACATAGTATAAGAAAACAGTACCATGAGAGCATCCAAAAATTGATGCTTCCAAATTGAGAGGACATCAGATTCTTCGGGAATGATATTGCCATTATGGGGTGTGGAAGATTCAGTGACATCTTCACCAGCTAAGTTTTGATACAAATGACCTGTTGTTCCAAAAGAATTGTCAGACCAAAATTAACTGCAAAAAGAAGATCATATCATTTCTCTCAATGTTTCAAATTGATTACACATAAAACTGTACCTAGTCAAATTGAATCGCATAAACTGCCAAAAACTGGATATCCCAGGTGAAACAAAGCATCACTGCATTGAAATTACCTGTCCCTTCTCCTGAATGAATGGAGAAAATATCAACAATTCCGCTACTTTCTTCTTCACCAACTTGAGATACTTCAGATTCTGGATCATGAACCTTGTCAAGAGGCCTATATTTGACATCCTCCGCCGGCACCCACTCCTCTGGCCTCTCGGCTCTTTCTCTAAATTGTAGAAAGTATAAAATGTACGATTTAGGTCATTTTCCCATACAACAAAAATAAAAACAAGCTGAAACGAGAATCAATTAGAGAATTTGCACACTAAAAAAATTGATAATAAACATAAGACATACATAGGAAGGGATAAATAGGGCCAACGCTTGTCTTGTGCATAGGCATGTATCAGCAATAGCCCAAATTGCAACACTGTTAAGATAGACTCCCACAAAGTTATAACATTAGGAGTCCACACCTACAAAGTCAAATTATATTCATGAACAGGATGTCGTTAACTGAACCTTATTTTGCCGTGAAGACGCGTAAGAAGCCTAAGACATTTACATTTTCATTATCGAACAATGCACATTTCATCAATAAGGTAAATCTGATGCTCAAATTAATAATATATTAAAACAACTGGTAAATACACTTCCTATAAAGTTGCAAAATCTTGGGACACCACACCTACAAAGTTAATATGTCCTTAAACAAAATGTTAATAACTGGAGTACTCGTTTTATTATCAGTAACTGAAAGAGGCCTAACATGTATTATCTCATTACTGGACTATTCACAATACATAAATTACGGAAAGTGAAATATTCATCTGTTTCATAGGCTTGATGTAGAACAAAACGAGTTTCAAGTTCATTAGATTTTTTTTTTTGATAACTGTTGTGTCCGGGCCTGCTTGAGTGCACCTCGGCTAATTCCAGGGGATACCCGGTACCTCACACAAGCATTAGGTACCACGTAACTCTATCCCCCAAGGCTAAGACAGATGGAAAAAGTCGCCTAGTATTTTTGTCTTGCTAGGATTTGAAACCGAGACCTCAAGTTCTCAACCCACTCCATTGAAGTTCATTAGAATTTATTCTTCATGATTAACATTCATCTAAACGTTCATCAATATCTAGCATGATCCTCCTTCCAGACATGCTATGTTGCTCGGACTCTCAGAAAATGTCGCCGGATGTGTGTCGGATACTCCAAAAGTAGTGTATTTTTGGAGAATCTAACATGGGTGCGGCAACATTTAGGAGAGTCCATGCAACATAGCATACATGCATAAATTCTTTAGAAGAAAAGTATGTCTTATCCATTAACCAACAGAAGGCGTGTATGCTTCCAAAGTGGCACAAATGATTAGATTCAAAGAATAAGGAAAGCAGAAGACAACACAAGTAGTAATTTTACCCGATGCTTGGCAAATACATGATGCATGTCAGCGAACTTTCACAAGTAAAACCTATGATGATAATCTTTCTCTAATGTTAGCTTTCAAAGAATCTTTGATTATGTCATCCATATGAAATAACTCACAAGGAAAATTATTGAGCAGATACCTCTAAAATTATATACAGCCAGATGTAGGCCCAGAAAGACCAAAAGAGCTCTACAAGCCAGACTCCAATATCTGATATCTTCTTCAATTCTCCAGCTTTAGGAACCACCACGCAAACAGCATGTATCGGAAATAGATCAAACGCAGCAGAGCCAACAAGGGTTCCTGGACCTAAACCTGACCAAGTCAAATTGTTCCAAGGATGTATTAGCAGAGGCAACTGATGCCCCAGACTCAGCCAATTTTCTGGTTATCTAGTAGAAATGAAACATTATATACAAATTCGTCGACAACAGTGAAACATGAAATCTTTAACAGTTTTAAACTATTCAAGCTATGAAGAAGTTTTTCCAACGGAAATCAGATTCTCACATTCTATCTTCTCAAAAGAGAAGAAAAATGGGAAACAATATAGCATGAAACTATATATAATATTGGCCATAGTACAAAGTATATTCACCTATTAACCTTTTTGAAATGAATATTAACCGATTAACTCTTGATTTCATAGTCGATATCTCAGCATGTCTTAAGCAGAGGTGGAGGCACGATTTAAACTTTATGGGTTCTCAAGTGCTACCAAACACATAACTCGTCCTAGTTACTAGGTTCGCGATTAAATATTTATACATATTTAATGAATTTTTTAATACGAATACTATGAGTAAGAGAGGAATCTGAAAGTTTGATGCCATGCTTTCTTACGTCCGTATTTATGAATAAGAAAATAATTATAACACAAGCTAAGTATTCTGAATGCAGAATAGGAAATCCAGAACAAACCTCCAGCATATAGATTTCCAATATTTCGTATTGCATCAATTGTAGCTAAAGATATCTGCGGAAAGCTAGTCCCAAATGCCAGTAGAGTGATGTCTGCAATTGTGTAATTCCACACCTTTTCATCTTTGACAATTTTTGTGCCTGTGTGAGGATCTATCGTCTCTACTGTTCGACTATGCTTAACAACACTTTCCATTGACCGGAAAAACCGAGCAGTTATAGCTGACAATCCGATAAAACAATAGGCAAGACCCAAAAAGTACAAGAATGCTCGAAAGCCTTCACTAAGAACAGTTTCTAAATTGACAAGTAAATAGGCATCACATTTTTCTTGCCCAAATATATTTGAATGTCCACTTGTGCCGTCAGTGGTAAAGTTACCCAGCGACGTCATCTTGACAAATATTTTTCCCTTCACAGTTCAAGCCCCAGAATGATTGTTCTTCCCAATGGATGCAAGAGATCTGCCATTTATGCAACAGTTGTTGATAAACTATTAAAGTCAAAAGACATTCTTAAGGCATATGCAAAAAGATTCGCAAGATTTACTTTGCACTTCAGGCGACAGAAATTAATGTACAGAAAGTCAGTACACAAGGGGAGAGATGTAGCCCAAACATTTGCATTGTTAAGTATTAATAATATGATATAAAGCATGTCCAAGTAAGGAAGAAGGAAGGCATTAGACCACTCAGATCAATTTCCAAGTTAATTCTATATGAGCAACTATTTTGGCACCAAGATAGCAACACATGAAATTGCCTTCTTTGGCATTTCACTACCAATTAAACATTGTGAAGGAAAGAAGCATGAGGTAGAATTTGGAATTTTGAAGGGGTTCTGTGACAAATTACACTAGAAGCTTTCGTGAGGAGAAGCTTGTAAGCTTAGACGTGGGCTGATCTCAGGCTAACACACAGCAGTTTGACTAAAGGACCATATGGCATAACTTTAGTAATTGCCGATAAAACTTTTTGACTCTCCTAACCCAAAGAGTGAAGAAGAGTGTCGAGATGTCTTAAGGTAGCAGGCAGGAGTTCACACCTTTGGACTCCTACTGTTAGCTTATGCCGGTGCTGAGCTAAGAGACCCACCAATAGTAAAGGCACATACACTGTAACTGCTATGATCCTATACTTTTACCAATTTGCTTTCTCATCGAGGGTCATTGGGTGTAAGACTAAAATCATACAAGAATCTCAACATCAAATTGTAGTAGTGCCAAACAAAGAAATTGACTCATTAAATACAAATGCCGTAATTCTGGCAGTTATTTTAAGTTCGCACTGCAGGTTGATCTAGCCACAAACAGCCTAGTTATACGCATGGGAAAACAATGAAAAGGACTGCCTGGTTGGTTGATTGTATCTTTGAGTAGAAGATCAAGTGTTTTGGAGGTTTGAAGAAGAGACCTATAACCCTCCAAGAGTGGAGCCTAGAAGAGAAATTAGTCAAATTACCCAATTTGTCACTTAGTGAAATGGCAACCATATTTGTCTTATTCACATCACGGAAGCTGTCAGCAGACAACATCTCAGTTCTTAGGCACACCTCAAGTATCTTCTCCCTTAATTCTCCTCCTATAGGTTAGAAGACTGCTCATATCACATCAGTGCATCACTTTTCCTTGTTTAGACTTAAATCCATGGTATTCCCGGCAACTAAAAGTGTTTCCTCCCTTAACTATTGCTCCTAAAATACTAGTTGTCTAGTAAGTGTACTAGTAGTAAAAGAATTAGAGTATCTCCACAAAACTCTCTATCTATCTCTCTCTGTGGTGTGTGTCTCTATTAGATGCACACACAAAAGCACCCGCATTCTCAGTTCTGTTCTCTAATCATTTCCCTAACCCCTGCTATTTCTTCGAACTATTAAGAATGCAAGTGACACTCAAATAAGTAAAACCCTCCAATAAAAAGAGTTAGAGATGATCTGAAGGAGGAGAAAAGAAAACCAGGACATCTAATCAGCCAACTTAACATTTGTACTTCCTCCATCCCCACAAAACCACCCTTATTTTGCTCAATCTCTATGACGCAATTACTTGTAATAACATAAACTCCACTGGTTTCAATAAACAAAGTTGCTGCTATGCATTATTCTTCCTAATTCTAGAGAAAACTTGTTGGTAATCAAACACTAAGAAATTAGACAATCCCAATGTGCAACGACACTGCACTTCTTTCATGTGCTCGTATATGATGTGAGAGGTAGACGACTTCCGAAGCACTGCCAATACTATTCATACATGAGGTCCGAGGATGAGTTCATGCCCATCCACTTGCAAATTAATTACACAAGACAACAATCATACGTGTGGCGGATCTTAGTCATATGGGTTCAAAATTTAATATTCTTAGCACTGAAGTAATTGCACTCTTGAAAATTATGGGTTCAAAACTTCAATATTTGTTGAATCTTAGTCGTGTTTCAGGTATGTATCTCTATTCCGTTTGAACGCATTGTTCAAAAGCTCCATCTGCCTGATTACAGCTAAGGAAATACAAGAGTAAAGTGATGCAAGAACTATGGTGTTAGCTTTGTTCATTAATCATCACAATTATTCTCTCTCTTATCCACATAATTGCCAAATTACTATAAACTTCTTCCACAATGAATAAAAATCGAGTCTTTACAGAAAGAAAGCAATGATGGGCTAGAATGAAAAATTCATTTATTTGAAATGTAGTAAACAAGGCCACTGTCACCAAGATTGGGCAGAGCGGAGCTAGAGCATGAGCTATGGGTTCAGACAAACCTAGTAGCTTTTGCTTAGACTCTGTATTTGTATTAGGAAATCCATTCAATACATATGGATATTTAATTGCGAACCCATTAACTAAGACAATATATGGGTTCGCTAGCAAGTTTAGAACTCATA
Organism: Nicotiana noctiflora; assembly: GCA_032618575.1. Lineage (NCBI taxonomy): Eukaryota > Viridiplantae > Streptophyta > Magnoliopsida > Solanales > Solanaceae > Nicotiana > Nicotiana noctiflora. The sequence continues at coordinate 6,814 of JASVEL010010825.1, read as the reverse complement.
AATTTCAAAATCCTGGTTTCACCTCTGAGTTTGGCTAGTCCAAAAACCTTAATCTTAATACAGAAAAAGAAAGTACTATCTTCAAGAGGTTCCATTATACTATCAAAAAGTACAAATTTCAAGAATTAGGTAAACTTGAGCTATTAGCCATTGGGCATAATCTAAATTACAACAACAACGACTCGGGAAAATCCCACTCAGTGAGGTCCGGTGAGGATAAAGTGTATATAAAGTGTAGGCAGACCTTACAACTTCCCGAGATTAATTACTTCAATAATTAATACATACCTAAAGATTAATTTAGGAAAAGATAAAGAGAAACAAGTAAATCCCAATTCAATTACAAAGAACACAGCCATCAGCCACAATAATACATTTTTAACTTGACTTCCAACATATAGCTAAAAAAAGAAGCAAAATTTGTACTCAATATTCTAATTTCAAAAGCACAAAAAGGGAAAGGAAAAGAAAAACATAAACAGCAAAATAAGCAGTCTGCAGTAATTCCAAGATTGTTGGAACACAAGAAAACAAAAAGGGTAAGAGGAAAAAAGATGAATCTACAATAGAACGCAAAGATTTGCAAATGGGTGTGTAGGGAACTTACAATATAAATTATCAAGATCCATTTTGCTCCATTTTGGACAGTCTCTTAATTGGGGTCTTGAACTAATAAAGAAGGAGTAATTAGGGAATCAAAAAGAGATGTGTAGACAAATGTGGTGGCAATTATATACCAGAAATAGACGTGCATGGAATGAACGGTGACCTGATTTTCGCCTGTTGATATCTGTATACAATAATGCAGGAGTGTTAATATAAATAGGGGTCACGTGAAACACGACAAAGACAAGATCTACGTCAATGTAATAAAATCCACTCTAAACTTCTATTATATGGTAGTTTATTAATAAATTTTTATCTCCTATAATAAAGGTTAATATTTTTCTTTGACCCAAAAACTATAGGTTGATTTACGGGTTAGGGACAATCAATGAATAAAAGTAGGGTAAATCAAAATCAATGGTAATATCTCTTTAAGATCGATCTTTGGATTCGTGTATATGTTTTTCTTATAAGGAAAAAATGAAGCTTAATCAAGTGCTTGAGCAAGTAAGCAATAAAGAAAGTAGAGAGAAAAATAGTAGCGAGAGAGAGTTGTATTATTAATGATCAGTAATACTTGTCTTACAAATGAGGGGGGCCCTCCCTTATATAGAAGGACGACCCCCTCGCCAGCATATTACATCGTCCCAAAGCTATTGCTATTACAATGAAAGTATAGGGGAGGGGGAGTTGGGACATCTACTCGGACTAGCTTGCTGATACGCTACTATAGACGAGGACGTATCCTTTTCGTCGTGCGGACACGAAGGAGGACGTCACCCAGTGTTAGCGGCCACGTAAGGAGGCGTGCCCGACCCGTATTGCATCCGAGTCGGCCGAACATATATACATGCTCGCCTCATCTTACCCTCGATTCGCCCTCATACCGATAGTCCCTTCGCCTATTGGAGATGTACTCGAAGTGTATCTGCAATAGGTGGATAAAGTCGACCCGTATTGGATCTACCTATATGCATACACGTGGCACGTTCTTCTGAACTGTCGTCTGTTGACGGCGTGCGTCATAAGTACTATTGTTTTCAAGGCAGGTCATAAAGGCGATTTGACATTTTGGTTTCCCGCCTCTTTTCCGATGCAAAAACTCTTCGAATTTTGTGTAACGACTCATTATAAATAGTGGACAGTTTCAAGACTTTCCACTCTTTGGATCATCAGAAAGTCTTCCGATATTTTTATTTCTTAGCTTTTCCTAACAGAACTTATAACTCTTCACTTTGATCTCGTGTTCTTACTACCGTATCTTCAGTACATAAAAAGAAACTTCCAAAATGGCTAAGAGTAATCGCCGCCGGGGAGCAGAAGAGGGTGAGGCTACCTTTGGAGTCTCCCGGCCGTCAAAGGATGGCAAAAAGGTTCGCAAACCTCTTGTCCCTTTGTCTGTGGACAATCTTCTCCCTCGTGAACTGTATGTTCGGAGGGATCTCCCAACGAGGGTGATGCCCCTGCATGGGAAAGGTCCACCTACACCGGGTCTCTCTTACATAACCTCCGGGTATATTGCCGGATTCCGTAGGCGGCCGTTATGCATACGGCTGGGAGGGACCTGGCCAATGTTCATAGGTCGGGATTTTGTGCCTTTTATGAATATTCGTTCATAATGGGATGCAAACTCCCGATCTACCCGTTGGCGGAGGAACTGTGCCAGTTTTATAATGTTTGTCCGGCTCAGCTTACTCCATATACGTGGAAGATTTGTCGGATATTGATGACATACGCCGAGAGAGTCGGCTTGGACGTCACCATCTACCACATGCTGCAGCTGTTCAGCACTGGCTTTATGAGAGGGACAATGCTGCAGCTAAAAAATCGAGGGGCGAAAGGCCTAGTCATCAAGGCGGACGATAAGCCTAGCCACCAATTTTGGTTGAAGTACTTCTTCGTCCGTACCTCGGACTTGGTATTGGACCCGGCTGAATTTCCAGAGGCGTAGAACGACAACCGTAAGTATCATCCCTTGTATTTAGTGTCTTTATGTCTGCTCGACTTTTCATCGCCTTTAGATACTTGCATTTGTTATTTCCTGTGGATGCAGCGAGGGTGCGTACGCCTCAATCCGTGCCAGACATAAGAGTTTAGGTGGGGCGGTTGATCCCCTACGCTGAGGAGTGTAGGACGTGGGTCGCCTTCACTACCAAGTACGGCCTTCCAGGTATGGCAGTTGTTTTGATCTGCCGACCTTGCCTTTTATTTGGGTGTCGTCGGCGTTATACCTGACATTTTGCTTGCTTGTGTTTGGCAGCTCGAAATGTGCCGTGGAGACGGAGACGCCGTGCCGCCAGTTCCCCTCCGTTGGATTCTTAGCTTATATTCCTCGGGAGGGAGGGTCCCCCTGAGGCTGCTCAGCCTAAAGATGACCGAGCCGACGTGGTAGTGTCCGATGACGACGTTGTCGATGCTGCCCGTTCGAAGAGTGACACTATAATCCGGGAGTTAGTCTTAGCTGACGTTCCCGGGCCTTCTCGTCCCTCGACCAAGCCGATGGTTGACCCGGCGTTTGGAGCGGGCATTGCGCCTTCGTCTCTTTCTGTTGAAGAGGGCGGATGATGAGCCGTTGGAGGGGAAGAGGCGTAGGCTGCTCCTTGGAAAAGGGGTGGCCGTAGAACAAAGGGAGGTGGTTACTCGCCGCCCTAATTCGAGACCGGTTTTTATGGCTGACGCCATACGGTCGGAGAGGGCGACACTTTTGAGGGCGGCCGTGGTAGACGCTGCTCCCTCACGCGTCGAGGACAAAAGAGCGCTGACTGTCGCCGATGGAGCTATAGGCGAGGGGGAAACTGCTGCTGAGCCGGCCTCTGAACCTGCGGATGTGCCGCAGCCGTAATGTGCTAAGGTGGCCCCTGAACATGCGGACGTGCCGCAGCAGGAGTATGCCCGGGTGGATATGGCGGTGACGGGTCCCAACTACCGGATTATGATACCCACGGGGTACAACTTGCTGCTGGAGAGCAAGCAGGCCGCAACGGACATGTTCTTGCTGTGCGGGCCTGCTGAGGCGGAGTCTCTAAAGTTTGTAAGCGACAGAGACCTGTCTCGTCGAGTTGCCGGTGCCGCTCTACAAGTATGATTCGGTCATTACTTCATATTGTTTTCTTTTGACTTCTAAGGTTTTTTTTACCGTTTTGACTTGTCTCCTTTTTTCTTTCTACCTTCTTTTTACAGACCCTCAACTTGGAGGTCGAGCGGAGCCGGAGGGAGCGGAAGAAGGTTGATGCCCTCCAAAAAGTATCGAAGAAGTATAAAGAGGTCCGGGACAAGCATAAGATGCTTGCGGACGTCTACACTCAAGACCCCGACTTTCGAGTTTTCCGCAAAAGCTTGCAGGCAGTGGAGGAGCAGCTACGTAAGCAAACGGCCCAACTAGAGAAGGCGGACACAGATTTGCTGGCCGTTGTAACCCGGAACGTTGAATTGGAGAGTCTTCTCCAGCAGCGGGAGGGGGAACTAGACCTTGGTCGCGTGGTGATGATGGAAGCAGTGAAATTTCATGCCAAGGTTAATGCCCTGTCGGCCGATCTTCAGACAGTCGGGGCCAGAATTACAGTCCCTCAATAGGTGGAGGCCGTTACCCCGACTGGCGACACGTCCCGCGAAGCTCAAGACATGTTTGTGTATGCCTAGGCGAGGCGGACCGTGTTCGAGGAGTTGCTAGCTGCTGGTAGAGCCACCGAGGCGGAGGTTAACGCTCAGCGCCGCCTGGTCAGGGTCACTCGTGAAGCTTTTGGGTATGACCCCGACTCTCCGGGCCAGACGGGCAGCTCCTTTGAAAAGGCGGATCAGCTGGGCCCCGAGTCCTAGATCGATAGGGTGTTCCAGGACGAAGGTGAGGATGGTACGGCCCGTGCGGAAGAGGGCGACGGGGGTCTTGGTAGTTAGCTAGGATATGCATTTTTGTAATCAATTCTCTTCTGTAAGCTTTTGTAGTCTCTCCTCTCACCGTTAAGGCCTTAGCCTTTTATTTTGAATAGAGGAGATCGTAGTCTCTCCTTTCGCCGTTAAGGCCTTATCCTTTTATTTTTAATGGAGGAGACCATAGTTTCTCCTCTCGCCATTAAAGCCTTAGCCTTTTATTTTGAATGGAGGAGACTGTAGTCTCTCCTCTCGCTGTTAAGGCCTTAGCCATTTATTTTGAATGGAGGAGACCGTAGTCTCTCCTCTTGCCATTAAGGCCTTAGCCTTTTATTCTGAATGGAGGAGACCGTAGTCTCTCCTCTCGCCGTTAAGGCCTTAGCCTTTTTAACGTTGGTGATGGCCGAAGCCCTTTCTTGCATTTAACGTGGACGTAGCTCTTCATATATTTGAGATGGTCGTAGCTTTTCTAACGTTGGAGATGGTCGTAGCCTTTCATACAGTTGAGATGGCCGTAGCCTTTCTAACGTTGGAGATGGCCATAGCCTTTCATACATTTGAGATGGTCGTAGCTTTTCTAACGTTGGAGATGGCCGTAGCCTTTCATACATTTGTGATGGCTGTAGCCTTTCATACATTTGAGATGGACGTAGCCTTTCTAACGTTGGAGATGGATGTAGCCTTTCATACATTTGATATTGTCGTAGCCTTTCATACATTTGAGATGGCCGTAGCCTTTCTAATGTTGGAGATGGTCGTATCCTTTCATACATTTGAGATGGTCGTAGCCTTTCATACATTTGAGATGGTCGTAATCTTTCTAACGTTGGATATGGCTGTAGCCTTTCATACATTTGAGATGGTCGTAGCCTTTCATACATTTGAGATGGCTGTAGCCTTTCCAACATTGGAGATGGCCGTAGCCTTTCATACATTTGAGATGGTCGTAGCCTTTCATACATTTGAGATGGTCATAGCCTTTCATACATTTGAGATAGTCGTAGCCTTTCATACATTTGAGATGGCCGTAGCCTTTCTAAGATTGGAGATGGTTGCAGCCTTTCATACATTATGGTCGTAGCCCTAGTCCCTGTGATACGCCATTCGTGCCGATCGCCGGTACGCTTGGGGTATAAGAATAACCTCGTAAACGTTTTCGGGCATCTCCTTCATCGCCTCATTAAAAACCTCTCCGAGAAAACCCAATTGGGACAAAACTCGGATGAGGGAAAAAGAGTACGGCTTGGGGGATACCTTTTAGAAGTGGAAACGTTTGAGGTGTGAGATGTTCCAGTTGTTTTGGAGTATCTTTCCGTTCATGGTTTCTAACTTGAAGGAGCCTTTATCTGCTGCTGCGATGATTTTATAGGGCCCGTCCCAATTGGTGCCCAACTTCCCTTCGTTAGGTTCTTTGGATGTCAGTGTTTTGGCCTTTAGCACATAGTCGTCTATCTTGAGCGGACGGATTTTTGTCCTTTTGTTGTAGTATCTCTCGATGTGCTATTTTTGGGCCACTAGCCTGATGTGGGCCATTTCTCTTCTTTCTTCGGCTTCGTCAAAGTCTTGTAGTCGGCTCGCGTCATTCTCATCTCCGGTTGTGTGCGAGTATCTGAGGCTTGGTTCGACGACTTCGATGGCGTCGGTCCCGTAGACTAATGAGTAGGGAGTCTCTTTTGTGGAGGATTTGTGGGTGGTCCTATGTGCCCATAGTACTTCTGGCAGCAGTTCGGGCCACAATCCCTTGACGTCTTTGAGTTTTTTCTTCAGGATGTTTAGTATGGTCTTGTTGGACGACTCTGCTTGGCCATTAGCGGCTGGATGATATCGCGTTGAGAGTATTCTTTTGATACGCCATTTATCGAAGAAGTCGGTTGACTTTTGGCCTATGAACTGTCGTCCATTGTCACACGTTATCTTTGAAGCGACATATGATATTTTTCCAGATGAAGGCTATGACCTCTTGCTCGCGGATCTGGGCGTAGGCACCTGCTTCCACCCACTTAGAGAAATAGTTAGTTAAAACTAATAAGAAGCGTACCTTCCCTCGTCCGATAGGTGGTGGTCCGACTATGTCCATTCCCCATTTGATGAAGGGCCATGGAGATGTGACCGAGTGGAGGGGCTCTCCTGGCTGGTGTATTAGGGGGGCGAACTTTTGACATTTTTTGCATTGGCAGACGTATTCCGCCGCGTCCTTTTTCATGGTGGGATAGTAGTATCCGGCCTGTATTAGACATCGTACGAGTGCTCGGTTTCCTGTATAGGCGCCGCATTGGCCCTCGTGAACCACTTCTAGTACTGGCGTCATCTGGTTGGGGCCCAGGTACTTAGCCAGGGGTCC
>JASVEL010010824.1:0-56993 GCA_032618575.1 Nicotiana noctiflora | reverse complement strand
CAGATGTAGCTAAATGCAATGCAATGCATGATATGACCGCTACGGCGCGTAGCCCGATTCAATTTGGGTACCCGTGCTCACTGTGGCGGTTCAGACTCCGGAGGGGCTCCTATAGCCCAAGCACAATATCACTGCGACGTGCAGTCCGATCCAATATATATACCGTTGCGGCATGCAGCTCGATCCACTACCAGTCAGCTAATATGCAAATACAGCCTCGCAGGCTCAAATGTAGTTTTGAAAACCTTTTTATCATTTTCAGTTGGAAAACAGTAATATCAAGTTCCAGAGATTAGAAATAGCATGATAACAGAAATAGCTACGGACTAGTAGTAACTAACATGTCAATATGATAGGACAATGATAACGATCCTCGCGGTATCCAATAACTAGCTCACGGCCCACAAGTTTACTCAACCGCCCAAGAAGGGGGTTCAACGGCTTAAGACTAGCCAATATCACAATATAGTATGTAACCATCCGAGAGGGAGGTTCGACGGCTCAAGAATAGCCTAATATCATAACACAGTACTAACAAGTCGGACTAAGCCATAGTCCCCAATCACAATCGAGCCCGCACTCACAAGAGAGTACGTGTCTCGCCGCTATACATCGTCACAAAGTGGTATACCGGGGTTTTGAACCCGCTGGTCATCACCCACATCTATTACTCACCTCAATACGGCGCGATGACTACTCTGCGATGCCCTTGCCACAAGAATCAAGCTTCGCACGTGTAGAATCTGATCAAATATAGTAAATGCACATCAAATTAGACCAATGGAATGATACCCAGTCAAAACAACTCAATTTACATCAAAATTCCCAAAGTTGCCAAAACCCGACTCTCGGTACGCTTCTTGAAAAATTACGAAAGTCACATATTTGGAACCCTCATCTCGATACGAGTCCGTACATATCAAGAACTCCCAAATCGGACCACAAATGACCCTTCAAATCCTAAATTTTCATTTTTGAAAAGTTTACAAATTTTCTCCAATTTCTTCCATTTGATTGACTAATACTTGATGAAAAATAATCATGGAATCATTGAATATAATCACTTTTAGATATAGAACACTTACCCCCATCCATATGGTGAAAATCGCTTCGAAAATCGCTTCAATCCGAGCTCCCTAGCTCCAAAAATGAAGAAACTCTCGGATTGCCCCAATTAAAAGCCCAGCGATTTTCGCATCTGCGGTTACTGTTCACCGCAGGTGCGATTTACTGTTCACCGCTTCTCCGGAACTGTTCATCGCAGAAGTGAAAAATCACTGTTCACCCGCTTCTGCGGGTACTGTTCATCGCAGAAGCGAAAATACCAGATTTGCCCCAGAAAATTGCAGCAACTTTTTATTTCACTAAAAATGCTATAACTCAATCATACGAACTCGGAATTTGACGATTCTTTTTCCTATGGCTCCATAAATTTGATACGGATCCAGTGATTCAAACAAAACTGAATTTGGATATCATTTTCTCAGTGCAACATCAATGTTTCTTGTTAAACAATTAATTCACATTTTGCGTCAAAAACTCAATCACGACTTGATGAAACTAGACCAAACTTTCCCGATCAGTCCTATAATTCATTAACTAAATTCTCGAAGTCTCGAAATCAAATTTGAATCTCTAGAACTAAAAATAGAGCTTTGGATCATTTCATTTATGCTCAAAACGGCAAAAATCTTCCAAAATGACCCGTTGGGCATCCGAATCACGCCCGAGACCCCCAGGACCTTGACCAATAACACCAACCAGTCCCAAAACACGTACGAACTTGTTTCAAGCATAAAACACCATCCTAAACATCAAAATCACCAATTACACACGGATTCAAGCCTAAGTTTCTTCAAAATTTCCGAAACTAACATTCGATCAAAAACCCGACCAAACGACGTCCGAATGACCTGAAAATTTGCGGACATATCCAAAATCACATAACGAAGCTACAAAAATTGTCAGAATTCCATTCCGACCCCCGGATCAAAATCTCACCTACCGTTCGGATTTCGCCAAAATTCAATCTTAGCCAATTCAAGCCTATTTCTACACCGGACCTCTAAATTCAATTCCGATTGCTCCCCTAAGTCACAAATCACCTCCTGGAACTAACCGAATCATCAGAATCCGATTCCGAGCCCTCTAACTAAATAGTCATCTCCGGGTTGACTTTCCATATTCAAGTTTCCTTCTAAAAGGCTATATGCCTCATTTTCAATCCAATTCACTCCTAACTCACCCGATAGACTCTAACACTGTTATAAAAGCATAAAACATGAAATTACAACATAACGGGGTGGTAATTCCTGTGACGACGGGCCGGGTCGTCACATTCTCCCCAACTTAAGCAAACGCTCGTCCTCAAGCAGACCCAGAGTTGTACTAGAAGCAACCCAATAGCTAAATGACCTTACCAAGCATATATTCGGGCGATCATACGTCACCCTATCTCACATAAGTCCGAAAACACCATATAGTTGAAATTTCACAGACCATCTTAACCATAAACCACATTGTACTTTCTAAAATCATATGCCAAATGCTAATCACATGCCTATACTCAGGATACACTCGAATCCACTGCAATAACCCATACTCACTACTTCGGGCGAGATCATATGATGTATCAATAACCCAATCACTCGAGATGATAGTCTCTAATCATAACAACCGGCCACAATAACCAAATACTAGCAGAAAGAACCTTTCTCATTAGCTAAAGTCTTAGTCCAACACCTTCATATACTGCCCACGGCAACCGAACACGCGATATATCGAATCCATCTCTCAGGTCACCCATTCATGAATCCATTTCCCTTTTTAACTTATACCACAATAGATTCGGAGCTGAACCTCGATATTACCTTTCTAACCAACTGGAATCACATATACTCACACTCATTATTGGCTCCAACGATCATTTTGATTATAACACACCGCACTGGTGCTATGATACCTCAACACCTGCCTAAGCCACGACGAGCACAACACAGGCTCCAATAAAAACGTCTGAACATACTCAAATCACGACAACTGACTCAAATAAAAGAGTTGTAACAATTCCTTTGTACCCTCATAACATAGAGCTGAGATCGTGTCTCGCATTATAGAAATAGAGTACCTGAATCCTCCTCGAGAGGTCATAACATCATGTGGCCTTGCCACGATTCATGATTCTATCTAAACACCATTACTCATGAAGCCCCTCAAGTTACCAAGCACAAAAAGGTCAGCCACACACAGATCTAGGTCTGAACCCAGGCAATCAACCTCACCCACAGTGAAACAATTAATGTATGCTATCACATCCTGAAAGGACACAACCGATGTGCCATTCGCCAAGTGATACTCAATACGGACTTTTCCTCAGAAGCTAGGAAGTATTGTATACCAGGTAATATATAACTAATTCTATTTTCACATTACACTATTGCGGCGTACAACCCGCTCCAATGACATACCCGTGGCGGCGTGCCACCCGATCCAAATAACAGTACCTGTGGCGGCGCGCCACCCGATCCATATAGAACCCTCGCCAAAGAAATGCGCGTCGAGTCAAATTGCTCATTATGGTAAACATATATAGCCTTAAGTTCGGCCACAAGAAACGTATCCAACAAAGTTACTCAATACCAGAACCAAATCAATGATAGAAACCTCTGCACTGATATCCGCCACGAAGGCCCAATCGACAAAGCAATACCCACCAGTCGTCTGCTGGTCCTGAGGTACAACTACCCCGCTAGAGCATACTCTGATGCACTCTGCTACACAATTTGTGCCATACCATCATAGTCTATATCACATTAGTCTAGACAACCTGACCCAATGACGACCAGTCAACAATCAAGTATCATAATCCAAATTTGTCATATCAAGTTGAGAAAGAAAACCACTAGAGCTTCTAATTTTCGATAATCACAAAACGGTGTCGATACACATGATATACAACCACTGCATAGGTGGACTAACGAGAACTTCAAGTCTCCAACACATATATAACACATGAATCACCATGCCTGATTCCGTACTTCACCGTACAAATGCATAACGCACATCAAGCATCCGTTCATACCACAAAAGCCATTCAGAAATTTCATTGTGCCATTAGCGACTCAATTATTATAGTAGATTCAACAAGAGAATGCCACCATACCACTAGATATTATTACATTACATTGTCCTTTTAGACCATATTCCCTGCCAATTCACTAGAATAGCTGTACCATTTTCCTTAATCACCAGAAAGATCGATTCTTAAATCACTTGCAGCTGCCCGCGCTGCTCAATAATTTTAATGACTTCCCATATATTATGAACTGATCTCAAATCCTTGAATATGCCATTATTAACTTTTCCATAACGCATCACATATACAATACCATACTAAGACAACATGGAATTTCTTATCCCATTCATACGCCGCAAATATCGACACACTCAACTAGTCAAGGACTTTCATGATCCCATATAGAGAAAACTCATTACACCTTCCAAGCATTGCATACCAATAGGAAATACACTCATTTTCAAACTACGGTAAAACACTTTACCAACTCTTTCTCTCAATTACATTGCATAAATTAAACTGCCAGGACTGAGTCCTTATTCCCATATCCAGTTACACAACTGCCAGCACTCAAAAGCTTTATTGCACAATATCTGCGAGACTCATTACTCCAAACATATACCAGGAATTAATCGTATTCCTTCTCATACCGTTTTGGTTTATTAACAAGTTGATCCATTTACCAGTTTCTTTTCTGATTCATCCTTAATTTAATATTAGCCATTACTGTAGCACCATAATACATCAACTCATGTTACCACACGACTCATACATAAGGCCACACAGTCTAAGACACAAAGGCCACTTAATACTCTCTCAATGTTTCCCAGAAGTACCACATTCTACAATACATTATTTTGGAGAACTTCATGCGATTTGAATTCATTATCATTACCTTCCCATACGGTTACATAGAATCAAATCATTCACATAATATAACACAAGTCTTGATCTCTTCTAACGAAACCACCGTCTTTAGCCTCATACACAATCTTAAGACACCTGACTGTTACAAGCAAACTCTTGAACACTGCAAAACCATTCTCGGGCGTTATTCACCCTCATTCAGCTGTAATTCAACTGTCTTGTTGAACAGAACCGCTCGTGCCTTGCTAGAACTCTGACACCGCAGAACATGATTACATACAGATACAATTAGCTATCTTCCTTTTCTATACACCGAACACTCTTTACCAACATAAGTTCACAACATCCTAGTATTTTTTCATATCTACGAAGCACCATAACCTTTATTAAAATTTCCCAACATACCTAGAGACAGAGCCAACACAGCACACGACAGTGCAATCAGTTAATCAATAACAACCTCCCCAACTTAGCTCAGAGTCATACATCAAAGCACTTTTAGCCACTCATAGCCTTCTTACTCAAATGATGCACCAAAGTTCTAGTTAGAATAAACTCAAGTCAGTTACAAGCTTCGGCGGAGGTTCGAATCATCAGAAATATTAATTCTTTTGCAATTCTTGCATTCAATCACACACAACAGTTACGCCCACTCTTTAGGTGACAAAAATCTTTTCTAAGTCCCAAATTTTCCAAAAGTTTCGGCAGAGTTTCCTTTGTAAATTGGCCTATCCATCTGCCAGAGAATCACCAAACCATTCTAACAATATATCCACAACTCAACAAGATATCACAATGTATTTCAACAACATTAAATCTCAATAATATACGAATCATATTATCACAATTTATACTTGAACCTGCGCTGTACTTGCTCGAATCATAACACATATCAAATACCTTTCAATTACACATGAGGATCAACACTCCTACTTCTTCTCAATTTAGCATTTCATCACAATACCTTCCACCAGGATACACATAGCAAAATCACTTTAGTCTTCCTGAGTTTAAACTCGTTCCACTACACATAAGGCACTTTACCTTCCAATTACGAGATATGATAATTATTCTCCACGCCCATAGCTCGGGGCTACACAACAGATTAGACAAGAGTCGAACAATTAACAGCTCATCCATTAGTAAGCCTCCCTAATACTCTACAGATCGGCACAAGGCCCCAAACATGGCTAATAGCCCAAATACATAGATATAAGCCAGTCTCAGTCATTATACACAGTAATCTATCAATCGGGAAGGATCAAGTCGAAATCCCCAGTCACAATACCACCACACTCGTCCCATGACGCGTGTTCCATCTCAGCACAACACTGTATAGTGCAAATACGGGGTTTCAAACCCTCAGTACATTATCTTTTGCCACCACTCACAAAAATCAGCACCTCGATGCTCAAGTCATAAACAAGGTCCAGCCTCAAGTCATCCCGATTGGCCCAACATGAACTCACAGAGATTATATCTCGACCCTCGCTCGGGGAAATGTCACGACCCATAAGACAATTACATTACTGAGCGCTCGATGCGTACACAGACGTGTGGAAGGAATTTCAAAAATTATATCTCAAGCTGAATCAAGTATGCACGATAAGAATTCCAAGAAATGTGAAGTGTTTCCTAAAGGTTCGCAGCCTCCCGAGGATAAGTACAGGCGTCCCCGTACCGATCCACAAGACTCTACCAACCGACTCAAGACTCATGAGGCCTAGTAGACCTAGGCTCTAATACCAACTTGTCACGACCCCAAATCCGGTCGTGATGGCGCCCAGCACACTGCTAGGCCAGCCCGACCAATCAACAACAATCAAGGAGCCACAAGCTCACTTTATCCAATTTAAGCATAACAGTGATAGATATATTAAAAACAGGGAACCAAGTCCCAACACGTGCCAACTCCCATAGACCGAAGGGTCAAGAGTCATGAGCCTCTAATGAATATAAGTGTATAATGGTTTACAAGATACCAAGTGCGGAAAGAAATATCAATACAGAATCAAAAGACAATAAGAAGGAATATCGGGTCCTGCGTACTCTGCAGCTACCTCGAATATCCTACAGATGTCGCCTCGAATAGCTACCGGATCACTACCGAGAGGTACCTGGATCTGCACACAAGGTGCAGGGAGTAAAATGAGTACTGCCAGACTCAGTGGTAATAAACAGGAGTAAGACAGCGCAGATAAGAAATCCGCAATAAAGCACTATGTAAAGTTGTAATCGACTACCCTGTCACAGAATCAATATCAACTGTACCTGTACCAACAAGTACCAGCAAAATAGTATAACGTCTATCAGATGTAGCTAAATACAATGCAATGCATGATATGACCGCTACGGCGCGTAGCCCGATTCAATTTGGGTACCCGTGCTCACTGTGGGGGTTCGGACTCCGGAGGGGCTCCTACAGCCCAAGCACAATATCACTGCAGCGTGCAGTCCGATCCAATATATATACCGCTGTGGCGTGCAGCCCGATCCATTACCAGTCAGCTAATATGCAAATACAGCCTCGCAGGCTCAAATGTAGTTTTGAAAACCTTTTTATCATTTTCAGTTGGAAAACAGTAATATCAAGTTCCAGAGATTGGAAATAGAATGATAATAGAAATAGCTACGGACTAGTAGTAACTAACATGTCAATATGATAGGACAATGATAACGATCCTCGCGGGATCCAATAACTGGCTCACGGCCCACAAGTATACTCAACCGCCCAAGAAGGGGGTTCAACGGCTTAAGAGTAGCCAATATCATAATATAGTATGCAACCATCCGAGAAGGAGGTTCGACGGCTCAAGAATAGCCTAATATCATAACACAGTACTAACAAGTCGGACTAAGCCATAGTCCCCAATCACAATCGAGCCCTCACTCACAAGAGAGTACGTGTCTCGCCGCTATACATCGTCACAAAGTGGTATACCGGGGTTTCGAACCCGCTGGTCATCACCCACATCTATTACTCACCTCAATACGGCACGATGACTACTCCGCGATGCCCTTGCCACGAGAATCAAGCTTCGCACGTGTAGAATCTGATCAAATATAGTAAATACACATCAAATTAGACCAATAGAATGATACCCAGTCAAAACAACTCAATTTACATCAAAATTCCCAAAGTTGCCAAAACCCGACTCTCGGTACGCTTCTCGAAAAATTACGAAAGTCACATATTTGGAACCCTCTTCTCGATAAGAGTCCGTACATATCAAGAACTCCCAAATCGGACCAAAAATGACCCTTCAAATCCTAAATTTTCGTTTTTGAAAAGTTTACAAATTTTCTCCAATTTCTTCCATTTGATTCACTAATACTTGATGAAAAATAATTATGGAATCATTGAATATAATCACTTTTGGATATAGAACACTTACCCCCATCCATATGGTGAAAATCGCTTCGAAACTCGCTTCAATCCGAGCTCCCTAGCTCCAAAAATGAAGAAACTCTCGGACTGCCCCAATTAAAAGCCCAGCAATTTTCGCATCTGCGGTTACTGTTCACCGCATGTGCGATTTACTGTTCACCGCTTCTGCGGAACTGTTCATCGCAGAAGCGAAAATCACTGTTCAACCGCTTCTGCGGCTACTGTTCATCGCAGAAGCGAAAATACCAGATTTGCCCCAGAAAATTGTAGAAGCTTTGTATTTCACTAAAAAAGCTATAACTCAATCATACGAACTCGGAATTTGACGATTCGTTTTCCTGTGGCTCCGTAATTTTGATACGGATCCAGTGATTCAAACAAAACTGAATTTGGATCTCATTTGCTCAGTGCAACATCAATTTTTCTTGTTAAACAATTAATTCACATTTCGCGTCAAAAACCCAATCACGACTTGATGAAATTAGACCAAACTTTCCAGATCAGTCCTATAATTCATTATCTAAATTCTCGAAGTCTCAAAATCAAATTTGAATCTCTAGAACTAAAAATAGACCTTTGGATCATTTCATTTATGCTCAAAACGGCAAAAATCTTCCAAAAATGACCCGTTGGGCATCCGAATCACGCCCGAGACCCCCGGGACCCCGACCAATAACACCAACCAGTCCCAAAACACGATACGAACTTGTTTCAAGCATAAAAACACCATCCTAAACATCAAAATCACCAATTACACA
Organism: Nicotiana noctiflora; assembly: GCA_032618575.1. Lineage (NCBI taxonomy): Eukaryota > Viridiplantae > Streptophyta > Magnoliopsida > Solanales > Solanaceae > Nicotiana > Nicotiana noctiflora. Next base: position 47,905 of record JASVEL010010824.1, on the reverse strand, counting down.
CGGATTCAAGCCTAAGTTTCTTCAAAATTTCCGAAACTAACATTCGATCAAAAACCCGACCAAACGACGTCCGAATGACCTGAAATTTTGCAGGAACATCCAAAATCACCTAACGGAGCTACTGCAACTGTCGGAATTCCATTCCGACCCCGGATCAAAATCTCACCTACCGTTCGGATTTCGCCAAAATTCAATCTTAGCCAATTCAAGCCTATTTCTACACGGGACCTCTAAATTCAATTTCGATTGCTCCCCTAAGTCACAAATCACCTTCTGGAACTAACCGAATCATCAGAATCTGATTCCGAGCCCTCTAACTAAATAGTCATATCCGGGTTGACTTTCCATATTCAAGTTTCCTTCTAAAAGGCTATATGCCTCATTTTCAATCCAATTCACTCCTAACTCACCCGATAGACTCTAACACTGATATGAAAGCATGAAACATGTAATTACAACATAAAGGGGTGGTAATTCCCGTGACGACGGGCCCGGTCGTCACACTTATCTATATCTTCAATTTGTTCTTGTGTTGCCTTGAACTTGTATCTTGTATTCTTCCAATGGAATTCTTGTTGTTGCCTTGGCGATGTTTTTGCCATTTTTTCTGATATTGCTTGTCTACTATAACTTGAAATATGTGTCCATTCTTCAGGTGGGCTATTGCTTCTAACATCAACTTTAAATTGCCTCTCCTGTCTTTGGGTGGGTTCCTGACTTCATTAACAACTAAAAAGTAAAATGCATTTGGAAATAATTTATGAAATACATATTTGGCAATGTTTATACAGGCAGGACCACTCAGGTCGAAATAAATCGAACGTAAAATATCCTATTTGAAGGCGGACAAACCTAAAATATCCTATTCGAAGGCGGATGAACCTAAAATATCCTATTCGAAGGCGAATGAACCTAAAATATCCTGTTTGAAGGTGGATGATCCTAAAATATCCTGTTTGAAGGCGGATAAACCTAAAATATCTTGTTTTGAAGGCGGATGATCCTAAAATATCCCGTTTGAAGGCGGATGAACCTAAAATATCCTATTTGAAGGCGGATGAACCTAAAATATCCTATTTGAAGGCGGATGAACCTAAAATATCCTATTTGAAGGGGAATACTCCCATCCTATCCTATTAGAGGGCGGATAGTCCCATCGTATCCTATTCGAGGGCGAATGCTCTCATCCTATCCTATTCGAGGGTGGATAGTCCCATCGTATCCTATTCGAGGACGAATACTCCCATCGTATCCTTTTCGAGGGTGAATACTCCCACCATATCCTATTCGAGGGCGGATAGACCCATCGTATCCTATTCGAGGGCGGATACTCCCATAATATCCTATTCGAGGGCGGATACTCCCATCGTATCCTATTCGAATACGGATACTCCCATCGTATCCTATTCGAGGGCGGATACTCCCATCGTATCCTATTCGAGGGAGGATACTCCAATCGTATCCTATTCGAGGGCGGATACTCCCATCATATCCTATTCGAGGGCGGATACTCCCATCGTATCCTATTCGAGGGCGGATACTCCCATCGTATCCTATTCGAGGGCGGATACTCCCATTGTATCCTATTCGAGGGCGGATACTGCCATCGTATCCTATTCGAGGGCGGATACTTCCATCCTATCCTATTCGAGGGCGGATAGTCCCATCCTATCCTATTCGAGGGCGGATACTCCCATCCTACCCTATTCGAGGGCGGATACTCCCATCGTATCTTATTCGAGGGCGAATACTCCCATCGTATCCTATTCGGGGGCGGATACTCCCATCCTATCCTATTCGAGGGCGGATAGTAACATCGTATCCTATTCGAGAGCGGATACTCCCATCGTATCCTATTCGAGGGCGGATACTCCCATCGTATCCTATTGGAGGTCGAATACTCCCATGATATCCATGTTTGAGGGTGAACAAACCTGAGACGTCCTGTTTGAAGGTGGACAAACCTGAGTCATCCTGTTTGAAGGTGGACAAACCTGATATGCCATATTGAATTGCTTTCCTTGTTTCTCTGAGAAAATTTTCAACAACGGCAGAAAATCTTCTGCCCCAGTTTTGGTGTTCTTCCTTGTGGCATGAATTTCTGCTATCAATAGCACTTTCTTTCCATGTTTCAAATCAAAGAAAATTTGTTAGTTCAAAACATTGTGAGTGCTTGTGCCACTCCTGTGGGGTGGTTTTTCCTTTTCCCCTTTCCCTCGCTCGGGGGTCCCAAAACTTGTTGGGGAATTATTTCATTTGCTGGAGATGATATTCCTGCTGGGGATGGGTTTTTCCATTTATGCCCTCCCCGTTCTGTGTTTCTCAACTTGTTGGGGGTTATTTTGTTGAAGATGGAATTTCCTTTCTTCCTTTACCACTCTGTGTTGCCCGAGCTGAAGATAACACTGCTGGGGGATTTTCATTTTCTTAAAATTGGTGTTTCACTCTTTTGAAGGCTGTTGGAGATGACACTGGTTCGAAGACCACTTCCCTTAAGGTTGTCTTATCTTCCTTCTTCCCCAAGAGGGACTTGACTTCCCAAAAATTTTCAAAATGAAAAGAAAATTTTATGCCCCAGTTTAATAATCTTCCTTGCACCACACTTCTCTGTCATCGATGACATTTCTTTGCCTTTCATAATAATTGGAAAGTTGGTGGCAAGTTTTGAAGTAATTTCTCACTTGTTCTGACTAGACATACTTTGATGGGGAATTTTTGATAAAATGAGAAAGATAAAAAGAAACAAAAATAGAAGACAAAGGAAAAACTGACTCTCTAACAAGAAATAACTATAAAAACTTATCAAACGCGGATACCAACTCTACTGCTCATGACATGCACATATGGCCTATCCTCCGTCTTTAATAGCCTTTCACATTTTCTGTCTTGTGATTTCCATCTGATTATCACATTTATTCAACTTGTAGTGCCCGAAGGGTTTTCACTTTCAAGCCTCTCTCATTTTGGTTTTCTATCAGCTTTCGTCGCCTTATGGTGCATGTGAAGGTTTTCACCGGTAAGATTCTCTCATCTGTATTACTTTTAACTGTGGATTGGGGTGTCACTGCTAAGACTCTCTCGTATTTCTTTTCTGCTGGGAATCAGAGTCTTTTCTACGGGGAATCAGAGTGTTGTATTCTGATGAGACTCTCTTATTTGCTTGACTTGGCCTCTTTTTAAAGACTGATCGGAAGGTCTTTCTTTGGATCGTAATGTGGGATTTGGATAGGGCTAGCAAGAAAGGGTATTAAAGGCTCAAAACAAATCAATTCTGGGTTCAAAATTTACAACCTTCGGACCTAATTTATTTATAATAAACACAATTTTTCTTTGCCCCAGTTCTTGACTTGGGGATTTTTTATTTCTTTATTTACACTATGACCGAGCTTTGAAGCGCCCACGTATCCTCTTTGAGGAATCAAGTCAAACATAGTTCCCAATTCCTCGTTTTTATAGTTTTCCTTTTTACTTTTTCTTTTCTTTTTATCTCTTTCTTTTCTTTTCGTTGTTTTTATTGTTGTTTTTTTTTTCTCTTTTTGCTTTTTTTTTCTATGCGTTCCTTTGCTACTAAGTCCGAATGAGGGGTATGAAAGAAAATATATAAGGCTCAAAGGGTTAACGAGGATAAAGTGTTTGGGTGGCAAAATAGAATGCCTTCGTCATTCCAATCTCCAAAACATGCCAAGTGCAAACAATACAATTAGACGTTCACTATTTCTTCCGATTGTGCCAGGATTGATAACCATATCTGCCCATTCGCCTGTTCATTTGTCCCTTTAAAGCATTGCTGGATGACACTCGCGACCTCTATGGCAACATGGCCAACTTGCCCTTAAGTTTTAACATGCCCCAGCTTCACATGACTTGGGCTCCACAAAATCTCAAATAGTTTTTATTTCTTTTAAATGAACTGATCATCTTCCAATTGCTTCATGATTAACTCTTAATATTAGGCAAAAATTATGTGCGGATGCCATGTCACTAGAATCGGCGTTCGAACAAATGACAAATCTAAAGATAAAAAGAACTAAACAAAGAAGATGGCTGAGGGTAATAAGAGACCGAAAGTTTCATTAAACTAAACGGCGAAATGGTTCAACAACGAAACAAGAAAAACAAAACAAAGTACAACCCTGAAACGAAACTCGACAAGACTAAGCAAACTGCAATGAGCAAAATGGAAGGATAAGAGGGTTTGACTACAAGACAAAATCCGGATCACAACCCTGAAAATAACCCGTACAACCGAAATGACAACAAAACAAACCACCAAAACTCCTCTTTGGATAACCTCAAATGAAGTGTATTTCCAATTACCACGCACAACATCTTTAGCCACTACCTTCTACATTAACCATACGGGTGTCAACTGTATCCAGTTTTTGTACGACAATGTCGCCTGCATTGATAAGCTCCTGAATTGCTTTTTTCAGCTTCCAACATTTTTCTGTGTCATGCCCCGGGGCATCTGAGCAATATGCGCACATTTGAGAAAACTCACACCTCTTTGACCAATGATTTGGCATTTTTATCTGAATTGGTTTCAACATGCCCAGTTGCTTCAACTTCTGGAACAAACTGGCATACGATTCTCCCAAAGGGGTGAGAGCCTTTTCTCGTTTCAACAACCTCTCCTTCCTAAAGGCTTCATTTGGCCTGAAACCTGACCCATGGGGTGGTAGTCTCGTGGAGGTGGATAGTCTTTTTGTAAAGCTGGGTACTTAGAAAGTGAAGTATGATTTTGGGGGTCCCGGGGAGAGTAGTGGTGTTGGGGACGGGAGTAGCATTGGGAAAAAGTAACTGGAGGACGAGTGATGGAGCTACTCGGGTGGCTGGAAAAGCTGTGATATGCGGGTACATATGGAGAGTGTGGTGGATCATTTTGCATTGGGTTTAGTATACTGGTGAGGATAGAGTCGAGGAAGCTAGGTGGTGGCGGGGGTGGTGCTTTCCCATCCATCCACATCCGATACATGTCAGCCACATATTGTCTCAGTATTTTGACTTCTTCTACCAACCTATTGTTCTGTTCAACCAGCTGTGGTCGAGCATCGGTATCAACCCACTCAGTTTTGAGGTTCCCCGTCATTGTCATTTGTCTCTGTTTTAGCAGGGAAGAGTTACCACAACCAACCACCTTATTTTTATCAACAATTCAAAACAAAATATGTTAGAAACAGACTCATTCGGTCCCCCTTGTTAACAATTTTTTTTAATTAATTTTTCTTTATTTTTTGTTGTGGTCGAACCTTATGGAGATTGCCTACGTATCATGACCCCACATGAATCAGATCCTGCGTAGTTCGTGTCAATCAAAGGTAAATAACAATAAAACACATTTTTTCAATTTTTGTTTTAAAATAAAACAAACTTGATTACAAAGTTTTTTAAAAAACTGACCATATTAACAAACTTCGCCAAAAGAATTTACATACTTGAAAATCAGACACCATATGCTCTAATAAAAAAAATGTGAATTTTAAAAAACAAACTAGCATATTCCTTCCCTTTTTGCCAATTTCAACCAGATGGCTATTTCTGCAAACGTGGCCCCTTCTCAATTTCACTTAAATTTTGAGGCCGGGAAAGATTATTTTATGACACTTCACAAACTTATCCGTTCTTCTACGAAAATAGCCTTTCGACAACTGAAAGATACTCAAAGGCTATCTCGGCGAGAACGGTTTTAAAACACCACCGAAGCTCGCTTGGCTTATTCTGACAAAGAATGCAAACAACATTCATTTGATCACTGACTTTTTTCTTGTTTTTTTTTGTCAAATAATAATTAATTTTTTTTTTGAAAATACGGACTTTCAACACTTCGGGGACGAAGATTTTAGGGCTGTGTGGGTCAATCGATCAAAATATACAAAATTGACCCAAAGGTGGCTGTTTATACAAAATCAGCCTTTCGGCGTCCATTTCGGGAACATTCGGCTATTTTGAAAACGACATCACCGACTTATTTATGACAAAAAGTTAATTTTGATATTTTTGGCTATTTTTGCAAAAGGGGAGGTTAGACCCGATGAGGGTTGCCTACGTATCTCACACCGTGTGAGAATCGAACCAGCATAGTTCGATTAAATAAAACAAACTACATCTGTAAATGAAACAAACTATTTTTTATGTTATTGGCAAACAACTAAACTATATATTTTTTTATTTTAGGAATAAATCACACATTTTTTTAAAAAAAAACATTTTTTTCTTTTTAAGTACAAAAAAACAAACTATTTTGAAACTAAAATCTTTTTTCTTTTTTTTTTCTCAATATTTAAAAACCGGTCAGCATGCAAGTTTGAAGCAAATAAATGCGTAAAACAAATAGGAAGCAGCAGGATGGTCTTTTCATTTCAGGTGACCTGTCCTAGACGGACTCAACCCTGTGTTGAGTCCCCTTAGTCAAATGCACGTGATGCAAACAAACGTCCTACTAGGGATCCGGCATGAGTTTATTGTTCTTCTAGGTTTAAACCCTAGGTTTATTGGTCTAGACCTGGCTTACCTGTAACGACCCGGCCCGTCGTTACAGGAGTTACCACCCCGTTACCTTGCATTTATATGTTTTATGCTTTTATATCAATGTTAGAGTTTATCGGGTGAGTTAGGAGTGATTCGGGTTGAAAATGAGGCAAATAGCCTTATTGAAGGAAGCTTGAATATGAAAAGTCAACCTGGAGTTGAATATTTACTTAGAGTGCTCGGAATCGAATTCTGATGATTCGACTAGTTTCGGGGGATCATTTATTACTTAGGGGAGCAATAGGAATCGAATTCGGAGGTCCCGTGTAGTTTTAGGCTTGAATTGGCGAAGGTTGAATTTTGGCGAAATCCGAATGGTAGGTGAGATTTTGATCCGGGGGTCGGAATAGAATTCCGACAATTTCTGTAGCTTGTTATGTGATTTCAGATATGTCTTCAAATTTTCAGGTCATTCGGACGTTGTTTGATCGGGTTTTGGATTGAATGACAGTTTCGGAAGTTTTGAAGAAACTTAGTCTTGAATCCGTGTGAAAATGGTGATTTTGATGTTTAGGATGGTGTTTTTATGATTGGAACAAGTTTGAATGAAGTATTAGAATGTATATATGCTTTTGGTTGATGTCCCGGGGCCTCGGGTGTATTTTGAATGAGTTTTGTTCGAGTATGGACACCCCGGAACTTAGAAAAATGGAGGTGGCAGCAGTGGAGGCGCGGACCGCGCTGTTTTTCGCGCAGGGCGCGCGGCCGCGCACGGAAAATCAATAAGATGCTGGTTCTAGTTGGGAAGCTCATATCTTTTTATCTACCCGAAATTTTGAGGTGATTCATAAACTAAAGTTGTCGAGCTTTGACTCTAGTTTTCAGAAACATATTATAATAGGAATTTGGAAATCTGTAGCGAAAGTTATGGGCAAAATAGTGAAGCCTGTCAGTGCTGTCAAATTGTTGCGCGGCCGCGAACATTTTTGTGCGGTCAGCACTCCCTAGGCGCGGACCATGGTCATTTTTGTGCGGTCAGCACTGTCGAAATCCGAGGATTACTTCTATAAATCCGAGGTTTTGGATTTTATTTGGTATTTTGACCTACACGGCTCGGATTTTGGCGATGTTTTGAAGGTTTTTCAAGAAATTCTTTGGAGTAAGTAATTCTAACTCAGATTTGGCTAGATTACATGAATATATCATTGAATCCATAATTTAATTTGTGATTTGGGATGGAATTTGGGAAGAAAATTGGTGAAATCTTCCAAAATATAAAATGGTGGTTTGAAGGACCAAACAATATCAGAATTAGAAGTTCTTAGTATGTACGGACTCGTGACAAGACGAGGATCGCGTTGGTACTAATTTCGGAATTTTTTGAGCAGCGGGCCCGGGGTCGGGTTTTACCAACTTAGTGTGTTTATGCGTATTTCATGTAAATTGAATTAGGTTAGGTTTCTTTGACCTGTAAATGACATAATTATTGTGGTTTGACTAGATTCGACGCGCGAGGCAGCAAATTCTAAAGGAAAAGGCATTGCGGACGAGTCTACGACCGGCAAGAGGTGAGTAGTTTCTTTATATGGTAGCCTGAGGGTTCGAAACCCCGGCTTAGCACTTTGTGATGCTAGTAGGGCATGGCTCGCACCCCGTGGCAGGTGCGGGATTGCTTGTGACTGGGGATTGAGACTTAGTTCATGCCGAATGAGTATAATATGATATTAGTGGTTGAAAAACACTGTGTTTGATAAAATTGAGGGTTGTAAGCCGTGTTTGGGGCCTTGTGCCGACCTATAGTATCCCTAGGGGATAGTTATATATGTGATAGCTATACTTGCTTAATCACTGATCTCAGTCCTGGTTTCAAATCACCGTATTGAAACGCTAAGTCACCTGTTTTGGGAAAATTAAATAAAAGTTAAAGTATTTTCATAATTTATGAATTGGAACCTGGAAATAAATAATTTGAGCTGTTGTGTGACTTATATGTTTGTTGTGGACTGAGGATGGATCGGGCTGCATGCCGCAGCGGTTAATATGAGGATCGGGCTGCACGCCGCAGCGGTATTGTGCTTGGGCTGTAGGAGCCCCTCCGGAGTCTGTACACACCCCCAGTGAGCGCCGTCAACGTTAAATGGATCGGGTTACACGCCGTAGCGGTTATGTGCTTTGCATTGCATCTTTGTCTATGAATTATCTCTGATAGTGGTAATGTACTGTTGTTGTTACTAGTTCGTAGGAGGAATTGGACTGCAGTTTAGCTTCATTATGTGTTATTCTGTGGATTTCTTACTTTTAGCTACTTGTATATATTTATTACTCACTGAGTATTTAGTACTCACCCCTACTCCCTGCACCTTTGTGTGTAGATTCAGGGTACACAGGAGGGATAGACGAGCACTCCAGTTTTTATCAGTATTTATCCGAGTTGCTGAGGTAGCTGCTGGCGTTCGCAGGACCCGGCTTCTCTTCTTATTCCAGTTTTCCTTTGTATATACATTATTCATACTTGAGTATTTGGTTTAGATATTGTTATCCGATCATGTTTAGAGGCTCTAGACTCGTGACCCTAGATCTTTGGGTGGTTATTCAGGTTTAGCTTTATTGTTGATAATAATATCCGGGTAATTGATTTGAGCTTCATGCTCAGGATGAGAGGGTAAATGGTCGGGCTTGCCTAGCAGTTGTGTTGGGCGCTATCACGATCGGGATTGGGGTCGTGACAAGTTGGTATCAGAGCCTAGGTTACTAGGACTCGCGAGTCATGAGCCGGTTTAGTAAGCTTTCGCGGATCGGTACGTAGACGTCCGTATCTATCCTCGGAAGGCTACAAAAACTTTAGGAAAAACTTCACATTTCTTGGAATTCTTATCGTGCCTACTTGATTTAGTTTGAGATATAATTTTTGAAATTCCTTCCACACGTCTGTGTATGCTTCGAGCGCTCTGTAATATAATTGCCTTGATGGCTTGTGATTCCGTGGTTGAGGGGCGAGATATAATCTCTGCGAGTTCATGTTGGGCCAGTCAGGAGGACTTAAGGCCGGATCAGTGTTTATGACATGAGCACCAAAGTGCTGATTTTACAAACTGGTATTATGAAATTTCGTGTGATCGGCATTGTTCCTAACTGTGGAAATGGCAGCTTAATAATGTACAAGCTGTCAGGTGTTAGATCCTTATTGTAATATGTTGTGTAGCCCCGAACTATGGGCGTGGTGAATATTTATCATATCTCTTAGTTGGAAGGTAAAGTGCCTTACGTATAGTAAAACGAGTTTAGACTCAGGAAAGACTAAAGCAATTATGTTATGTGTATCCTGGTGGAGGGTGTTGTACCGAAATGCTAAATTGAGGTGAAGTAGGTGGGTTGATTCTTAGGTGTAATTGAAAGGTATTTGATATGTGTTATGATTCGAGCAGGTGCAATGCATGTTCAGGTATCAATTGTGAAAATATGATTCGTATAGTATTGATATTTATGTTGTTGATATACATTGTGGTGTCTTGTCGAGTTGTGGACGTATTGTTAGAATGATTTGGTGCTGCTCTGGCAGGGGGATAGGCCAAATGTAACGACCCGGCCGGTCGTTTTTGAATTTTACGCCCCGATCCCCAATTTAACTATTCCCCTAAGTTCATTTATGCTATTGTAGTTTGTCGGGAGGTTCAGTTATAGAATTTGAAGCGTTTTGGGACACTTAGGCCTCATTTGTTTTTTTTAAGATTAAGACGTCTGAATCTGAATACATATCTGAATATCAAGATGTGTATTAAGATTAAGTCATCTGAATCTGAATACACATATGAATATATTAAGATGTGCATTAAGATCTGAATACCAAAAATTAAGACTGTTTGATTTTTAACATCTCAATGCATAAAATTTATCTTTATTTTAAAAAAAAATCTAATATTCTATCAATAAAATATATAGTTTAAAATATGAAAGTTGTTCGTAGTGATGGTTAATGGGTAAATGCCGACTAAAGGTGGTGGTTGGTGGTAGTTTTGGTTGATAATGGTGGTTCATGCTAGTAGCTAGTAGTGATTGGTAGTGGTGGCAATTATGATTGATGATGGTGGTGGTAGGTAGTGATAGTTAAGAATGGCGAGTGGTGGTTTGTGATTGAGGAATATGGTGGTAGGTTATAAAGATAGGTTGTGCCTGATTGCGGTTGTTAATGGTGATGAGGTGGTTGGTTGTGGTAGTTGAGGTGGATAAATGTTGAATGCGAGTGACAATGATGGTGGTCGGAGTGGTGGGATGGTGGATGGTGATGGTCGATAATGGTGGAAGCTATGATTGAGGATGATGGTGGCGTGGTGGTGGTGGCGGCGGCGGTGCCTGCGGTGGCTGAGTATGGTGGTGGCGGCGGCATAGTGGTAGTTGATAATGGTAGGCGGTAGCAGCAATTAATAATGAATATGTGATAGCATCTTAATGAAATTAAGTCTCTGTTATAGATCTTAATCATACAGACCTATTCAGACCCATTAAGTGGTTGTTAAGTAAAAAAAACAAACACACTTAATGATTAAGATCTGAATAATTAAGATTCAGACTTTAAAAACAAACGCACTTAATGTCAGAGATCTGAATGATTAAGATTCAGACCTCCATTAAGTGCAAACAAATGAGGCCTTAGTCCCTAAATGAGAGCTTTATAGTTGAAAAATGGCCCGTATCCGGAACAATGTTAAGACGACCTCGGAACGGAAATCCGATGTATAGGTGAGATTTTGATTCGGGCGTCGGAATGGAATTCCGACAGTTGCAGTAGCTTCGTTAGGTATTTTGGATATGTCTGCAAATTTTCCGGTCTTCGGACATCGTTTGGTCGGGTTTTTGATTGCATGTGGGTTGCGGAAGTTTTGAATGAAACTTAGGCTTTTAATTTCATATCATACACATTAAAGGTGATGCGGTATTTTTAATCCAGAGGGGGACCACATGTTTTCTTGCCCTCCAAGTATTAAATTCACACACACTACAATATATCTTGATGGAAAATACAGAGCACAAGGTGGACTACCCGTATTTGCTTTTCTTCTTCTCCAAGCAATTTAGGAAGGATCTGGAACTTTGAGATTTTTAGACAGTGACAGCAAAAATAGAGAGTGACAAGAAGGGTGAGAGAGCTAACAGTTGTAGCGAGAAACAGAGGAAAAAATCCCTACGCACCAAATCCTTTGCCCGACGTTAACCCACATGGATAGCAGATTGTTCTTCACATTCCTTCAATTCGGTCCTTCTCTTCTAAATGCCACAACGAGCCTTAATTTTTCCTCAAAGTTCCTCCGATTGACAAATTGATCCGCTAGTAAAAATCAAATTTGCAGTAAGGTCTTGAATGCTCAGATCTATGAAAAATAAATTATCGTTCTTCGTCGTAAAAGAGGCCTCCGTTCCTGGCTCGATGGTTCCGGTCCCGTTAAATTTCTGATAGGCGTCCCCAGACAACGTCCCATTTAGTACATTTTTGAAGAATTTTCAGCAATTATAGAGATACTACACCTGTGGAGGCCGATACTCGTGGTAAAAGAGTTGTCTCTTAGCGGTTTCGTACCGAAGTCGAGGTAAGTGGCTTATCTAACCTCATGTGGGGGAACCCTCACCCCTAGGATATTATGTGTTAATTTAAATGCCTTGTACGCGAGGTGACGGGCGTGTACATGCGCAGATTATTGGAACTCACCTTACTTGAATTGTCCAATTCGTGATATTTCTGTTCTTAGCTGATTAAATGGTGACATTACCTAATATTCGTTAGAAAATCATGATTAGATAGGATTTATCTGTCTAAATGACTAATTGTCTTACTTGAACTTCTTGATAATTATTGGTAGTGGTTTTGGTGAAGTTTTAGTTATGCATATCATATTTCTCTATGCGTTCCTTTTTATTGTTTGTGTTGGTGGACACTGGGTTCAATTCCTGGAGATCCAAGGGCTGTAGGTTCGATTCCTAGAGACCCGGAGTGGTATTGTTTGTGGACTGCGGGTTCGATTCCCGGAGATCCAAAGGCTGCGGGTTCGATTCCCGAAGACCCGGAGTTTATTGAGATACAGACTGCACGTTCGATTTTCGGAGATCCAAGGGCTGCGGGTTCGATTCACGGAGACCCGGAGTTTATTGATATATTTATTGAGATACGGACTGAGGGTTCGATTCCTGGAGATCCTGAGATATTGAGATACGGGCTGCAGGTTCGATTCTCGGAGACCCAGAGATACTAATATTGGGACTGCGGGTTAAATTCTCGGAGATCCTGAGTTGTTGGATATAGAGAGGGACTGTGGGTTCAATTCCCAGGGGTTCTGGACTTTTTGATTTGAGTTTATATTGTGTTGGTTACTTGTAGTTAGATAATCGTACTTGGTTGCAGTAATTACTTCATTGTTGTTATTTCAAATTCATTCTTACTTATTCCTGCTTATTACTATTTTGATCATTATATTATTGTTTCTCAGTAGGGCCCCGACCTTCCTCGTCACTACTCCATCGAGGTTAGGCTTGGCACTTACTAAGTACCGCCGTGGTGTACTCATGCTACTCTTCTGCACACTTTTGTTGTGCAGATCCAGGTACATCAGGCACATCTCAGGTGATCTAGCAGCACTTCAAGAGACTCGAGGTATGATCTGCTACGTCCGCGGATCCGAAGAGTCCCCTTCTACTCTCATTAGTGATAGTAGTTACTTTCCCTTATTCTCGTTGTTTAGACATTCTTGATGTATAGAGCCAGTTGTACTCTTCTTTTAGTCTGTGTTGCCCGTGGGTTTCCGGGTCTTGGTAGTATGTTGCCTAGTGGTATTTGACGAAGTGAATGTGCCAAGCGGCACTTATTACATTTCATTTATATTATTCCATTGTTATTTTATCCTTTGTCTCATGAAATTGTATATTCCGCATCGTGTTAGGCTTACATAGTCGCGAAGACTGGGTGCCATCATGACAGGTTCACGATTGGTGAACTAGGGTCGTGATAAGTTGGTATCACAGCTCTAGGTTCGTAGGAGTCATGGTTCTCAGACCGGTTACTTAGATTCTCGCTGATCGATACGGAGACGTCGGTATTTATCTACGAGGGGCTATGTAATTGTTTAGGAAAGTCTTCAATTCTTTGAATTCCTTATCGTGCGCCATTTATTCAGCTGGAGCCTATATCATATGTTCTTTTGCATCCACTCGTGTATTGAAATTGCGCACTCGGTATCAAGTATGCGCCGATGGTTCATGACGGTGCAGAGGGATTACAACGGAGTCAAGAATTTACTCAACCATTGTTACCGCGTGTCATCCATATCGATAATGCAAGAGAATTGAGAGATCTTCGATTGTGCACTTGGGGGTGCACTAGGTTATGACATTCGGTTGATAAGTACGGTCTTGAGAAGGTTTACTTAACTGCCAAATCGTCACAGTAATGGTAGAATCTCAAGGTGGATGTAGATCTAAAGATAGTTGGTGGTAATAAAGACTATGTGGTTCATATGAGATATCTATTTAGCGAAGGATTCAACCAACAGAGATACTAGGGGAAATGAGTTTAACTGTCGTAAGAAGGACATGTACCAAACGAATGTCTTAGGCTGTCTTATGTTGATGACGTACAAATGATAAAGGTTAGTATCATGGATTAGCAGGATGTATCTTATGGCTTCGTGCCAAGTGAAAGAATTTCACTATCAACGACCAAATTATGGGTCATGCGTCATATCAGATTTGGCCTGCGATGTATTTAAGTGCTATTCAAAAGTTCTTTGAAACTTGCTAATGAGTAAGAGTCGAGATTTATAGGGTATGACGTTGGGACTTCTGATGTTCCTATGTCTATAGTATTCTATATTTCATTATCAGCAGGGAAAACTTCGACAAAGGCTACATGGTGCTTTATAAATGTGTGAGAATCACAGTAGGTCTTAAGCTACCGGTGGAAAGAATGCTCGGTGCATGGAGCGGGAAGATATTTAGTTGTATTGGAATGAGGTCATACCCTATTGTGTTAGAGTGCTAATAGGGCACAGGTGGTTATGTTCGTTGGATCAAGTGAATTGCAGTTGAATAAGAGTAAATGATTTGAGAGAATGGTTCTAATGTGTCCGAGAGTCGTGTAATAGTGGCTTTGGGCTAAGTGGGAGAGTCCCACCCCTTACGATTGGGTCGCATGGTTAATTACCTGCGTTAATTCTGGATACTAGTGTATTAATGGGTTATTGCAGCCACGGTAAAGGACCATGAGTGGTAATTTGAGTATGTGTATTGTTGAATGCATGTTATGGTTAGCCTTACTGGCTCATGTTCAAACTTGAGGGAAGATTCATGATTTATGCCTCGTATAGGTGCAGGCTTCAGGGGAAGTGATCTCGTTGGGTGCTTTATCGAGAGGGTATTCATATGTTATAAAAAACAAATTCAGTTGAGTTGGTCGCATACTGGGACAAGTCAGGGCCGGATGACTCTCAATAGCGGTCCCGGCAAATTCAAGAGTTAAAGTGTGGTGCCTGATGATTTTGAGTCTATAGGTACAGTTGAGAGTCAAGCTTTTGAAGCAACTTATGAAGAAAGGCACAAAATGTTCTATGATGTTTTTGACTTGTGGTGTAGCATTTGAGAGACATGAATTGGTCGTCGTTTTTGAGACAGTATGGTCTCATGATTTAAGGTCACTCGTGGTGAGTGCGGTTGGAATAAGTTAGGTATTGAAGAGAGATATTAACATTTCTAAGGCAGTCAAGGATGAACTAGAAGGAAGTAGATTGATTAGTCATAGTCGAGTTGGCATATTGGTGTCAGTGATCGGTTCACGCAGCGTGATCGAGTTATGCATGTGATTGTGGTAGTGCATTTGAGGCTTGTCGGCCACAGTGATTGATGGCATTCTTAAGTATTATTCTGTTAGGGCCTGTTATGAGTAGGCGGACCTCGGAAAGGGTTATGGTGGCTTGCACCACTACTTAGAGATTGGCATATTCAACGGTTATGAGAACTCGCCTGTGTGTTGCTATAGTTCTCCTGAAGTGAGTTAAATGGGAAGTCTTATATGATGAAGTATTAGCCTATCGTCAGTTCTAGAGTTGTGATGGAAATCGTGGTTATCGTATATCGGCACGTGAGGTGCAGTGAGTGGTATGGAATTTAAAGTAAGGACCAAGGTCGTAGTTTGGTCAATGAATGTGATATAAAGAGCTCGGATGAGCAGGAAAGGAGTTACAGTGTTTTGAGTAAGATGGGTATTAACGTCAGTATCACTTGAGATCGGTGTTCTATGAGAAAGGCTTTGCATCCCGGTTAGAGACTCCTGATCGCTTTTCAGCGTTAGTGCAGCTCGTGGTTTGAATGTGTAGGCCCGTTTAATTATTCAGAATATGGTGTGAGCTTATCCCACAAGAGATTGTATAGGATTGTCATGTAGTCACTTGATTTGGTTAGAAATTTAAACCAAGTACGACGATTTTGGTGATATCATCCATTTGAGAATTTATGCCTGGAGGGCACTCTGCTTATTGGGTTATAAACCTGTGAAATATTATTATATTAGCTTGGCACGACCAGGATAGACTTAAGGTCGGTGGATAGATTTAAATGTGGAAGTGAGCCTTGAGTCAGGCCAGTTGTGTTTCTTCCAACTATGCGCCCTTTGTGGAGGGATAGTCGCGGTCTTATTTCGTGGTTAGTTAATTCATGTAAAGATATATTGCGCCGTATGAGTTGTGAGACGGCTTGGTAAACTCTTTATTTGTAGAGGTTCCGCTCAGCGGTGATGTTATATGAGCATGATGGCTCTTGAGACTTAGATTATGTATCGCACCTCAGTTATTCTTGAGTTTGTAGCCTATAACGCTATATATTTCCTTGTGAACGATATTATGAACCTTAGTGTGCTCATGACCGATATTCAGTATTTTGATGTGATGAGCTATTCAGCTCGACGTATATCTCCTTATGGGAGTTCTATATATAGATCGGGCGGTACGCTGCCATGGGTATATTGTTGGGATCGGGTTGCACGCCGCAACAGTGGATGTTTATTTCAGTGTCCATAATTTCTTTTATGTGTCCTGTTTCCTATTTTTCTGAGGAAGTCCATGTTAGTGTGAGAGTTGAATAGTTCTCTCTAGTGTTCGCCTTCCTTTTGTATCACGTACAAATTAGTAGCCTACTGGCACATTGTGTTATCTTGCAGGACTTTTGATTATGTCTAAGGTGGCTATTCGCCTGAGCAGTTCGTACTGGGTGAGATAAGGTTATGGGATATGGGGTCAGTGCAAACTGATTATATGAAGTATATTATAGAGAAAAAGATCATTCCCTGGGTTAGGATAAGGTAATGGATCTTGTCAGGAGTATAGACCCAATGAATTGTTGATTCAGTAGTTGGTTATGAATATCGGAACATCTCCTCCGTCGTGTCAGTATTGTAAAAGTTAGAACAAGACCTATGTAGATCATGAGGTGCAATGGGAGCATCTAATTCATTGAAGTTTTGGCTAATTTGGTCATAAAATATTATCGTGGTCCTGTGGATTTTGTGTTTCAAGGTAAGAATCCAGCAAAGTTATGTAGTCATGTTTGAGGATGGCATGTGAGGGATAATTGAGTGATCTCTTGATGAAAACAGGCCTGACATAGAATTATGGATGTTGGAATTAGGCTCTAAGACTTATTTGTTTGAACAAAAGGGAATATCTTCAGATTATATCAGGCTAATGTGCTCAGCTGAGTCCGAGATTTATTGGCCCTTTTGAGATTTTGAGCCGTGTAGGGGCGGTTGCTTATGAGCTAGCCTTACCCATAGCCTAGCCGGGGTCCATCTCGTATTTCGTATCTCTATGCTCCGGAGATACCATGGTAACAGCAAGATGAGGATCTGCCTTATATTGAGGAGCCAGTGGCCATCCTGGACAGGCAAATCAGGAAGCTAAGGTCAAAGAACATCGCTTCAGTGAAGGTCCAGTGGCGGGGTCAGCTGGCCGAGGAGGCTACTTAAGAGACCAAGCAGGATATGCGCAACCAGTACCCTCATCTCTTCACCACTCTAGGTATGTTCTCTATGCTCGTTCGAGGATGAACGGATCTTTTAAGTGTGGGAAGATGTAATGACCCGGCCGGTCGTTTTTGAAATTTACGCCCCGATCCCCAATTTAACTGTTCCCCTAAGTTCATTTCTGCTATTGTAGTTTGCCGGGAGGTTCGGTTATAGAATTTGAAGCATTTTGGGACACTTACTCCCTAAATGAGAGCTTTATAGTTGAAAAATGGCACGTATTCGGAACTGTGTTAAGATGACCTCGGAACGGAAATCCGATGGATAGGTGAGTTTTTGATCCGGGCGTCGGAATGGAATTCCGACAGTTGCAGTAGCTTCGTTAGGTGATTTTGGATATGTCTGCAAATTTTCAGGTCATTCGGACATCGTTTGGTTGGGTTTTTGATAGCATGTGGGTTTCAGAAGTTTTGAATGAAACTTACGCTTTTAATTTCATATCATACACATTAAAAGGTGATGCTGTATTTTTAATCCAGAGGGGGACCACATGTTTTCTTGCCCTCCAAGTATTAAATTCACACATACTACAATATATCTTGATGGAAACTACAGAGCACAAGGTGGACTACCCGTATTTGCTTTTCTTCTTCTCCAAGCAATTTAGGAAGGATCTGGAACTTTGAGATTTTTAGACAGTGACAGCAAAAACAGAGAGTGACAAGGAGGACGAGAGAGCTAACAGTTGTAGCGAGAAACCGAGGAAAAATTCCCTACGCACCAAATCCTTCGCCCGACATTAACCTACCTGGATAGCAGATTCTTCTTCACATTCCTTCAATCCGGTCCTTCTCTTCTAAATGCCACAACGAGCCTTAATTTTTCCTAAAAGTTCCTCCGATTGACAAATGGATCCGCTAGTAAAAATCAAATTTGCAGTAAGGTCTTGAATGCTCAGATTTATGAAAAATAAATTATCGTTCTTCGTCGTAAAAGAGGCCTCCGTTCCTGGCTCGATGGTTCCGGTCCCGTTAAATTTCGGATAGGCATCCCCGGACAACGTCCCATTGAGTCTATTTTTGAAGAATTTTTAGCAATTACAGAGATACTACACCTGTGGAGGCCGATACTCATGGTAAAATAGTTATGTCTTAGCTGTTTCGTACCGGAGTCAAGGAAAGTGGCTTGTCTAACCTCATGTGGGGGAACCCCCACCCTTAGGATATTATGTGTTAATTTAAATGCCTTGTACGCGAGGTGACGGGCGTGTACATGCGCATATTGTTGGAACTCACCTTACTTGAATTGTCCAATTCGTGATATTTCTGTTCTTAGCTGATTAAATTGTGACATTATCTGATATTCGTTAGAAAAGCATGATTAGATAGGATTTATCTGTCTAAATGCCTAATTGTCTTACTTGAACTTCTTGATAATTGTTGGCACTAGTTTTGGTGAAGTTGTAGTTATGCATATCATATTTCTCTATGCGTTCCTTTTTATTGTTTGTGTTGGTGGACTGCGGGTTCAATTTCCGGAGATCCAAGGGCTGTGGGTTCGATTCCCAGAGACCCGGAGTGGTATTGTTTGTGGACTACGGGTTCGATTCCAGGAGATCCAAGGGCTGCGGGTTCGATTCCCAGAGACCCCGAGTTTATTGATATATTTATTGAGATACGGACTGCGGGTTCGATTCCCGGAGATCCAAGGGCTGCGGGTTCAATTCCCAGAGACCCGGAGTTTATTGATATATTTATTGAGATACGGACTGCGGGTTCGATTCCCGGAGATCCTGAGATATTGAGATACGGGCTGCGGGTTCGATTCCCGGAGACCCAGAGATACTAATATTGGGACTGCGGGTTAAATTCCCGAAGATCCTGAGTTGTTGGATATAGAGAGGGACTATGGGTTCAATTTCCATGGGTTCTGGACTTGTTGATTTGTGTTTATGTTGTGTTGGTTACTTGTAGTTAGCTAATCGCAGTCGGTTGTAGTAATTACTTCATTGTTGTTATTTCAGATTCATTCTTACTTATTCCTGCTTATTACTGTTTTGATCATTATGTTATTATTTTCTCGGTAGGGCCCTGACCTTCCTCGTCACTACTCCATCGAGGTTAGGCTTGGCACTTATAGAGTACCGCCGTGGTGTACTCATGCTACTCTTGTGCACACTTTTGTTATGCAGATCCAGGTACATCTGATCAGGCACATCTCAGGTGATCTAGCAGCACTTCAGGAGACTTGCGGTATGATCTGCTACGTCCGCGGATTCGAAGAGTCCCCTTCTACTCTCATTAGTGATACTAGTTACTTTCCCTTATTCTCGTTGTTTAGACATTCTTGATGTATAGAGCCACAGTTGTACTCTTCTTTTAGTCTGTGTTGCCCGTGGGTTTCCGGGTCTTGGTAGTATGTTGCCTTGTGGTATTTGATGAAGTGTATGTGCCAAGCGGCACTTATTACATTTCATTTATATTATTCCGCTATTATTTTATCCTGTGTTTCATGAAATTATATATTCTGCATCGTGTTAGGCTTACCTGGTCGCGAAAACTGGGTGCCATCATGACAGGTTAACGATTGGTGAACTAGGGTCGTGACACCAAATTACAAAGGAAACTCTGTCGAAATTTTTGGAAAATTTGGGACTTAAAAAGATTTCTGTCACCTAAAGAGAATAGGCTTAACTGTGGTGTGTGTATAAATGCAATAATTGCACAAGAGTTAAGGTTTCTGATGGTTCGAGCCTCTGTCAAGCTTGTAAATGACTTGAGTTTAATCTCACGATAACATTGTGGCATCATTTGAGTAAGAATGACATAGGTGGCTAAAAGTGCTTTAATGTATGGCTCCGAGTCAAGTTGGGGGGGGGGGGGGGGGGGTTGTTATTGACTAACTGATTGCATTGTTGTGTGCTATGTTGGTTCTATCTCTAAGTATGTTGGTAAAATTCTAGTAAGGGTTATGGTGCTTCGTAGATGTGAAGAAATCCTAGGATGATTTGAACTGTTGCTGGTAAAGAATGTTCGGTTTATAGGAAAGAAAGATAACTAAATGCACCTGTATGTAATCATGTTCTGCGGTGCCAGAGTTATAACAAGGCACAAGTGGTTCAGTTCAATAAGACAGCTGAATTACAGCTGATAAGGGTGAATGACGCCCAAGAATGATTTTGCGGTGTTCAAGACTTTGCTTGTAACGGTAAGGTGTCTTAAGATTGTGTATGTGGCTAAAGACGGTGGTTTCGTTAGAAGGGATCAAGACTTGTGTAATGTTAAGTGAATGATGGGATTCTATGTATCTGAATTGAGGAGTAATGATAACGAATTAAAAAAAATCGTGGGAAGTTCGTCAAAATAAAGTATTGTAAAAGGTGGTACTCTGGGAAACATTTGAGAGAGTATTCAGTGGCCCGTGAGCCTTAGACTGTGTGGTCTTGTGTATGAATCTCGTGTGGTAACATGAGTTGAGGTATTATGATCCTTCACTAAAGGAGAATACTAAGTTAAAGAGGATTCAGAAAGGAAATTGAGCAAATGGAGCAACTTGTTAATAAACTAAAATGGTATGATAAGGATACGATTAATTCCTGGTATGTGTTCGAAGTAATGAGTCTTACAGATATTGTGCAACAAAGCTCTTGAGTGCTGGCAGTTGCGTAGCTCGATGTGAGTAGAAGGACTCAGTCCTGACAGTTAAACTTATGCCATGGATTGGGAGAAAGATTTTGTGAAGTGTTCTACCGTGGTTTGAAAGTGAGTATATTCCTGTCGGTATACGAGGCCTGGAATGTGTAATGACTTTTCTTCTATATGGGATCATGAAGGTCCTTGACTAGTAGAGTGCGTCGATGTTTGCGGCGTAAGAAAGGGATAGAAGTTTTCATGTTATCTCAGTGTGGTATGGTATATACGATATGTCATGGGAAGTTGATAATGGCATGTTCAAGGTTTTGAGATCAGTTCATAATATATGGGAAGTTATTAAATTTATTGAGCAGCGCGGGCAGCTGCAGGTGATTTAAGAATCGAGATTAAGGAAAAATGATACTGTTATTCTTGTGATTTGGCAGGATATATGGTCAAAAGGACAAGGTAATGTAAACTGATAATATCTAGTGGTATTCTCTTGTAGGATCGACTGTGATGTTTGAGTTGTTGATGGCATAGGGAAATTTCTGAATGACTTTCGTGGTATGAATGGATGCTTGATGTGTGTTATGTGTTCGTACATTGGAGTATGGAATCAGGCATGGTGATTCATGTGTTATATAGGTGATGGAGACTAGAAGTTCTCGTAATCCACCTACGCAGTGGTTGTATAGCTAGTGTATCGGCACCATTTAGCGATCATCGGAAATCGGAAGCCCTAGTGGCTCTCTCTTAACTTGATGTGACGAATTTGGGTTATGATACTTGATTGCAGACTGGTGGTCATGAGTTAGGTTGTTTAGACTAATGTGATATGGACTATGGTGAAAATGGCACAAATTGCATAGCAGAGTGCATCAGAGTATGCTCCAGCAGGGTAGTTGTACCCAGGGCCAGTGGGCGGCTGGTAGGTAATGCTTTGTCAGTTCGGCCTTCGTGGCGGATATCAGTGCAGATGTTTCTACTATTGATCCAGTTTCGGTATTGTGGAAACTTTGTCGAATGAGTTTCTTGTGGCCGAGCTTGAGGCTATATATATGCTTATTGTAATTAGCAGTTTGACTCGGTGTGCATTTCCTCTTGCGAGATTTATGCTTGTATCGGGTGGCACGCCGCCACAAGTATGGTATCTGAATCAGGTGGCACGCCGCCACGGTTCTGTTAGTTTGAGCAGGTTGCACGCCGCAACCGTGTGACATGGAGTATAGTTTTTCTATATGTTACCTTGTGTACAATACTTCCTAGTCTCTAAGGACAATCAGTGTTGGGTGTCGCTCGGCAAATGGTGCATCGGTTGTGTCCCTACAAGACTTGATGGTGTATATTAATTATTTCACCGTGGGTGAGATTGATCGCTTGAGTTTAGGCCTAAATCTGTGCGTGGCTAACTGTTTTGAGCATGGTGACTTGAGGTGCTTCAGGAGTAATAGTGTTTGGATTGAATCATCAGCCGTGGAAAGGCCACGTGAAGTTATGACCTTTCGAGGAGGATTCAGGTACTCAAATTCTATGATGTGAGACGAGATCTCAGTTATGTGTTGTGATGGTATTGAGGAATTTGAATTACAGCTCTTTTGTTGAGGTAGTTGTCATGATTTGAGTATGTTCAAGCATTTCTTATTGGAGCCTGTGTTGTGCTCGTCGTGGCTTAGGCCGGTGTTGAGGTGTCATATCACCAGTGCTGGGTGTTACAATCGGAATGGTCGTTTGAGCCATTAATGAGTACGGACGTATGTGGTTTCAGCTAGTTAGGAAAGGTGATATCGAGGTTTGGCTCCGAAATCTATTGTGGTATCAGTTAAAAGGGAAATGGATTCATGAATGGATGAACTGAGAGATGGATTCGATATATCGCGTGTTCGGTTGCCGTGGGCAATATATGAAGGTGTTGGAATAAGACTTAAGCTAATGGAAAAA
Organism: Nicotiana noctiflora; assembly: GCA_032618575.1. NCBI lineage: Eukaryota > Viridiplantae > Streptophyta > Magnoliopsida > Solanales > Solanaceae > Nicotiana > Nicotiana noctiflora. The sequence continues at coordinate 24,871 of JASVEL010010824.1, read as the reverse complement.
CGTTTTTTCAGTTAGTACTTGGTTACCTTGGGCAATTGTTGTGATTAGAAGGCATCGTCTCAAGTGATTGGATCGTTTGATACATTATGTGATCTCACCGAAGCGGCGAGTATGGGCTATTACAGTTGGATCATGTGTATCCTGAGTATAGACGTGGCATTCGGAATTGGAATATGTTTTTGGAAAGTGCAATGTGGTCTATGTTCCATATGGACTATGGAAGTTCAGCTATATTGTGTTATCGGACTTATGATGGACAGGGTGACATGGTACCACCCCGCATATATACTTGGTAAGGTCAATCAGCTATTGGGTTGCTTCTAGTACAACTCCGGGTACACTCGAGGACGAGCATTTGTTTAAGTTGGGGAGAATGTAACGACATGGCTCGTCTTTACGGGAGTTACCACCCCGTTACCTTGCATTTATATGTTTTATGCTTTTATATCAGTGTTAGAGTTTATCGGGTGAGTTAGGAGTGATTCGGGTTGAAAATGAGGCAAATAGACTTTTAGAAGGAAGCTTGAATATAGAAAGTCAACCTGGAGTTGACTATTTAGTTAGAGTGCTCGGAATCGGATTCTGATGATTCGACTAGTTTCGGGGGATCATTTATGACTTAGGGGAGCAATCGGAATCGAATTCGGAGGTCCGGTGTAGTTTTAGGCTTGAATTGGCTAAGGTTGAATTTTGGCGAAATTCGAACGGTAGGTGAGATTTTGATCTGGGGTTCGGAATGGAATTCCGACAATTTATGTAGTTTCGTTATGTGATTTCAGATATGTCTGCAAATTTTTAGGTCATTCGAACGTCGTTTGATCGGGTTTTGGATTGAATGTTAGTTTCAAAAGTTTTGAAGAAACTTAGGCTTGAATCCGTGTGAAAATGGTGATTTTGATTTTTAGGATGGTGTTTTTGTGATTGGAACAAGTTTGAATGAAGTATTAGAACGTATATGTGCTTTTGGTTGATGTCCCGTGGCCTCGGGTGTGTTTTGAATGAGTTTTGATCGAGTATGGACACCCCGGAACTTAGAAAAATGGAGGTGGCAGCAGTGGAGGCGCGGACTGCGCTGTTTTTCGCGTTGGGCGCGAGGCCGCGCACGGAAGATCAACAGGCTGCTGGTTCTACTTCGGAAGCTCATATTTTTTTATCTACCCGGAATTTTTAGGTGATTCAAAACTAAAGTTGTCAAGCTTTGACTCTAGTTTTCAGAAACATATTATAATAGGCATTTGGAAATCTGTAGCGAAAGTGATGGACAAAATAGTGAAGCCTGTCAGTGTAGTCAAAGTGTTGCGCGGACGCGACCAGTTTTGTGCGGTCAACACTCCCTGGGCGCGGACCACGGTCATTTTTGTGATGTCAGCACTGTCGGAATCCGAGGGGTGCTTCTATAAATCCGAGGTTTTGGATTTTATTTGATATTTTAGCCTACAAGGCTCGGATTTTGGCGATTTTTCGAAGTTTTTTCAAGAACTTCATTGGGGTAAGTAATTCTAACTCAGATTTGGCTAGATTACATGAATATATCATTGAATCCATCATTTAATTTGTGATTTGGGATGGAATTTGGGAAGAAAATTGGTGAAATCTCCCAAAATGTAAAATGATGGTTTGAAGGACCAAACGATATCAGAATTGGAAGTTCTTCGTATGTACGGACTCGTGGCGAGGCGAGGATCGCGTTGGTGCTAATTTCGGAATTTTTCGAGCAGCGGGCCCGGTGTCGGGTTTTACCAACTTAGTGTGTTTATGCGTATTTCATGTAAATTATATTGGGTTATGTTTCTTTGACCCGTAAATGACCTAATTATTGTGGTTTGACTAGATTCTACGCGCGAGGCAGTAAATTCTAAAGGAAAAGGCTTTGCGGACGAGTCTACGACCGGCTAGAGGTGAGTAGTTTGTGTATATTGTAGCCTGAGGGTTCGAAACCCTGGCTTAGCACTTTGTGACGCTAGTAGGGCGTGGCTCGCACCCCCTGGCAGGTGCGGGATTGATTGTGACTGGGGATTGAGACTTAGTCCATCGCGAATGAGTATAATATGATAGTAGTGGTTGAAAAACAATGTGTTTGATAAAATTGTGGGCTGTAAGCCGTGTTTGGGGCCTTGTTCCGACCTGTAGTATCCCTAGGGGATAGTTATATATGTGATAGCTATGCTTGCTTAATCACTAATCTCAGTCCTGGTTTGAAATCACCGTATTGAAATGCTAAGTCACCTGTTTTGGGAAAATTAAATAAAAGTTAAAGTATTTTCATATTTATGAACTGGAACCTGGAAATAAATAATTTGAGCTGTTGTGTGACTTATATGTTTATTGTGGACTGAGGATGGATCGGGCTGCACGCCGCAGCGGTTGATATGAGGATCGGGCTGCACGCCGCATCGGTATTGCGCTTGGGCTGTAGGAGCCCCTCCGGAGTCTGTACACACCCCTAGTGAGCGTCATCGACGTTAAATGGATCGGGTTACAAGCCGTACCGGTTATGTGCTTTGCATTGCATCTTTGTCTGTGAATTATCTCTGATAGTGGTAATGTATTGTTGTTGTTGCTAGTTCGTAGGAGGAATTGGACTGTAGTTTAGCTTCATTATGTGGTATTCTGTGGATTTCTTACTTTCAGCTACTTGTATATATTTATTACTCACTGAGTACTTAGTACTCACCCCTACTCCCTGCACCTTTGTGTGCAGATTCAGGTACACAGGAGGGATAGACGAGCACTCCAGTTTTTATCAGTATTTATCCGAGTTGCTGAGGTAGCTGCTGGCGTTCGCAGGACCCGGCTTCTCTTCTTATTCCAGTTTTCCTTTGTATATACATTATTCATACTTGAGTATTTGGTTTAGATATTTGTAACGACCCGACCGGTCGTTTTAGAAAATTACGCCCTAATCCCTAATTTAACTGTTCACCTAAGTTCATTTCTACTATTGTGGTTTGCCGGGAGAGTCGGTTTTGAAAATTTGAGCATTTTGGGACACTTAGTCCCTAAATAAGAGCTTTGAAGCTAGAAAATGGCCCGTAGCCGGAACAGGTGTTAAGACGATCTCGGAACGGAAATCTGATGGTTTCATAAGCTCCGTTAGGTGATTTCGGGGTTGGGAGAGCGTTTGGAATGTATTTTTGGAAGCCCGTAGCTCAATTAGGCTTGAAATGCCGAAGGTTGAAATTTTGGCGAATCCGAACGATAGGTGAGATTTTGATCCGGGGGTCGGAATGGAATTCCAACAATTTCTGTAGCTTCGTTATGTGATTTTGGATATGTCCGCAAATTTTCAGGTCATTCGGACGTCGTTTGGTCGGGTTTGAGATCGAATGTGCAATTCGGAAAGTTTTAAGAAATTTAGGCTTGAATTCGATGTGAATTATGGGTTTTGATGTTGTTAGACGTGTTTTGAGGATTTGAGCAAGTTCGAATAAGGTATTAAGATGTGTTGGTATGTTTGGATGAGGTCCCGGGGCCTCGGGGTGATTTCGGATGGTTAAACGGGAGAAATTGTGGAAGAATTGCAGGTTGGGATCCTGCTTCTGTTGTTTCCGCTCCTGCGGAATTTCGGGCGCAGGAGCGTGTCCGCAGAAGCGGACGAGATGCGCAGGAGCGGCTATTTCCGCAGAAGCGGGGAGGAATGGACATGGTCCGCAGAAGCGGACATCTTACCATTTGGGCGAGACCGCAGAAGCGGTCAATTATGCGCAGAGGCGGATGTGTCCGCAGAAGCGGAAGCTTCTTCGCAGGAGCGGAAGCTTCTTCGCAGGAGCGGATCCGCTTAAGCGGCCCTCTTGTTCGCAGAAGCGGAAATGGCCGGCCAGGCCTGGAACCGCCGAAGCGACCCTTTGGTCGCGGATACGGATGCGTAGAAGCGGAAAATGTTCCGCAGAAGCGAAAATCGCTGTAAGTAAGTGTATCAGAAGTTAGAAAATTTTCAGAACATTTCACACATTTTGGGTCTCGGCTTTGGAGGCGATTTGGGCGATTTTGAAGAGAAATTCAAGGGAAATCATCAGGGTAATCAACTATGGACTTAATCTATGATTAGTATTGGTAATATTATGCAATTATATCATGAAAATGGAGGAATTTGGGGTAATTTATGGAGGATTTAGCCCTAGGCTTGAACTCTAGAAAATCAAGGTTTTGAATGGCCAAATGGAGTCCGAATTTGGTAAAATTTATATGCTTAGACTCGTATTGAGACAAGGGTTCCGAATATACAACTTTCGTGATTTTTCGATAAGCGTACCGAAAGTCGGGTTTTGGCAACTTGTGGATTTTGGTGAATTTTGAGTTATTTTGATTGGGTAATGCCCAATTGGCCTATTTTGATGTGATTCTATTGATTTTTATCAGATACTACACTTGTGGAGGCCGACATTCGCGGCAAGAGGGTTATTTCTTAGCGGTTTTGTACCGGAATTGAGGTAAGTGGCTTGTCTAACCTCGTGTGGGGGACCCCTAGGATATTATGTGATAGTTTAAATGCCTTGTATGCGAGGTGACGGGCGTGTACATGCGCTGGTTGTTGTAACACACACTTTACTTGAATTGTCCGATTAGTGATATTCCTGCTCTTAGCCGATAAAAGCGTTACCATTACCCGGTATTAGTTAGAAAAGCATGATTAGCTAGGATTCAACATGTTTAATTGCCTAGTTGATTTACTTGAACTTCTTGATAAATTGTGGGCACTAGTTTCGGTGAAGTTGTAATTTAACATATTATATTCTCTCTGTGTGTTTTCTTTATTTGATGTGTTGGTGGACTGCGGGTTCAATTCCCGGAGATCCCAGGGCTGTGGGTTCGATTCCCGGAGACCCGGAGTGATATTGTTTGTGGACTGCGGGTTCGATTCCCGGAGATCCTGAGCTATTGATATATTATTGAGATATGGACTGCGGGTTCGATTCCCGGAGATCCCAGGGCTGTGGGTTCGATTCCCAGAGACCCGGAGTGATATTGTTTGTGGACTGCGGGTTCGATTCCCGGAGATCCCGAGTTATTGAGATATTATTGAGACATGGGCTGCGGGTTCGATTCCCGGAGACCCAGAGTTACTGAGAATGGGACTGTGGGTTCAATTCCCACAGATCCTGGATTTGTTTATTTGAGTTGGTTATTTGTTGTTAGCTTAATCGTAGACAGTTGCAGTAATTATCATAATGTTGTTATTTCGGAAATTATTATCGTTAAGCTGCTTATTATTGTTATTATCATTTTTTGTAACTGTTTTCTCTCAGTAGGGCCCTGACCTACCTCGTCACTACTCCATCGAGGTTAGGCTTGGCACTTACCGAGTACCGCCGTGGTGTACTCATGCTACTCTTCTGCACACTTTTGTTGTGCAGATCCAGGTACATCAGAGCAGGCTCGTACTAGGTGATTCTGCAGCTTTCTGGGAGACTTCGAGGTATGATCTGCTGCGTCCGCGGATCCGGAGGCTTCCCTTCTATTCTAGTATTACTAGTTGACATTTTTCTTCATTTCGTTGTTAGATATTCTTTACACATAGAGCCACAATTGTATTTCTCTTTTAGTCTGTGTTACCGTGGGGTTCCGGATCTTGGTAGTGCTTTATTTACTGTGTGACGGATGTATGTGCCAAGCGGCACGGATTACATATCTTTTATGTTATTTTCCGCTGTTTCTTATGTAAGTAATTAAAATTTATAGATTCCGCAACGTGTTAGGCTTACCTAGTCGTGGGGACTGGGTGCCATCACGACATGTTCACAATTGGTGAACTAGGGTCGTGACAAGTTGGTATCAGAGCTCTAGGTTCATAGGAGTCACGGGACACAGACCGGTTACTTAGAGTCTCGCTGATCGATACGGAGACGTCTGTATTTATCTACGAGGGGCTATGTAACCGTTTAGGAAACTCTTCATTTCTTTTGGATTCCTTGTCGTGCGACATTTTTGGCATCAAAAATCTAAACTATTGCTTTCTATTCTCTCACAGATGGTGAGGACACGAGCTAACCGCGATGATCGGGTACCCGCGCCCCCTGTTGTCGCCGTTCGAGGCCGGGGCCGAGGTAGAGGACGAGGACGCGCCCGAGGTGCGGCCACGGCACCATCGCGCGCCGCCGCCGAGGTGCCACCGGTAGACCGGGTTGGAGCGCGGGCACCGGTACACCGACTACGACTGCTACTACTCCGGCACTACGGGAGACCCCGGCTCAGTTCACGAGCATGTATACCACTTTAGCCCGGGCAGACTGCTTCCTCTTGTCGCGGCTACATCTCGGGTCGGGGGAGGGGCCCGGACTCCCGTAGCCGTTACACCGGAGCGAGCGTGTGCCGGTGGGACATGTTCCGGATGTTTTGGTTATGCCTCCCGCCGCCCCAAGCACAACCGGGAGGTGGACCAGCCGCCTCTGAGGACGAGCGACGTAGATTGGAGAGGTTCAAGAAATATGACCCTCCGGTGTTTAGTGGTCTGGTTTCAGGATGATGCATTGGGTTTCCTAGAGGAGTGTCATCGTATTCTTCGTACTATGGGGATTGTGGAGACCGGCGGGGTTTCCTTCACTGCTTTTCAGTCTCGCGGGGCCGCTTATGATTGGTGGCGCACGTATGAGTTGGATAGTCCGGAGGAGTCCGCTTCGTTGACCTGGACGCAGTTTTCAAATCTGTTTTTGAGGGAGTTTGTTCCACCGAGCCTTAGGGATTCTTGGCGCTCGGAGTTTGAGCGGTTGCGACAGGGCTCCATGTCAGTATCGGAGTATGCCATCAGTTTCACCCGTCTGGCCGGGCATGCACCGGCCTTGGTAGCCACGGTTCGGGAGAGAGTGCGGAGATTTATCGAGGGCCTGATTCCGCCTATCCGATCCAGCATGGCCAGAGAGTTGGAGACAGATATATCTTATCAGCAGGCAGTTAGCATTGCCGGGAGGATCGAGAGTATGCTCCCTAGAGAGCGGGGAGATAGAGAGGCCAAGAGGTCTCGTGAGTCGGGCCATTTCTCTGGTGCCCGCACTTCAGCAGCCGGTCGTTTTGGCAGGGGATATTCCGGTCGTCCAGTTCACTCAGCATTGCCCGCAGCCGGTAGCACTCCAGGTCTTCCAGCACCACAGGAGCCTTATTATGCTCCCCCGGTTTCCAGTGCACCTCCTGCACGGGGTCCTTCCAGGGGTCAGACTAGTGGGGTTGAGGCCGGTCAGTCACAGCCACCGCGTCCTCTCACAGCTTGTTTTGAGTGCGGGGATACTCGCCACCTGGTTAGGGAGTGCCCCAGGCGTAGGAGGGGAGCACCTCACCAGTCTTCGCAGCATCAGCGTGGCTCTCGGGGTCAGCAGGCTATCATTCCAGCTCCAGCTGCTATTCCACCTGCCCAGCCAGCCAGGGGCGGGGGTCAGGGTTCTAGAGGCCGCCCTCGAGAGGGGGGACAGGCCAGATTCTATGCTATTCCTGATCGCGCTGCGGCTGTTGCATCTGACTTTGTTATCACAGGTATTATTATGGTTAGTCACATGGAGGCATCGGTTCTATTCGACCCCGGTTCCACTTTTTCATATGTGTCTTCTTACTTTGCTTCTCATATGGGTGTGCCTCGGGATTCTTTGAGTGCCCCCATTTATGTTTCCACTCCGGTGGGTGATTCTTTGGCTGTGGACCGCGTATATCGGTCGTGTTTGGTTACCATTTGTGATTTTGAGACCAGAGCGAATCTATTACTGCTCGGGATGGTCGATTTTGATATTATTCCGGGCATGGACTGGTTGTCGCCCCATTATGCTATTCTTGATTGTCACGCCAAGACCTTGACGCTGGCTATGCCAGGCATTCCACGTATTGAGTGGAGTGGTACTCTAGATCACACCCCTAGCCGTGTTATTTCTTTTCTCAGAGCTCAGCGTATGGTTGAGAAGGGGTGTGCTGCTTATCTAGCCTATGTGCGGGACGTCGGTGTTGACACTCCCTCTATTGATTCTGTTCATGTGGTATGTGACTTTGTTGATGTATTTCCAGCTGATCTCCCGGGCATGCCGCCCGACAGAGATATTGATTTTGCTATTGATTTGTTGCGGGCACTCGGCCCATTTCTATTCCACCGTACCGTATGGCTCCTCCTGTGTTGAAGAAGTTGAAGGATTAGTTATAGTAGTTGTTGGGTAAGGGTTTCATTCGACCCAGTGAGAGGCGATTTAGGGGCGATTTTCAGAGAAACCAAAAGGGGTCATGCGTATGTGTATTGACTATCGTCAGCTGAATAAGGTTACAGTGAAGAACCGGTATCCTTTGCCCCGTATTGATGATTTATTTGACCGGTTACAGGGCGCACATGTGTTTTCTAAGATTGATTTGCGCTCTGGGTATCACCAGCTGAAGATTCGGGAGCCAGATATCCCGAAGACTGCCTTCAGGACCCGGTATGGTCACTATGAGTTCCTCGTGATGTCTTTTGGGTTGACTAATGCCCCGGCAGCATTTATGCATTTGATGCACAGTGTGTTCAGGCCTTATCTGGACTCGTTCGTGATTGTCTTCATTGATGATATTCTAGTATATTCTCGGAGCCGGGAAGAGCACGAGCGGCATTTGAGGATAGTGCTTCAGATCCTGAGGGAGAAGCAGCTTTATGCCAAGTTCTCTAAATGTGAATTTTGGTTGAGTTCTGTGGCATTTTTAGGCCACGTGGTGTGGAGTGATGGTATTCGAGTAGATCCGAGGAAGGTGGAGGCCGTGCGAAGTTGGCCCAGACCCTCCTCCGCTACTGAGATTCACAGTTTCCTTGGTTTGGCGGGCTATTACCGTCATTTCGTAGAGGGGTTCTCTTCGATTGCAGCACCTATGACCAGATTGACCCCAAAGGGTGCCCCTTTTCAGTGGACAGACGAGTGTGAGGCGAGCTTTCAGAAGCTCAAGACAGCTTTGACTTCGGCCCCTATATTGATGTTGCCTACGGGTTCGGGGTCCTATACTGTATATTGTGATGCCTCACGAGTTGGACTCGGTGCGGTATTGATGCAGGACGGTAGGGTGATTGCCTACGCGTCGAGACAGCTGAAGGTGCATGAGAAGAATTACCCTGTTCATGATTTGGAGGTAGCTGCCATTGTTCACGCCTTGAAAATTTGGCGTCATTATTTATATGGGGTTCCTCGTGAGATCTACACTGATCACCGGAGCTTGCAGCACTTGCTTAAGCAGAAGGACCTGAATATGCGTCAGATGAGATAGTTGGACTATGATATTACTATTCTCTATCACCCGGGCAAGGCGAATGTGGTTGCTGATGCCTTGAGTCGTCGGGCAGAGAGTTTGGGGAGTTTAGCATATCTACCAATTTCGGAGAGGCCTATGGCGATGGATGTTCAGGATTTGGCCAGGCAGTTTGTTAGACTGGATCTTTCGGAGCCCAGCCGGATTCTAGCTTGTGTGGTTTCTCGGTCTTCTCTATTTGACCGCATCAGGGAGCGTCAGTTCGACGACCCTCATTTGCTTGTCCTTGAGGATAGAGTTCGGCGTGGTGATGCTCGAGATGTTACCATCGGGGATGATGGAGTTATGAGGATGCGGGGGCGTATCTGTGTGCCCAATGTAGATGATCTTCGAGAGCTGATTCTAGCAGAGGCCCATAGTTCGCGGTATTCCATCCATCCGGGTGCCGCGAAGATGTATCAGGACTTGAAACAGCATTACTGGTGGAGGCGGATGAAGAGGGATATAGTTGATTATGTTTCTAGATGCCTCAACCGCCAGCAGGTGAAGTATGAGCATCAGCGCCCGGGTGGATTGATGCAGCGGATTGAGATTCCAGAGTGGAAATGGGAGCGCATCACCATGGACTTTGTATCTGGGCTTCCACGGACTACTAGGAAGTTTGATTCTATTTGGGTTATTGTGGATCGGCTGACCAAGTCCGCCCATTTTATACCGGTGAGCACTACTTATTCATCGGAGCAACTGGCGGAGATCTATATCAAGGAGATAGTTCGGCTGCATGGTATTCCAGTTTCCATCATTTCAGATAGAGGCACTCAGTTCACTTCACGGTTCTGGAGAGCTGTACAGCAGGAGTTAGGTACTCGGGTGGAGCTGAGCACAGCATTTCACCCCCAGACTGATGGGCAGTCCGAGCGCACTATTCGGATTTTGGAGGATATGCTCCGTGCGTGCGTGATTGAGTTTGGAGGTTCATGGGATCACTTCTTGCCACTGGCGGAGTTTGCTTATAACAACAGCTACCAGTCTAGTATTCAGATGGCACCCTACGAGGCCCTATATGGTAGGAGGTGCAGGTCTCCCGTGGGTTGGTTTGAGCCGGGCGAGGCCGGGTTGCTAGGTACTGATATGGTTCAGGATGCTATGGACAAGGTCAAGGTAATTCAGGACAGACTTCGTGCAGCCTAGTCTAGACAGAAGAGTTATGCGGACAAGAAGGTTCGCGATGTGGCTTTTATGGTTGGTGAGCGGGTTCTACTTCGAGTCTCGCCCATGAAGGGTGTTATGAGGTTTGGAAAGAAAGGGAAGCCGAGTCCTAGATTTATTGGCCCTTTTGAGATTTTGAGGCGTGTTGGGGAGGTTGCTTATGAGTTGGCCTTACCTCCCAGCCTAGCCGGAGTTCACCCCGTATTTCATGTCTCCATGCTCCGGAGATACCATGGTGACCCGTCGCATGTGTTGGATTTCACATCCGTTCAGCTAGACAAAGATCTGTCTTATGTTGAGGAGCCAATAGCCATTCTAGACAGGCAAGTCAGAAAGCTAAGGTCAAAGAACATCGCTTCGGTAGAGGTTCAGTGGCGGGGCCAGCCGGTCGAAGAGGCGACTTGGGAGACCGAGCATGATATGCGCAGCCAGTACCCTCATCTTTTCACTACTCCAGGTATGTTTTCTATGCTCCTTCGAGGACGAACGAATCTTTAAGTGTGGGAAGATGTAACGACCCGACCGGTCGTTTTAGAAAATTACGCCCCAATCCCTAATTTAACTGTTCCCCTAAGTTCATTTCTACTATTGTGGTTTCCCGGGAGAGTCGGTTCTGAAAATTTGAGCATTTTGGGACACTTAGTCCCTAAATAAGAGCTTTGAAGCTAGAAAATGGCCCGTAGCCGGAACAGAGTGTTAAGACGATCTCGGAACGGAAATCCGATGGTTTCATAAGCTCCGTTAGGTGATTTCGGGGTTGGGAGTGCGTTTGGAATGTATTTTGGAAGCCCGTAGCTCAATTAGGCTTGAAATGCCGAAGGTTGAAATTTTGGCGAATCCGAACGATAGGTGAGATTTTGATCCGGGGGTCGGAATGGAATTCCGACAATTTCTGTAGCTTCGTTATGTGATTTTGGATATGTCCGCAAATTTTCAGGTCATTCGGACGTCGTTTGGTCGGGTTTGAGATCGAATGTGCAATTCGGAAAGTTTTAAGAAATTTAGGCTTGAATTCGATGTGAATTATGGGTTTTGATGTTGTTAGACGTGTTTTAAGGATTTGAGCAAGTTCGAATAAGGTATTAAGATGTGTTGGTATGTTTGGATGAGGTCCCGGGGGCCTCGGGGTGATTCGGATGGTTAAACGGGAGAAATTGTGGAAGAATTGCAGGTTGGGATCCTGCTTCTGTTGTTTCCGCTCCTGCGGAATTTTGGGCGCAGGAGCGTGTCCGCAGAAGCGGACGAGATGCGCAGGAGCGGCTGTTTCCGCCGAAGCGGAAGCCAATCCGCTGAAGCGGGGTCGCTGGTGCGATGCCAGTGATCGCAGAAGCGGACGGGGAGAAATGGACATGGTCCGCGGAAGCGGACATCTTACCGTTTGGGCGAGACCGCAGAAGCGGTCAATTATGCGCAGAGGCGGGCGTGTCCGCAGAAGCGGATGCTTCTTCGCAGAAGCGGATCCGCTTAAGCGGCCCTCTTGTTCGCAGAAGCGGAAATGGCCGGCCAGGCCTGGAACCGCTGAAGCGACCCTTTGGTCGCGGATACGGATGCGTAGAAGCGGAAAATGTTCCGCAGAAGCGAAAATCGCTGTAAGTAAGTGTATCAGAAGTTAGAAAAATTTCAGAACATTTCACACATTTTGGGTCTCGGCTTTGGAGGCGATTTGGGCGATTTTGAAGAGAAATTCAAGGGAAATCATCAGGTAATCAACTATGGACTTAATCTATGATTAGTATTGGTAATATTATGCAATTATATCATGAAAATGGAGGAATTTGGGGTAATTTATGGAGGATTTAGCCCTAGGCTTGAACTCTAGAAAATCAAGGTTTTGAATGGCCAAATAGAGTCCGAATTTGGTAAAATTTATATGCTTAGACTCGTATTGAGACAAGGGTTCCGAATATACAACTTTCGTGATTTTTCGATAAGCGTACCGAAAGTCGGGTTTTGGCAACTTGTGGATTTTGGTGAATCTTGAGTTATTTTGATTGGGTAATGCCCAATTGGCCTATTTTGATGTGATTCTATTGATTTTTATCGGATACTACACTTGTGGAGGCCGACATTCGCGGCAAGAGGGTTATTTCTTAGCGGTTTTGTACCGGAATTGAGGTAAGTGGCTTGTATAACCTCGTGTGGGGGAACTTTCACCCCTAGGATATTATGTGATAGTTTAAATGCCTTGTATGCGAGGTGACGGGCGTGTACATGCGCTGGTTGTTGTAACACACACTTTACTTGAATTGTCCGATTAGTGATATTCCTGCTCTTAGCCGATTAAAAGCGTTACCATTACCCGGTATTAGTTAGAAAAGCATGATTAGCTAGGATTCAATATGTTTAATTGCCTAGTTGATTTACTTGAACTTCTTGATAAATTGTGGGCACTAGTTTCGGTGAAGTTGTAATTTAACATATTATATTCTCTCTGTGTGTTTTCTTTATTTGATGTGTTGGTGGACTGCGGGTTCAATTCCCGGAGATCCCAGGGCTGTGGGTTCGATTCCCAGAGACCCGGAGTGATATTGTTTGTGGACTGCGGGTTCGATTCCCGGAGATCCCGAGCTATTGATATATTATTGAGATGTGGACTGCGGGTTCGATTTCCGGAGATCCCAGGGCTGTGGGTTCGATTCCCAGAGACCCGGAGTGATATTGTTTGTGGACTGCGGGTTCGATTCCCGGAGATCCCGAGTTATTGAGATATTATTGAGACATGGGCTGCGGGTTCGATTCCCGGAGACCCAGAGGTACTGAGAATGGGACTGTGGGTTCAATTCCCACGGATCCTGGATTTGTTTATTTGAGTTGGTTATTTGTTGTTAGCTTAATCGTAGACAGTTGCAGGTAATTATCATAATGTTGTTATTTCGGAAATTATTATCGTTAAACTGTTTATTTTGTTTTCATCATTATATTATTGTTTCTCAGTAGGGCCCTGACCTACCTCGTCACTACTCCATCGAGGTTAGGCTTGGCACTTACCGAGTACCGCCGTGGTGTACTCATGCTACTCTTCTGCACACTTTTGTTGTGCAGATCCAGGTACATCAGAGCAGGCTCGTACTAGGTGATTCTGCAGCTTTCCGGGAGACTTCGAGGTATGATCTGCTACGTCCGCGGATCCGGAGGCTTCCCTTCTATTCTAGTATTACTAGTTGACATTTTTCTTCATTTCGTTGTTAGATATTCTTTACACATAGAGCCACAATTGTATTTCTCTTTTAGTCTGTGTTACCGTGGGGTTCCGGATCTTGGTAGTGCTTTATTTACTGTGTGACGGATGTATGTGCCAAGCGGCACGGATTACATATCTTTTATGTTATTTTCCGCTGTTTCTTATGTAAGTAATTAAAATTTATAGATTCCGCAACGTGTTAGGCTTACCTAGTCGTGGGGACTGGGTGCCATCACGACATGTTCACAATTGGTGAACTAGGGTCGTGACAATATTGTTATCCGATCATGTTTAGAGGCTCTAGACTCGTGACCATAGATCTTTGGGTGGTTATTCAGTTTAGCTTTATTGTTGATAATAATATCCAGGTAATTGATTTGAGCTTCATGCTCTGGATGAGAGGGTAAATGGTTGGGCTTGCCAAGCAGTTGTGTTGGGCGCCATCACGACCGGGATTGGGGTCGTTACATCACACGAGCGGACAACTCGAGCCGAGGAGGAGGTAGCAGCCCGGGAATACAGAAGCTTCACCAGTTTTGCAACTTATCCAAACCTCGTTCTAAAGTGGGAATTAGACACTATACAGAAAAGAAGTCACACGAAGTGCACCCTTCTTCATGATTTAGAAGACTCAGAGAAGAGATTGGTTTCGGCACAGTTTATATGTACAATCCAGATAATTAAAAGTGGTAACATTTAGCACATTAAGCATGAAAGCATGTACAAAAAAATTAAATAAAGCCAAATATAATTGTTTAACTGAGCTCGAATTGTTGAACCCTGAACCTAAGTTCTGGGTCATTGTTCCCCAGCAGAGTCGCCAGAGTTATCACACCTTTTTTTTCTGCTAACCCTCGAGGGCGCGTGAGAGTTTTTCCAATTAAAGGACAATCAAAACGGAATTTATTTAACTAATTCAGAGTCGCCACTTGGGAGATTTATGGTGTCCCAAGTCACCGGTTGAATCCCGAATCGAGGAAAAGAATGACTCTGTTTAACAGTCCGCGAACCAGAAATCCGGATAAGGAATTCTGTTAACCCGGGAGAAGGTATTAGGCATTCCCGAGTTCCGTAGTTCTAGCACGGTCGCTCAACTGTCATATTTGGCTAAAGTACTTGATTTTAATACATATTATCCTACTTGTGCATTTTTAGAATTAATTACCGCTTTTTGTCAAATTATTTTATTTTAAGAAAATGAACGTCGTTTAAGGACATGTTTTTAGATCACGTCACATGAAATGCACCCGGATCCTCGACACATTCTTATTCGACATTTTTGGATTTGAATTTGGGTTGCATGAAATGCACACCCGTAATAGAATTATTTAAAAGTAAATTCATCTTTAAAACAAACTTAAAATGACGTACGATTTTTATTTATTTAAACTTATTTTCTGTACAATAAAAGACAAAATCTTAACTGATTACATACTCAAATGGTGATATATTGTTTGCTATATTAAAATAACTATTTTTGGTGGGAGTAGACATGGCTAAAATCTAAACTAGAATAAAATACAAATTCGACAAATAATATTTACAAATTAGAATAATTATTTTACAACTAATTTAAAACTATAATCAACCTTAATCAATTACACTTATTTGGAGATTTGTTAAACTTGAAAACAATCTTGTATTATTTCAAACTCAAACCGTACCTAAATGCCTAATTTATACAAAATAATTAAAATTCACATTTTTTACTGAATTTAACTACATATTTGCAATTTAGTTTGTATAAGTAAAATATTTATGACTAATGAACTAACCAGTTTTAATTACTCCGATTAATAAAACGGTAACTCATTCTTACTTTAATTACTAAACAACTTGAACATTAATAAACATTTTTATACATATACTATTTAATAACCATATTGAAGTGAATTATTATTACTACAACAAGCCTAATTATTTAAAGTTATAGAAGTTTACAAAATAGTAATATGGAATTTACTGAAACACAATCAGCAAAAAAAAATTAAAATTTCAAAACTTTCATTCTTCACATATATTCATCTTTTAATTTAAACATATCAGTCATGTACCTGACATTGGAAAGATAGAAGAATATTGGATGATCAACACAGCAATAGAAACAACGCAGCAACAGCGGTGGAAGCAAAGACAACCCAGTATCGGAATTTTTAAAAGAAAATTAGTAACTAAGATCTGAACTTAATAATATACTTTTGCTAATTGAAATCTAAAACCTTTTTCTTTTTTAGAATTTTTCGTTTTTTTCTCTTCAGATTCTTACTTCTGATATTTTACTCTCTAATCTCTTTCAATCTTTTTTTCGTTCCCCCCTCTTTGTCAGATTTTAAACTCTTATATAGACATGTAATTAGTATCTTTTCCACTATCCTATTACCCTATTAATTATTTTATTATCCTATTAATTTTAGTACCTTTTATGTAACGACCCAACCGGTCGTTTTGAGCTACGGCGCGTCATTCAGCAGTTTGAGGCCATGAGCAGCTTCATCTCAGGTATATTGACTTGTGTGTATGGTCAGAATTAAAATTCAAGAAGTTTGGAGTCAAATTTAAATGAAAATTCTCATTTCCGAAGCTTAAAATTGAAGAAATGAACTAGGATTGGAATTTTGAGTATACGACCTCGGAATTGGGATATGAAGGTTCCAACAGGTTCATATGATGATTTCGGACTTGGACGTATGCCCGGATCGGGTTTTGGATAACCCGGGAGCGTTTTGGCGCATATAATGGAAGATAGCATTTTAGAAGAAATTGCATCAGTTTGGCTTAAAATGCATTTTAGTGTGATTGATGTCCGTTTGGGATTCCGAGACTGGGAGTAGCTCCGTATGGTTATTCTGGATTTGGGAGCGCGATCGGAAGTGAATTCGGAGGTCCGTAGGTCATTTTGGAGTCGTTTGGCTAAAGATAGAAAATTGAAGGTTTTTGAGAAAATTTGACCGGAAGTGAAAATTTTGATATCGGACTCGAAATGCAAATCTTATGGTTCGGATAGATTCGTTAGGTGATTTGGGTCTTAGGATTTTGTCCGGAATATTTTTGTGATGACCGATGTAGAATTAAGCTTGAATTGGCAAGGTTAGTATTTTGGCGAATTCCGATTGATAGGTGAAATTTAGATCCGACGGTCGGAATGGAATTCCAAAAATTTCTGTAGCTCTGTTATGTCATTTTGGACTTGTGTGAAAAATTTGAAGTCAATCGGACTTGATTTGATAGGTTTCGGCATCGGAAATAGAAGTTGAAAACTTCAAAGTTCATCAAGCTTGGATTGGAGGTTAATTCATAATTTTTGCATTGTTTGATGTGATTTGAGGCCTTGAGCGAGTCCGTAATGTGTTTTGGGACAAGTTGGTGTTATTGGCCGGGGTCTCGGATGTGTTTCGGATGCCCAACGGGTCTTTTTTGAAGATTTTTGTTCATTTGAGCATAAATGTAATGATCTAAAGGTTCATTTTGATTCTGAGAGTTCCGGAATTTTGATAATGAATTATAGGACTGATCTGGAAAATTTGGTTTAATTTCATCAAGTCGCGATTGGGTTTTTGACGCTAAATGCGAGTTAATTGTTTAACGAGTACATTTAGTATCGAACTGAGAAAATTAGCTCCGAATTCAGTGTTGATTGAAGCGTTGTGTTCGTATTATTATTTGTGACTCATAGGAACAAGAATCGCCTAATTCCGAGTTCGTATGACGGAGTTAGAGCCATTTTAGTGAAACAAAAGCTGCTGCAATTTTCTGGGCAATTTCTGCATTTTTCGTACGTGTGAACAGTGATCTCACTTGCGTGTACAGTATCTTTGTACAGTATACATGAACAGTACCGTAGCAACAGTGACGGACAGAATGTTAAGTTCTGAAAATGGGAATTTCTCCCATTTTCCATTTTTGACGAATTGGAGCTCGGATAAGGAGATTTTTTTGAGGGATTTTTGGAGAGAACAACGGGTAAGTGTTCTTAACTCAATTTTGGTTGTATAACTTGAATCTATTACAAGTTTTGATGTTTAATCTAAGGATTTTGTTGGAAAGGGTAGAAAACCCTCTTAGATAGAATCATTGATTTGAAGGTCGAAATGATATGGGAATTTAACAAATTTGGTATGGTTAGACTTGTGAGAGTGCGAGGTTTCTGGAATATAAAATTTACCCAGTTCCGAGACGTGGGGCCCGAGGGGTATTTTGGTCATTGTACATAATTTCGCGTATTAGCTTAGAATTTTATTGTAGAATAAATTACTTGAATTATTATTTACAAATGCAATTTAATTGAATAGATTTGAGCCATTTGGAGTCGGATACTCGTGGCAAGAGCGTGTTTTCATGTTGACGTGCACTTGATCGAGGTAAGTGGCTTGTCTAACCTTGTGTGGGGGACTTTGTCCCTTAAGATATGAATTTGGTAATTGAATGCCTTGTGCGTGAGGTGACGAGCGTGTACTTGAGCTAATTGTTGAAAACCCGAATTTTTACTTAAAGATAAAAGTTACTTGAGTTGAGTTCTCTTTCATATTTACTTATTCCTAACTGCTATTATAGCTTGTGCTAGTTTAGAGAAGCATGTTTAGTGGATTTATTTGTCTATTTGCTTAAACTACCTTGTTGCATTCTATGAGACATATTAGGCCAGAATATACTATTATTTGTTATAAGTCGGTAGCTAATTAACATCTTGAGTTATTGTTGGTTGATTTAAATTGGGTCTACGGGACGACATCCCGGAAATTTCCCCTACACATATTATACAATAAGAATGAGGGTGCGGGTTACTAAGAGATCCCTGGCACAAAAAAGAATATATTTATTGAGGATACTAGGAGATCCTCTAGATACCAAGAGATCCCAACAATTATTATTGTGGATACTAGGAGATCCCAGAATATTTATTGAGGATACCGGGAGATCCTCGGGATACCAGGAGATCCCAGAATTTATTGTTATGGATACTAAGAGATCCTAAAAATATATTTATTAAGGATACCAAGAGATCCTCGGGATACCAGGAGATCCCAGAATTTATTGTTATGGATACTAAGAGATCCCAAAAATATATTTATTTAGGATACCAGGAGATCCCCTACGATAAATATCCGGTTGTAGTTTGTACCTCTATTCTTTGATAGTGTTTGTCCATTGTTACTGTTTTACTTATTTTTCTTGCCGGATATTTGTTGTGATTATACACATATTGTCTTCTCATTATCATATTGGTTATTATATTTTACCTCAGTAGGGCCCTGACCTTCCTCGTCACTATCCAACCGAGGTTAGGCATGGCACTTACTGAGTACCGCCGTGGTGTACTCGTGCCCTTCCTGCGCATGTTTTTCATGTGCAGATCCAGGTACTTTCGATCGAGCGCATCATCAGTGACCCAGGTGCTACATTTGGAGACTTGAGGTATATCTACCACGTCCGCAGACCGAAGAGTCCCCTTCTACTATATCTTGTAGTTTGCAGTTCCTTTTCATGTATTCAGTTGTTGTAGACTTTTCCGGATATTAGAGCTGTATCTTATGACCCTCTTAGCTTGTGTTGCCCGTGAGTTTCCTGGTCTTTGGGATAGTTTTAGAATGATAAGTGTTGAAGTGTATGTGCTAGGAGGCAATTATGTACATTATTCCTATTAACTAGTGTTGATTATATTTTTCCGCAATTGTTATTGTTTCCACAAGGTGTTAGGCTTACCTGGTCGTAATTGGTAAACTAGGGTCGTGACATTTTAATTAATCACATAATGCTATTTCTACCCCACCATACTATTTTACACCCCACTATTATTTATTTTAATTATTTCAAAGCATGATTATGTATATTTAATTAGTTCTTTTAAAACCATTATATTTGTTCCCCACTCTTTATTAAAAAAATGAATTATTCTCCACTAACAAATATTTTGTCTTCCACCATAATCATTTTAACAATATTTAAATAACTAATGGACAAAAAGGTTTAATTCAAATAATTGACTACAATTAAATGATCAAAATACCCCCAAAATTATTAAACTTTACTACTATAACCTTATCAGCTATAACCAATTCACCTAAATCAAACAACCAAAATATAGCAAATTTAACCAATTCTTAAACAATTTTAACAACAATCCTAACAACATGATGAACAACCAAGAATAACTTTATTTTTAAATAACACAAAATTTTCAGATTTATCACCAATAATAAACAAGTAACGTCAAATCACTTAAACTTAAATTAAATTAAACTTAACATAAACAAACTATCTCAATTCTGTAATTAAAAATCCAAATTTATACTTAAGCAAAAATAATGAAACAAATTTAAATTACAAAACTCAATAATCAACTAAAATTGGAATTATATCTAACAATATCACAACCAAGATTAAGGAAGCAAATGATTAAACTATAACATTTCTATATTAAAACTAAACAAAACACATGATTAAAGTATGAAGATGAAGAAATAATCAAGAACATGATGAACAAAAAGTAAGAAACAAAATCAAATATATACTATTTTAGATCCGAAAATATCAAACAAAATATGGACATAAATAAAACTTAAACTAATAACCGAATCGGAATAACACACACACACACACACACACACACACACACACACACACACACACACACATATATATATATATATATATATATATATATATATATATATATATATATATATATATATATATATATATATATATATATATATATATATATATATATATATATATCAGAAAATGGTCAAATATGTCAGTATACTATTGAAAAAGGTTTAATATTATCCTCCGTTATACTATCAGTCCAAATATATCCCTAACGTCATATTATCGGTACAAATATATCCCTGGCATCATAAAAGTGGTACAAACCTACTCATCCTCCGTTAACTGCCTCCCTATGACAATATTTCATTGTCACCTCACCATTATACTCCCATTTTCATCCCTTCCTCATAACCTTTCTTTCCAGATCATTTGAAGAAAAATCGCAGATCACAGATATACAAACAGACAGCAGGGGGGGGCTGGCGGCGCTACTGCTGCTGGGGGGTGGCGGCGTCTGGTAGGGGGTTTGGGGAGGAAAGAAGAAGGAGAAGAGAAGAAGAGAGAATAGTTAGGGTGGAGGCTTTTGTGTTATGTTTTTTAGGTTTAGGGTTTGTGTCTTGAATAGTAAGAATAAGAGATGAGTCATGGGTTTGGGTTATGGGTCATGGGTTTGGGTTATAGGGTTTTGGGTTCGGTAGAATAAGTTTGGACCTAGGTTTAAAATTTGATAAGAGGCCCAATTCCGGATTTATCTTCTCTATTTTTAAAAATTTTATTTATTTATTATGAAATAAAAAAATATTAAGACTAAATTATAAAACCCAAAATTATCTTAAAACTCTAATTAACTCATAGTAATAATTATCACACAAAATTAAACAATTAAAAATAAAATCGCACAAATTGGACAAAAAATGCTAAAAATACAAAAAATACATTTTTTTTTTGTGATTTTCTATTTTTTGCAAAACAAACTTAATTATTCCTAAATGCAGAATTATCCTAAATACAAATTGTGACATATTTTATATTTTATATTAATTTAACAAAGAAATATGTACAAACAAATACAAATAATTATCCAAAAATATCGCGAAAAATCTAAAAATTGCACACAAAGAAAAAATTGTTTTATTTGAATCTTTGGGAGTATTTCTCTTATACGGCAAAAGTCACGTGCTCACAGCTGCCCCTCTTTGCGCGTAAACACGAAGAGTTTTTCGTGCAAAGACAAGTGAGCGGATACGAGCGATTTTTGCCCGTTTGAGCACTCCGTGAGAAGCATTTTTTTCTAAAAAACATTGACCGAACCTTTGCTTCCAAAGGTCTCCTACATATCCCTGGCTAAAAGGGAATCAGGCCAATGTAGTTTGGAAAGTTTGGTAGCTGGGACTACCATGAGACTGTGATTTTGCTTTTACTGTTGCTGCTGTTGCGGCTACTGCTTTCCGATCTCCTTATTACACCATGCTAAAATAAAATAAGAAGCTAGATTAAATTATGGTCTATGAACTGTAAAATCTTATCTATATCTTCAATTTTTTCTTGTGTTGCCTTGAACTTGTATCTTGTATTCTTCCAATGGAATTCTTGTTGTTGCCTTGGCAATGTTTTTGCCATTTCTTCTAATATTGCTTATCTACTATAATTTGAAATATGTGTCCATTCTTCAGGTGGGCTACTGCTTCTAACATCAACTTTAAATTGCCTTTCCTCTCTTTGGGTGAGTTCTTGACTTCATTAACAACAAAAAAGTAAAATGCATTTGTCAATAATTTATAAAATACATATTTGGCAATGTTTATACAGGCAGGACCACTCAGGTCGAAAAAAATCAAACGTAAAATATCCTATTTGAAGGCGGACAAACCTAATATATCCTGTTTGAAGGCGGATAAACCTAAAATATCCTATTCGAAGGCGGATGAACCTAAAATATCCCTATTCGAAGGCGGATGATCCTAAAATATCATGTTTGAAGTCAGATAAACCTAAAATATCCTGTTTTGAAGGCGGATGATCCTAAAATATCCTGTTTGAAGGCGGATAAACCTAAAATATCCTATTTCAAGGCGGATGAACCTAAAATATCCTATTTGAAGGCGGATGAACCTAAAATATCCTATTTCAAGGCGGATGAACCTAAAATATCCTATTTGAAGGCGGATGAACCTAAAATGTCCTATTTGAAGGCGGATGAACCTAAAATATCCTATTTGAAGGCGGATGAACCTAAAATATCTTATTTGAAGGCGGATGAACCAAAAATATCCTATTTGAAGGCGGATGAACCTAAAATATCCTATTTGAAGGTGGATGAACCTAAAATATCCTATTTGAAGGCGGATGAACATAAAATATCCTATTTGAAGGCGAATACTCCCATCCTATCCTATTCGATGGCGGATAGTCCCATTGTATCCTATTCGAGGGCGAATACTCCCATCCTATCCTATTCGAGGGCGGATAACCTATTTGAGGGCGAATACTCCCATCGTATCCTATTCGAGGGCGAATACTCCCATCATATCCTATTCGAGGGGGGATAGACCCATCGTATCCTATTCGAGGGCGGATACTCCTATCGTATTTTATTCGAGGGAGGATACTCCCATCGTATCCTATTCTAGGGCGGATACTCCATCGTATCCTATTCGAGGGTGGATACTCCCATCGTATCCTATTTAAGGGCAAATACTCCCATCATATCTTATTCGAGGGTGGATACTTCCATCGTATCCTATTCGAGGGCGGATACTCCCATCCTATCCTATTCGAGGGCGGATACTCCCGTCGTATCCTATTCGAGGGCGGATACTCCCGTCGTATCCTATTCGAGGGCGGATACTCCCATCCTATCCGATTCGAGGGCAGATAGTCCTATCGTATCCTATTCGAGGGCGGATACTCCCATTGTATCTTATTCGATTGCGGATACTCCCGTCGTATCCTATTCGAGGGCGGATACTGATGAGTTGGTATTTTACCATCTCATCTTGTCTTTAAATCAATACTTTTGCTATGTTTGAGCAACAAAATCGTGTATTTAATGCCATTTACTTCTATTTTACAGGTTGTATGTGATTTAGAAGTAATAGTGAAGAAATCAAGTGAAAACCGGTCAAAAAGAAGCTAAAATGGGAAAATGAAGTCTGCCCAGTTTTACTCAATGCGATCGCAATGAGTGAATGCGATCGCATAAGCCAAGATACTTAATGCTATGCGAACGCATTGTACACTATGCGATCGCATAGTGTAAATGGGGGCTGGTCAACTGCTGGTCATTTACTCTATGCGAACGCAATGCTATATATGCGATCGCATAGTTTGAGATTTTATACTTATGCGATCGCAAATTCGTTCTGTGCGATCGCATTGTTGTAAGACTTATACCTATGCGATCGCATAGGCCTTTTGTGCGATCGCATAGTGTATTATTTGGGCCAGTTCTGGGCAATTTCGACATTTCACATATTTTTCATCCCAAATCAGTTTTATACTCGTCCCAGCAGACCTTGGAGGTATCTTTGGCATCTTGGACATATTTTTGGCTTAGAGAGAACAAGTTTGAAGGCTAGGGTTTTGCACACACACTTGGGTCTTGAAGATTAAAGCTTGTGGTTAAGGATTTCTTACCCATTTATTTTTATTTCTTCATTTCCTTGCTTTGTATTGTATATCTAAATGTGTAGTATTTATTTCCAACACTCGAATCTTGTTTATGGGAATATCCATATTTAAAGTGTGGATTAAATACCTTGTTGTGCTTATGTATTGAATGATTTTTATATATTTATGAAGTGAGTTATTGTTACTTTAATTATTCTTGTTCTTGTAACGACCCGGCCTATCGTTACGGGAATTTACCACCCCGTCATGTTGCAATTACATGTTTTATGCTTTTATATCAGGTGTTAGAGCCTATCGGGTGAGTTAGGAGTGAATTGAATTGAAAATGAAGCAAATAGCATGTTTGAAGGAACTTTGAATATGGAAAGTCAACCTAGAGTTGACTATCGAGTTAGAGTGCTCGGAATCAGATTCTGATGATTCGACTAGTTTCGGGGGATCATTTATGACTTAGGAGAGCAATCGGAATTGAATTTGGAGGCCGGTGTAGAAATAGGCTTGAATTGGCTAAGGTTGAATTTTGGCGAAAACCGAACGGTAGGTGAGATTTTGATCCAGGAATCGGAATGGAATTCCGACAGTTGCAGTAGCTCCGTTAGGTGATTTTGGATGTGCCTGCAAAATTTCAGGTCATTCGGACATCGTATGGTCGGGTTTTTGATGGAATGTGTAATTTGGAAGTTTTGAAGAAACTTAGGCTTGAATCCGTGTGGAATTGGTGTTTTTGATGTTTAGGATGGTGTTTTTATGATTGGAACGAGTTCGTATCATGTTTTGGGGTATGTTGGTGGTTTTCGTTGGGGTCCCGGGGGCCTCGGGGTGAATCCGGACCATCATCCGGGCATTTTGAACTTGGCAAAATCTGCTGTAAATTGCAGATCACTGTGCAGAAGGCTAAGCCTTCGCGTTCGCAAGGGCAAGGCCCACATTCGCGTAGGCTGGGGCACTTTGGTCATCGCGTTCGCGAGGAGGGCGGCCGCGATCGCGTAGAAGGAATCTGGGAAGCATCGCGTTCGCGATAGGTTAGTCGCGATCGCGTAAGAAGAAATAGTGAAACATCGCGTTCGCGTGGATGGAGGTCGCGTTAGCGTAGAAGGACCTCCGGATGGCTGAAGAAATATGCATCGC
>JASVEL010010823.1:0-24707 GCA_032618575.1 Nicotiana noctiflora | reverse complement strand
GCACCGCAGATTTGACATGCGATCGCATATCGACCGCACTTTTGACACGATTTTTGGGAAACTCTCTGGAACGTTTTGCGGCAAGAATGCGGTCCGCATGTCAGGTTTGCGGTCGCATTCTTGACCGCATATTTGACATTTTTCGGAAAAATTAATTCTCTACATTTTTGAAACTTAAATCACTACCAAGGGTCCGAACCGCGGCTCGCAAGCTCGCCGCGAAGAATTCTACGCATTCCTAACACATTTATTCGGACCATGACACCACAACTACTAGGTTTTATGCACAAAATTTTTACGGGGCCTTACATCTTGGCTATAGCTTGAGGTGTAGAAGAAGGAAAAGAGGGTGATGGGGATAAAAAGGGTGGCCGGAGACCACCGTGAAAGGTGGTGGTCTCCATGGCCGGCGGGGTTTCATAAGCGATGAAGAAGATGATGAAGGAGAAGGGAGGTATCGCTGGGGCGGCTAGGGTTAAGAATTTGGCGAAATGGCAACAATTCTCAGACAAAAGCCTTATATAGGCCATGCGTCTGAGGTAATCTGGACCGTTCATTCAATGGAGATCAACGGATCTCAATGGCGTAACTAAAATGACGTCGTATTTTTACTTATGAGACCAAGAGTCTCTTCCGTTAGATCGACTTACACGGACGGTCGAGATTAATCAACTCATCTCAATTAATTAAAGAACTCCGCTAATTATTGGGGCCGTTGGATCAAACATGACGGACGGTGAGGATTGATCCTCACATGGATCAAACGGGCCACACTCCTGGGCCAATTTGGCTGGGCTAAGCAGATGGATTTTAAATTGGCCCAGTTTCATTAAGCCTCTACATGTTTTTGTATTTTTCTGATTTTAATTATTTTTATGTATTTTTTTTATACTTTTTTTTCTTTTCTTTTATGGAAAATTATTAAAACCTAAATTCCTACTTACTCTAATTATTTAGTATTTTTTGGCAATTTTCTACTATTTTTCCTAATTTTAACTACTTAAAACTATTTTTTCTTCTCAAAACTAATCAAATTAAATAAATTAATCACCTAGCCTAATTTTTTTTTTGATTTTTCTAATTTCTACTTATTCAAACACACAAAGTATAGCTAATTTTAAACAAAGCAAGTAATTGCACTCAAAAACATATTTATTTTAATTTTTGGAATTATTTGCGTGGTGCAAAAATCATGTGCTCACAGGGGGCATGAGTAAACTTGGACGGAAAGTATAACGAGGGATAAGATTGAACAATAAAATAAAGTATAGGGATATATCAGGCCCTTTTCCGTATTCAGAATGTGCCACGTGTCCCGGCCGTTAAAATAGGGGCAAATATAGAACTTTGATTGACGGCAAGGGTAAATTTGGACGGAAAGTATAACGGGGGACAAGATTGAACAATAAAACAAAGTAGAGGGATATATCAGGCCCTTTTCCGTTTCTTTTATCTAGTGAAAACGTAAATTAAAGAAAATCGAAATTCCGTTCCACATTTCAGCTTGTTTGCACGGTTGTTACTTATTGTATCGTATAGTTTTGTAATGTTAAATACGATATTTATTTTTGTTACTTATTTTATTGTATTATATCATTAAATTCGTCATTACGTAAATATGTCTTATATAATGACCGATTTGATGTGATAGCATCGTTACCTTATCTTTTTATGTCAATCTACCCTTCATTATAATTAAAAAAAAATATTTTATCATTTTCCTATATTTTCATATTTTTTATCCTGTATCATAATTTTTATTATAATATTACAAATTTATTCTTCATAGTGTTGGTGCGTGATATCATGAAACGGTGTCAAACTATATAATCTATCTAAACATTACCTTAAACAGTACAATACAACACGATATATTATGAAACGATATATAACAATCATCCAAACAAACTGTTAGTTGTCGTGTAAACAATTTATTATTGTTTTCAAAATTTTAGCATTTTAAGGAAATAAGAAATATTGATTACCTTTTTTCCAACTTCACTCTTTAGTGATCTAATTAGTGTTAATTAATAAGATGTTGGTGGGACATTTTTTTTTAATTAAGATATATAAGCTGTGGATAAAGAATAAATTAAACAAATATTCTTATTTTGTTTTACTATACAATTTCTTCATAATTAAAGGTGCTGATATCTTTCTAAAGAGTAATGTTGAAATATTTTCGTATTTAGCTATCCTCACTCATATGAGCATCTCGGGAACTCGCCCAATTCAAATTTGCCGAAAAGTTTCACTTTGAAAATAAAATACTACCAAAAATAATTTCATCCCCAAAGTTCCAACCACAACATGCTCATATATCTTCTCTTTATGACATCTTCTCTTTATGCATTTTTCTCGTAACTCTTCATTATATGGGAAATAGAGAGATATTACCCTTCTTGCCAAACAATAACAAGGTATATTCTTTCTTTCTTTCCTTTCTTTTCTACATTTTTAAAGTATTTGAACAAGAGTACTATTGAAAAAATTTATAAGAAGTAATTTAACTTTTTTATTAATTAATTTGAGTAAAAAAATCAAGCGGACATAATTATGGTAATGACTAATTGTGAAGGTAGAGACAGCATTACGAAGAAAAATAAGACTGCTAATTTGAAACAGATGAAGTACAATTTCATTGCTATCGAGGAACTAAGAATAACATTTCATCTAATAAAAATGGATATTTAGACTAGATGAGACTAAATGTTAAAAAGGTCCAAATATCCTCTATACTTTGCGAAAAGGGCCAAATATACCCATCGTTAAAAGTTTGGTCCATATCCAACATTGCCGTTACACTATTGGCCTGAATACACTCCTAGACTTTACGATATGGTCTATATATAACCCTTATTTTTTAAAAAAAACTGAAAATTATTTGTTGAAAATAATTTCTTTCACTTCTTAAAAAATGACAAATATTTTATGAAAAAAATTATTTTTTTCCTTTTTTACGACAAAAAAAAAAAAGAGTTTTACAAATTTGTTTTTCCTATTTTTATAAAAAAAGTTTTGAAAAACTAAATAATGAAGAAATTTTTTTTTCAAAAGCGAAAATAATTTGTTGAAAATATTATATTTAGTTTTAAAAAATAAAAAAAAATTATAAAAACTAAAAACTGAAAATGTTCTAACTCCTATATTTTTACATTTTTTACAAATATGTTTTTACAAAAAAATATTTTGTTAAAAAAAATGATTTTTGCAATTTTATTAAAGTTTTACAAAAAGAAATTAGAACATTTCCAAAAGAAAAAGACATTTTTTTTTGTGAAACTTTAAACAAATTGCAAAAATTATTTTTTTAACAAAATAGTTTTTTTTTTGTAAAAACTAAAAAAAATGTAAAAATTCAATTTTTAACAAAATATTTCTGTTTTTTTAAAACTGAAAAAAATTATTTTCATCAAATTATTTTCGCTTTTGAAAAATATTTTTGTCCTTCATTTTTCAGTTTTTTAAAGTTTTTTTAATACCAGAAAAACTGGAAAAATAAATTTGTAAAAATTATTTTTTTTTCTAAAAACAGAAAAAAATATTTTTTAACAAAATATTTTCGTTTTTTAAGAACTGAAGAAATTATTTTCAATAAAATATAATTTTTACAAAAAAAATATTTTGTTTAATAAACGAGGATTATATATAAACCTTATCGTAAAGTCCAAGGGAGTATTTGGCTCCGTTTAAAGTTCAAGGGGGTATCCGGACCAATAGTGTAACGGCAAGGTTGGATATGAGCCAAACTTTTAATGAGAGATATATTTGGCCCTTTTCGCAAAGTACATGACGGTATTTGAACCTTTTCCGAAGTTTTTATTACAATCCCTACACCCTCCTACCCCTCCCCCACCCCAGTATATCCCCAAGAAATCCCGAATATTCAAAAGAATGAAAGATATTTCTGGTATTCTGAGGTGCGGCTGACATGGTAAAAGAAAAAATCAGCCTAAGACCTACTGCACGTTAGATGCATCTTGTCAATTAAAAAGGTGTAAATCATATTATTTGCTTTGCTCAAAATGTAGAAACTAAATTTGGTAGCACACCATGTCATTTCTGAAACTTAGCGTTGAGTTTCCGAGTTGTGGTTTGGAATCATCTTCGAGCTCTCACTAAAGATTGGGTATTTCCCTGGACCATCCCTCTTAACAAGATCAGGTCTCTTAGCTTGGGGATTAGCCATATGTAAACCTCTAGGATCTGAAGCACTAGAGTTCCTTCCAGAAATAGACTGCTCACTTTTCTTGTACCTATTTTCTGTAGCAACATTGCTCTCCTTGCTAGGAGTCCTGTCTGCTGGTGCAGAGCTAAAAATACCAAAACCAGAGGATGGAGGACTTCGAACACCAGAATGAGAAGGATGTTGCTCTGGAGACCCATTAAGAGGAGACTTCCTCAGCAACTGAGATCCAACGTCTCTAGTATGTGACAAGCCACGCCTATCCAGTGGCAGTTGCCTTCCTATATCAGATAGGTTGTCCACTGTCATCGTGCTCCTTGAACTTGGGGTGCTACTAGGAGCTGATTTGGTAGGTATGGATGAGTTTCTAGGGTCTCTTTGATACCTATTTTCTTCCCCTGATGAAGCTTGCACTGTGTTCCCTAATTCTCTTCTGAAACTACTTTGCCCTCCAAATGAAGGCCCAACTGCTTCAGTTCGAGAAGAATCATGTGCAGATCTCCCGCGTGCAAAATCTGCAGAAACATTTGTAAAACTTGGAGTTCTAGCACCTACATTTTCGCCCTCCACAAAGTCAAAAACCTTCCTGGAATCACCTTTTGCACCAGATACTCTCCAGTCTGATCTCTTGTCATCCACATCTTCATCAGTCATTTCTTCTGGACAGCTATCGTTGTCACTTCCAACACTAGATTCAGCAGCATCACAGTTTTCATCTAACTGTAAAGAACTTTGAGATGCTGCATCTTCTTCAGAACTGGCAGTTATGCATTCTTTCGACGCTTTCTTTCCTGAACCCTTCTTTGATGGACCGAACTTAACATGCCTGACAACAATATATGCCTGCTTTTTCTCCACTCTTGGCCCACTTTCAATATACGCAACATCTTCTATCTAAAGAAAACAACACCCATCCAAGGCACAGAACTTAAATAATAAAATAACAATTAACAATAGCTTCAAACAGGATGCTACAAACAGAATAGCAGCATATCTTACCAGAGGAGAGAAACGTGATAACACTGCTCCCAGATCCTCTCCTTCATTGCCCATGGACATGGCTGTACACTGTTCAGGAGCACAAAAGACCATAACTGATTATATTTGATAAAACGATAACCAAACATACATTCTCATGCAACCAACATTATCTGCTTTACCAAAAACATTGCAGACAATAAATCCTCAAGAAATCAACGTCACAGTTTTATAAAATGAAGTTGCTACCAAAATACCCTGTCAAAAGCTCCAAAAAGGAAAAAGAAAAACCGTCCAAAGCTGGTTTAGACTTCTCAGAAAGTAACAGAGGCAATTTTATCGAACTTTCTTGAAGCCAAGCTTCAGGTAAACAGCAGAAGACCCTTTCAAGTTGCTAATTATGCACCCTAGTTTTCCAAACATGCATGTGACAGCGGACTGGCTCAACGCCATAATAATCAAGTGTCACAGAAGATATCAAATAGAAAAAAGTAGTGAAAACCAGCATCTACCTAAAAGCGGGTATAGCATACAACAACAAACCTAGTATAATCCCACAAAGTGGGGTCTAGGAGGGGTAGAGCGTACTCAGACCTTACCCTACCTTGTGAAGGTAGAGAGGTTATTTCCGATATAGTGACAACAACAAGATAAGGTGACGAGGTGATAGATTAATCGAAACGAAAGGAACAACATAATCGAAGAAACATCTGCAAGCAGATTGAATTGAACTCGGGCAAATTCAGATGCGTGTATTAAAAAACCAGCATGACAAACTTAAAAAAAGTTTTATATGCTTTATGACATAATCAAACCTATGGGGTTAAAAGTGATGCACTGACAAGGACATCCTACAGCACGTAATGGTCTTTAAATTTCAATCTCTAAGTCTGAAAATGTTAAACAATTGATTTCAAACTTTTACCTAATCAACAAAATTAGTGTTCTAGCTTTTTGAGCCACTAAGGACACCTCGAAGCACATGAGAGAAAATGAGGTGCTAATTTTCCACGCTTGCTTTTTTCTTTCTCGTTTTCTGTGTTAAAATTGATCATTCAAAAAGAGACCATTTTAAGTTTTTTGAAAACCGGAAAATCCCAGAGGACAGTAGTGCATAGAAGCTCGGTGAATAATAGGCCGGTCCTCCTACCCTTCTCCAATTAAATAGCATGCTTTTGTCTATGGCAGTTTTCGAACTCGTGATGTGCGCGATGTGCACGTAGAGCTCTTACCACTAGACCGAAGCGCTGCGGGCCAAAAGAGCATTTTATTGGCAAGCTTTTCTTAAAACAGAAGATGGCACGATGCAGCCAAAAAAAAGAATGTAGATGCATTAAAAACAAGCAAACACAATACAGCGATTTTTCTTTTGGTTGGTTTTGGGGGGTGGGGCGGTGGGGTTAATGGCTGAGTAAGTACCTTCACCCGATAGCCACGCTCCATCATTCGTTTAACTGTATCTGCTTTAATTTTCAAGTCTTTTTTTTCCTGCATGAGAGAGAGAAAGAGAGATTCAACCCCGCAATTGATTTCAAGGCATCATAAAACTAAGAACTGCAATATTTCAAACAATTGTCAATTATATGGTGCGCTTCCATGGTTAAAGGTGGATATCATTTTAAAGTTTCTTCTTTTCAAGTATAATAAATAACTATCAGAACAAATCACTTAGTCATTGGCAAATAGTCCATGCAACAGCAAAAAATGAAGGCATCCGATACAATCTGAAACCTGATAAGAAACCGACTCTCAAACCTATATAACAGATGATTATCATATGCTCCTTTAAGGATCTGGTATCTCATTTATAAGAGAAAGCACCATCCATAGTAGTCATAAGAACTCCACTGATATCAAAATACCATTTTTTGTGCAGAGCTTCACGAAAGGCTTAGTTCTATTGTATTGTGATCATACGCAAGGCACAGATCTGATACGTCATAGGAATGCTATAACGGAGAAAAACAAGCAATAGACTTACGATTTTTCCAACAAATCGGACTTCTTTACAATCTCCCTTCTTCAAAGTTAACTCAGACTGCAAAATATTACAAGGAAAAAAATCAAGTACCGAAGACAATTAACTAAAGCAGAGCCAAAAAAAATTGACTAATAATTGTACACTGCCCATTTACATCTGAATTTTTTGCATGACAATTATTTCTTTTCTAAGAAGGGCATGCCAATTGTATCTGATTCTTGCTTATTCTCTCAAAGGCAAATAAAACACTACCACAATATTGAAAAGGAAAAACAGGGGTCCACTATCATTTATGCATGCGACGGTAGCGAATCCGAAACCTAAATAATGGTATTTTGGATTCAAAATACCTTTATACAGTTAAAAAAAAAGTTACATTTCTAACTAAAACGCAATATTATACTGCATTTTAGTTTAACGAAAAGTTAGCCGTTAAAGAAAAACGAAGTATAATATTACGTTTCAGTTAATAAATCATTTTTTTAATGTAAAACGCATTATAATGCAACATTTTAGTAAAATGTTGTATTATAATGCGTTTTACTTCAAATATTTGTTTACTTCTGTCCAAACGTCACTTTTCAGAACTTCTGTTTTCAAAAACCAAAAACTTCTTATTATGATTCCTGGCTCCACCATTAATGTGTCCAGTTCCTCAGCATTTTCCTTGTTCTTTTTTCTGTTCTTTAATCAATAAGAACCAACCATTTTTTCGTGGTAAGCACATTTTAGTTGGCTAGGCGCAACCTTCACTATATTACGATAACGTGCAAATTAAAAAGTAGTTGATGGAATTAAATTTTCAAACGAAAAGATGGAACATTAGCATAGATCAGAACTTGAGGTAAAAAACTAAAAAGGAAATATATTTCCCGAACGGTTCACGCAATTGATTAATTCGAGTGAGGATATGGTACTTAGATACTTTCGATTTTGCACGTTCGAATTGTGTGTGTTAAGTGGCTAAATCTTACGCATATTTTACACGAATAGAACACATATTTTTTATTATTTATGATGAGAAAATACTACAAGAAAGAGAAGAAAACTTCCAGGAAATTTCAGATCAGTAGTTTGGCTTGCACCTATCCTTTTCACTTGCACGTATCCATTGAATTATTTCATTGATATATAGCACATCTGATGCCATTCTAATATTGTTATTTATTGAGTCTCCCTTACATTTTTTTATTTGAAAATGTAATCTTTAAATTCATTTGTGTTTCTTTTAAGTTTTCCAATAGTATAATTTTTTGAAGTGTGCTTAGAAAAAAAAAATAGATAAAACGTTGGACAATGTATTACCTGATTACTTCTGAAAAGTGACGTTTGGACAGAAGTAAAAGTGACGCTTGGGCAGAAGTAAACAAATTTTTGAATTAAAACGCATTATAATACAACGTTTTATGCGTTTTACTAAAACGTTGTATTATAATGCGTTTTACATTTAAAAAATGATTTATTAATTAAAATGCAGTATTATACTACGTTTTCCTTTAATGATTAACTTTTCGTTAAACTAAAACGCAGTATTATACTGCGTTTTAGTAAGAAATGTAACTATTTTTAACTATATAAAGGTATTTAAAGTCCGAAATACCATTGTTTAGGTTTCGGACTCCGACGGTAGGAGGTTACTCTAGAAAAGGTCGCTGTCCCCCCCCCCCCCAAAAAAAAAAAAAGGATTTTGCATGACAGTTGGACATGGGTCTTTTACTCCAGAAGATAAGAACTACTATTACCTGTGTCTTTTAGAAGGAGAACTACTATTATCTGTTGTGATCATTTATTACAGTTTTAATCATGTCCAATTTTCAACATCATGGAAGCAGTTTTGCATTTGGGAGACTTATGTGACCTTAAAATATCCGGATTACTTCGCAATTTCGAGTAGAGTCCATACATAAAATTATAAAAAAAAAATTGATAACCATGGTGTCCGGGCTAGCTTGCGTACCGTCCACTAGCAAGAGGTACCAGGTAACTCTATCCACCAAGTCTTGGACAGATGGGAAGGAATCACCTGAGGTTTATTGTTCAGATTGAACCTGAGACCTTATGATTCTAGACTCACTTCATGGACCACTAGGCCACACCCTTGGGGGCGAACAACCCATAAATTTCCATCACTACAACACCAAGGACTTTCAAGGTCATATTCTATGTGATAGGGAGAGATTTTACCATTAAATTACAAAATAACCTTCTTCCTACATATATAAACATAAATCACGTATGGAATATCATCAGTAAAGATGCAGTAGCTAAGGTCATTTGACCTTAAAGAATTAACTTGAGCCAAAAAGAATGGAGGTAGCTTAGTTGAGCTCGACTTCATCTAACTTTTCCAGAGTCGAGCTTCAACTAGACTTGGCAAGCTCTAAAGCTTAAACAGTTTTAACTCACGATCAACACCACATTTGTATGATATTGAAGCTAAAGACTGGCTTCAGATGCAAAATAAACACCAATTAACTGATGCTAGCAACACCTCTAATACACAGGCATTATTGAGGGAGAACGAACCTTGCTTTTTTTAGCATTGTCCTTTAATTGTTGTTGATATTTCTCTTTGTGGTAGTCCATAATTTTGCAGACTGGCGGTTTGGCATTTCGTGACACCTGCAAAATCACAAAACCTAATTTAGTATACAGAATATCAGATGGAACCTCATATTATCAAATGGTCCTGCCTTGTTGGAAAAACCATATACTAACACCTATCAGACCTCTTCCCTTATTCCTTCCCTATTGATGTCGGATTGAAGCTAAAAGTGGAAGTGAAGAAGGGTACAGAGAATTGCAGAAGAATGGATTAGCAACTTCAACTCTTTCCAAAGATTAGGGTCCAGCCACATCATTTGGCAAGAGAAGTTGATAATTAGAGAGACATTTCACATCCGAAGTATCTTTACAAGCCTTCTTTTTCCCATTCGTCCTCCCATTTGGTATACGTTTTTTTTTATACTATCCTCCCATTTGATATATAGTAAAGAAGATTTTGAAAATATGATTAGTTCCCTATCACTTCTTCCCACTTGCTTTCTTGTCTTGCCGGAATATATGGAGAAGCTTACAAACTTCAGTAAGGAAAGTAGGTGTAAGTCCTCCTTATCCTGACTTCTTAAGTTCACTAACCCAAAAATGTCATACTTGATATGCACGGACCTCATATTCACAAATCTATATTACTTAAAATTGGTTGAAAAACTACTTTTCAGGGCTTGTGGCGAAAATAAGATATCCTTCTCAATATAATCTTTTCCTAGTAGCAAGAAAGCCAAGAATACGTTTATATACACTTCTTTCAACGAACAAAAGACCTTTGTTTTTCTATAAACTAGACGTCTTTTCACTCAATTTTCTCTTAGCAATCATCTTATCCAGTCCATGGCCAGACTTGAGAACATTTCAACCATGGCCTATGTACACTGGCACTCTACATTGCAACAGAATCGAACTAATAAGAATTTTCACATCTTGGAGTTTTTAGTGTCTGTTGCAGATGAGTTGACAACTAAACCAAAATAAAATCCATCAGATTGACAAAAGTCAGTTCTTTGTGACTTTTTGTTAGCCCTGCTTAATTACATATTGAGCTGCTATGACGTGGAAATGAAGAGAGCAGAATTGAGTAATACACAACGTGAAACGAAGAGTACAGAATCAGTCGGGAAAGGGAAGAATGATACGAAGGGAAACTGTCATATCAACAATAAACGAGCAAGCTCAATATGACAAGACTTTCTCAGTCATCATTGTACCAAGGTAACAAGGAAAGCAACAGATAAGCCCAAACGCTGCTTATGAACCAGAAAAGATCTTCAGCAAGAAAGTTTATTTCCCTCATTGTTTTTTCATGTTATAATAAGTATTAATTTGACATTTGTGTTAGTTTATCCTAGTATGCTTTCCTGTCAGTAGTATCGCTCTTGTAACTGTAGGTAAGCCTCATGATTGACACTTCTTACCTCCACCAAATCAAGATTGAGACTTCTTGCAAGGTCCCACGCTTCACGTATTGACACAACGCGATGACCTGCAAAAATGCAAAGAATAAGACCTGAAATAATAGGAAATAAACAAAAACTATATCATAAAATAGCAATTAATCAACACTAGATTCTGAGACATGCTTATAACAGTTAGAACAATGTCAACTGCTTGACTTAAACCCAGAGCACTAAAGCTACCTCTTTTCTTCTCATTTACATACTAAGGGAGAAAACTCAAAACAAAAAACTAAAGCTTTCACTTATATTATTTTCTAAAACAGAAGTAAGGCAGAGTAATATAAAAAAAATGTACAACCAAAAGCCATGAACATATGTCTCGGGGTAACTAGGCCACGGTGCTGTCCAAGCAGATGCAAAGCAAAAAATGCTGAGTTTTAGGTGCAGCTTAGAATCAATTGCTTTTTTGAATAGGTTAGAATCCATTTTTTCTTTAATGGTCTACTCTGATTTAATCCCAGTTCAATCTCTTTTTGCATTATAATTCAATCAAAGATTCATAAGACTACTGGTTTTATAATTTCGAGACTTCAGGCATAAAGAATCTCAAACTAGATAAATGGAGTCCTTTGCTTGGTCCAGAATCTCAAAACAACATTGCTTTAAACTAAGTTGCTCGGACACGGGTGTGGATGTCCGACACGGGTACGGATCTAGAGGTCGGATCCTTCGAAATGTAAATTCCAATATTCGGGGAGACGAATCCTAGTTCAGATACGGGTGCAATTATCTGACTAAAAATAATTCAAAAAAATATAAGTATAAAAAATATCTCTAAATTATGTGAAATGCTTAAGTATAGGTTGTGAAGTGTGGATTTCTTTTTTATTCTCAAGTTGTAGATAAGTAAAGAATTGATTTCTTAGATAATGTATGCTATTTTCTTTAACTTTACCCTAATTATTAGGATTCTGATTTCGGGAACCAAATTATATCTCGTCTCAAATTTTCTGTCCGTCATGGTCAAAGTACCCGAAATGTTAGACAAGATCCGGTACGGATCCCATACCCACACTCACACTAGTGTCGTGTCGACACAAGTATGGCACCTAAACTGCCATGTCGGAGCAACTTAGGCTTTAAATAATATTTCTAACACTTGATATATATTAGAGCATCCGACAATTCTTCAACACATTTTAACCTTTTGTATGACGCATAAGGAATTATTCCAATGTTCATTAAGCTTTCATCCTTACATGTTACCCCAGCACCAACCTCTTGCTAATTCTTGGTTCTCTGCTAAAATACTTTGCGATGCTTTCAGCCATAAATATTAAGAAAAATAAAGCAACTAAATTGTTTTTGTTTTTTTTATCTGTTCTATTAGCAGTGTACTTTCTATACTTCTATACTTCATACAAATTCAACCTTCACTTTTTTTCCCCTCGACTATTCCAATTTCCACAAGGTATCTACCTCCCACTAGCACATAAATCTTGTCGACTAAGGCTTAAGCTATCACCTAGTGTTTTTTGAAAAAAGTTCGACCTTCCTTCTTCATGAAACATATAAAAAACAACGACAATGTACAAAGAAGAGTTATAAAATCACCTTCATCACCGACAAGCCTAACAAAATCTGCTTTAATTTCGTGATTCAATCTAGGCCCACTCGACTCCTTCTCTTCCTTCCTCGTTTTCACCTGCAAAATCAGTTACACTCATTAATACACGCATGATTATCAATGGATATAAAACAACTACGTGATCTTAATTGCTTAACTTACCTGTACAGGAGCTGCAAAAAACCTGACACTTTGTGGAAATTCGAATGGACTTTTCTGGATAATTAAGCTAGGGTTGCTGTGAACCCGAACTGAAGTATGTGAAGAAGCACTGGCAATGAGCGAATTAGAACCGTGGCATTGAAAGTAAGATCTTTTCAGGTGACCTGATAGTGTTTTGATTTTGGAGTTGTTCACTCTACACCAAAACGCCATTGTTCTGCTTTCACGTACACTCTGAGAGGTTCCACCGGAAGGTGGAGAAATAACGCTCCGAAAAGTGAATCGGGTTATGCCGGAGGGTCCGTAGATTACGACCTGGTGTTGTAGACAGAGATACTTGGGCTTTCTCAAATCAATTCATCTGGACTCAATTTGGGCTTCGTGTTGGGCTTTTCTCTTTCCGTACTAGAATAATTGGGATTTGCCGTACTAGAATAATTGGGATTTTTATCTAGATGTACTATAATAGAAACCTATTTACTATTTTTATTTAGATTCCTTATTAATTACTTTGTATATCTATATTTACTAATTATATACAAAATCATAAAAAAGAAGAAATTCAATATCTCTTAAATCTAGTCTATCAGTTACACGACACTCAACCTTCATTTCCAACAAGCGTACCCACTTTTTTTGCGTAACTTCAGCATACGAGACTGAAGTAGCAAAGGCAATCACGCAAAACTTCAGCATTCTAGTAGACGGGCCTAAAGTAGCAAGTGTGCTGAACCAAGTGTGCTGAAATTTTTGTTTGTAATTATTGAACTTAAGCATAGTAGTTGAAGTTTTATTCTCTATTTGCTGAAGTTTTTGTTTGTAATTGCTGAACTCAAGCATAGTAGCTGAAGTTTTATTCTCTATTGCTGAAGTTTTTGTTTGTAATTGCTGAACTTAAGCATAGTAACCGAAGTTTTGTTCTTTATTTGCTGAAGTTTTTATTTGTAACTGCACTACATAAGCAGAATTTTGTTTGTCGTAGATTCATTAGTTTTGTCATTAAGCTTTTTCAAAAATTTCAGCAGAAGATGCTGAAGTTATTTAGTTCATTTATAAAAACTTCAGCACTAAATAAGCTGAAGTTTTTTTGTCATGGATTCATTAATTTTGTCATAAAGCTTGTTCAAAAACTTCAGCACAAGATGCGGAAGTTATTTAGTTCATTTGTAAAAACTTGGGCACTAAATAAGCTGAAGTTTTTTTATCTTGGATTCATTAGTTTTATAATAATCAGACTACTATAAAATAAATTGCTAACAACATCTAAATTATAAAAATTGGAAACAAATAAACGTGAAAAGAATAGAATTATCATGAAAAGAATCACTAAGTGTGACCTTAAATTTTCCGAACATGAAAATATTTATAAATTATTGTCTACTAACTTACGTAATTATTTATAATTTATTTTTAAATAATATAATAAACATACTTATGACAATCATCCCATGAACTGAAGTTTCACCATCCCTAGCCTATACCGGGGGAGCCTGGATGGGTGGCTACACACTATCAGAGGGACAACCGTGCCAGGGTAGATGATATATATATATGGGATGGCTAGAGCAGCAAGTCTATATTTGGGAGGAGCGAGGTGATCGTATTCTGCCACCACCTACATTTACCCAGGAGGCCATTATTTATCTGTATACGTCATGGTACCGCCGTCACATCCGACTAATGATCGGGAACCTCATTAATTCATGTACTTGGCGAGTGCTAAAAACCATACGTCGGGAGGTACGAGGCACTGATATGTTTTTATGGCTTATTAATATCTTATAATTATGATATAGCGTTATTTAATTACTCCCTCCGTTTCAATTTATATGAACCCATTTGACTGGGTACGGAGTTTAAGAAAAGAGAGAAGACTTTTGATCTTGTGGTGTAAAGTGAGGCACCTTTATTTTGCGTGGCTATAAATTATTGCATAAAGGTAAATTGTTTCCAAATAAGGAAAATGGTCATTCTTTTTGGCACGGACTAAAAAGGAAATAGGTTCACATAAATTGAAACGGATGGAGTAATATTTTAAATATTTCACAGGCTATTAGGCATCACCACCTCTACCGGTTGGAACAGGAGATGCACCAGCATGCCGACAATGCCGCACTCGTTAACTATGACCGGTTGGTGGCACAGTTGGCTCGTCGGACCCTGTTCCAAGCGAGAGATGTCGCGAAGTTGGACCACGAGGCTCAGTATGCGGCACCATAGGACAACCATCGGGGTAGGGGTATCGTACGAGGCCGGGGAAGGGCACGATGGAGGGGTGCCCCACGAGGCAGAGGTGCCTCACGAGGTTGCGGGGGTCGTGGGGGATAGCGAGGAGGTGGTCCGTAGCAAGGGGGCTATGAAGCACCTGTTGGCTCACCTGTTGAGGGACATGTGGATTTTGGAGATGAGGCTCTTGGAGATGATCGGACGGGTTATGGACCTCAGTAGATGAGCCTTCCAGCAGCATACCATCGTACTACCTTCAACTATCTCTGCCAGCATTGTAGGTGTAGACATGTAATTTTTTACCCTCCCCCAAATTTATTCCATTTTAGCGTAAAATATTTAATTTAGGCTTAATATAGTTATTTTAACTAATTTTGACTTTTTATATTATTTTAAGAATAAAACACTAAATATTACAAAAATAGTTTCATATTTCTCTACTTAATTCGCGTATTAGATATTCTTAGGATTATATATTACTTTGAACCTATTTTTTGTAATATAATTCTTGAAAATACCAAAAAAATAAAATAGTTTCATTTTTAAATTTTGTTTATTTACTTAACTAAGTTTAATTAGTATGTTGGTAGGATTTTTGAATTTGCCTATGTCCAACAAGAAAAGTTGCAGGCCCAAAGGTGTAAGTCCGTTTCTTTTAACTAAAACCCATTACACTTGAGCCCAATCCCATAACCTCTTCTTCTTCTTCATAAAAATACAACACAAAATACCCTAGCCAACACAAAAAGAGCAGCCCCACCCCATCTAAGACACACTACAGCCGCCGCCGGACCTTCCATAACCGCCTCCAGCCCACCGGAAATTTGGGAACCCTAGTAGACCAAGAGCCGCCGCCTCTGCTGCTTCACTCACCAGCCGCATGACCACCCTTCAACACCACCCCAAATCACCACCCTAAGCTCCGCCGTGATTGCATCTTCTCATCTCTCAAAATCATCAGAAACCAGCCGTCATTCCCTCCTCTCCATCGCGTGACCTTCATCTTCCCATGCCCAGCTCCGGTCAACCTTAACCAACCAATACACACACCTCTACCGCTCCCTTAATCCTCCATCTTTGTCATTAAAAATACATACATCCTCAGCAGAAACAAAGGAGCGTAAATGGAATAAACGAGAGGCAGTAGATACGGATTCGTCGCTAGTTGAAGTTGTCGTCCGAGTTTCTATCACCGGGTGAAGGTTCTCGTCGATTGTTATTCAGAATTATTACTTTAGAACTTTGCTTTGTTTTACATAACGGGGAGTAAATACTCATCTTTCGAGGTCCGCTTCTACTTCTCTCATTTTTTCGATCATCATTCTAATTATTTCATGTGCATGTTTTATTAATTGCTTTGTTTATCTAATTTTAATGAATATATCCTATTGAAGTGCTCTCTGTGTTCAATCTTTAAATTGAAGTTGCTAACTTGGAGTTTGATTTGTAAATCAAAGCAACATTGAATTAGGCATCTAGAACACGTGCTATTTAATAGGTTGCAATATTGATCTCTAAAAATCATGGGTTTGGGTAGAACATTGAACCGTTAGGTTTTAGATAAGTTTCTGACTTTGATTTCTTTTTTTATCTATTTGGGGTCGCTAGTAATATGTTTAGGCCGGTCATATTTGGGTAGGCAAGCCTTAGGATTTTATTAATTTCGAGGCGAGAGGTCATTCCCTTAGTTAAATTTGTTCAGGGAATGCCCCGAAAGATTTGTATATATTTTATCCGAGGAATACCCCGAAGTACTTTGTGAATATTTTGGAGATGGTGACGCATTTGTGAAGGAAGCATAGTGTAGTACTTTATTCTTATTTTTATTTTATTAGGTGGGGACGATCTCGAGCCCTTTTGTGTGTTTATTTTTCTGTGTTTGTTTTACCTTAATTGAATATTCTAAAAGACAACTTGATCGAGTACGCAACCGTACTAGTTACGGGACTTGGGGAGTGCCTAACACCTTCTCCCCGAGTCAAATGAACCTCCTTACCTGAATCTCTGGTGCAGACTAGTTTTGGAGTCTAACGTGTTTTGAAAGGAAAATCATTTAAAAAACGGTAGCCTGACACACCAAAATCAAATGTTAGGTGGCGACTCTGAGTTACTTTCTTTTAAACACCATTTTGTCACTTTCAAAATTGAAAACTCTTTTCAAGCTTTTTACTAAATTCGTTTATTTATTTAAGAGGGTTTAGTAGAAAGTGTTTGGTAAAAAAAGGAGTGAGACATCTCTGGCGACTCTGCTGGGGATATTGCAGGTTCGAGCTAGTACTTGATTTTTTTGGCTTTTAGAATGTTTGGTTGAGGTTTTTATGCTATTTCATAAGCTTTACTTGATTTTTATTATGTTTTATATTTTTGTTATTTGCTAGTTGCTTATTTGTTTACATTTTTTGCTTTATGTGTTTACTGCTTTATAATTGTCATGAGGGGCATGATACGTAGGCAACCTACATAGGGTTCGATCGAATCATTTTTTCTGAAAACTAAAAAAGAAAAAGAAAAAAAGAAAATGAATTGTGGATGTGAGGAAGGAGATGAAAGAAAAGAGTGACAAATTAAAAAGAAAATGAGGGAAAGGAAAACAGACAATCCAAGAAGTGCTGGAAAAGAAAGAAAAAGAAGGTTGAAGTGAACAAAATTGGGATGATGCCAAATGACCTTCTGACCCTTGAAGCCATTCTAGAACCATTAGTTGTTGTCAGGGCATTGCACGCAATGTGATATTTTTATATGATAAATGCTCTAACGCTAACGTGCTGGCTTTGGTTTGCTCCTATTTGTTACTTTCACTATTGCCATAACAGAAGGTGGTTAATTTGTGGCACTTCATCTATTCATCCGTACAACACAAGGTCAAAGGGCAAGGTACCTATGGCTAGCAAAGACTTGGACACAAGAGTTGTTAACCCGCCGAGGGAGTTTGTGGAGTCGGAGTTTGAAATGAAAGATGAGGTCCAAAGATTGAAACAAAAGATAGCAGAAATGTATCAAGCCTGGATTAAGGGACATCATCCACCTTCATTCCCTACCAACTATACAGAAAATAATGCCTTCATTCCACCACTATCACAAGTCCAGGTTCCTACTACTGTTGATCTTTCCCCATGATTCATGTCCAAGCAATGGTCGTAGTTAATATAACTTGGTCAAATAAGTCCAGAATCGATCCCACAGAGAATTAACCTACCAACTGCAACTTTCACAACCCAAGAACACTTCTGAAGCAAGTTCCCAAACTTTGAGTATCTTTTTGTAAAGGTTTTCTAACTACTAACTTTTGCAAGAATTAAATATTAAAAATAAAGAATTGAATGTTGGGTAAATAATATGGAGAAAGACTAAGGTATTGATTTCCCCTATTGATGGAATCCCTTCTGTTTATGATCATACAAATTATCAATATATTCTATCAATCATGAACGCTATTTTTACCGTAATTCTCTCCGCAGCAACTACAATAATTTACTAGTGCATTCTCCCGAGCTACCCTAGCTAGCTTTAATTTGAATATTTCACTTTAGAATGCACCCAAGGCTTCGTTATTCCTAATCCCGCCTTTAAGCCTAAAGTTATAGATTCCTCCAATAACCTAGGTATGGTGTTGTTCAATAATATACCTAAATATGCACTCTTTTCCAAGTTATGCACACTAAATAGGCACATCTAATTGGGAGCTTTACCAATTAACTACAACAAGAACGAAGTTGAACACATAAAAATCTAGCTAACAATTTGTAATCACATAAACGAGAATTTCATCACTCAATAGGTTCCATCAAAACCTTAGATAAGGAATTAGCTACTCATAATCAAAGAAACAAGAATAATAATTGAATTCATAATCAAAGAATTAATATAAAAGAAAGAAATAAGTTGAGAGAGTTCTCTCTTACTAATAATCTTGCAAAAGTAGGTAATAATAAAAGGCTTGCCTCTCTTGGGCGAAATCTAGGCTTATATAGAGGGTTTAGGTCTTAAAATTGAGTTTTTACAAAATTAGCCTTCAAATCTGCGGCAGCTTTCGCGGTTCGTTCGCGGTCGCGAACGAACCGCGAACAG
Organism: Nicotiana noctiflora; assembly: GCA_032618575.1. Lineage (NCBI taxonomy): Eukaryota > Viridiplantae > Streptophyta > Magnoliopsida > Solanales > Solanaceae > Nicotiana > Nicotiana noctiflora. The sequence goes on along the minus strand of JASVEL010010823.1, from coordinate 5,526 downwards.
TCAGTGTCTTTGAATCTCAACAGGTTCCGCGAGCTTGTTTTTTCGCGGTTGCGAATGGACCGCGAATGAACAATGTTCCGGACTCTCACTTCAATTTTTCATGCCAACTTCACTTTAACTCTTCACTTGGCCTTTTCACCATCTTATGACTCCAAAATAGCTCTTTTAGTCTCCAGTGACTCATGTGTACCTATAACACACCAATAAACACTAATAAAAGCATTTTGTCATCATAAACCATATCAATTCAGCAATAAAGTGTGATTATTTAGAGCATAATTATAGTCAAATTCACCTATTATCAATACCCCACACTTAAATCTTTGCTCGTCCTCGAGCAACCTTAATCACACTTTAGGCCAATTTTATTAATGTTTCCCCCAAAATATGTCACAAAAGCTATCTTTCATGATTAACTTAAGACATGCACAATCCTTACCTAACCGTAAACTTACATGCCAGCACATTATTGCTTACTCTAGTTATTATCACAGACTTGCAAATTTACCGTTTTCCTCTTGAGTTACATGCCCTCACACAATTTATTGAGAGAAGTTCCCACACATAAACAATTTAGAACATGTAACTTATAGATATAGGAAAAATTCACTCACTCTTAACAAAGAACATTCATATGCATACAGACACACCATAGGCTTGCCCCTAGTGTAATACTCCACTAATCGAGTTATTCAATCATAGATCAAGAGGTCTTTAAGGGTTGTAATGTTGGCTACGGGATGGGTATGATACTTTTGGGTATAGTGACTAACCTCCCTAAGCACTTTTTTTTTCACAACTTCCCTTTTAGTTTTCTTCCTTATATCTGCCCTAAACATTCCATCACCTTTATTTACTTTTAATCTCCCAATTTTCTTTTGTTGGTGTAACTGGCCTTTCTAATTTACATATATACATTGATTTTTTTGATTTCTTTTTGATTTTTTTTTATCATTGCTTTGCAATGCATTTATATTATTTTGCCAGTTCACCATTTTCTACCATTCATTCTTTATTTTCCCTTTTTTTTCAACTTTCCTTCACCCTACACTTAGACTTTTGCATATTCATTACAACACAAGTGCTTCTAGGAGGTAAAGTAGAACAATATAAGATTCCGATTTTTCATGAATATTCAAGGGTTATCAAAGAACATGCTTTAAGCTCAAAGGGGTTAACTAGGATAGTATGTACAGGTGAATTCATGTCTTATTGATTTATGGGGTTACACAAAGAAATACCTCTATCATCTCTACAACCAAACAACTTCTATTTCGCTTTGCAAACACACAGAGAAAGTTCTAGGTATCATGTAAAACATATAATGTAGGTGAAATCTCACACACACATAGCATGCAACTCATTTAGAATCCGTTTCATCTATAAAGTCCTATCAATGTTCAAGCAAGCTGTATTGTGCAATTTAAGGCATATCCTAGAATCTACAGTCAAGCTTAGATAATGCGTTTTCAAGTTCAATTAAGTTTTGCTAATGTGCATACTTGGGGTTACATATCAACCTTTGCCCTCTAATCCTAAAAAAAAAGAAAAATCTACCTAACCCGATTCAAGAAAAACCCTTGGAAAAGAATCGTGGTCAAAAGAAAAACCAAGGGGGAGGTGATACACTACCTAGAAACAGAAAATAAAAGAAAGAAAAATTCCTACATGGACTACTTCCCTCAAGAGTACTTGTCCTAAATAGTCCGTCATCAGGAAGAGTCCTCTACTCATATTTTTGGATTTTTCAATTTTTTTGATTTTTTTTTGTGTTTTTATTCCGACTTAGACCCTTAAGAAACCCGTCACCAAGTGTCCATCATCGGGACAAGCCAGCTAATATTATTTACAACTACTATTACTATGTACAACATATACAAGATAAGTTTCCCACCCCACACTTAAAATCATGTCATGTCCTCATGACATAATAAAAATATAGCTCAGAAGGGCGAGAAAAACTTACCTGTGACTCTCTCAAAGTCGGAGACGGTGGAGGGGTCGACATGACATGCTCGACCCAGTGCTCGGAACCATGCCATGAATCTGTTATCCGTCCGAGCTTGCCTCTGTGACATCGCGTCTAAGCGCGTGTGTAAACCATCCATTGAAGTGCGTAAGTCCGCAACCTCCTCCTCCATAGACCTAAGCATAGGTCTAATAGACTCGAGCCTAGACATGCCCGCTCTTTGATGAGTGTGCCTAGAAGGTCCGGTGGAGTCAGTGGAATGCCTGGCCCGGACAACCGGCACAAGGTCATCCTCAGCATCCAAATCAATTGGGTCATTGTCTCGGCCCACCCGGATTTGAGAAGTTCTGAATGGAGCTTTTGGAGGGAGATCACCATCCGTGGACATGACCGGAGTTCGATAGCCGAGACATAGAGTAGTGATGAGAGACGGGTAATAGAAACCCTTGGCTTTGAGGGGTCCCCTCACCACCATCTTGTCACTAATCAGACGGGCGATGTCAACGTCCCGCTGGGTGACAAAGCACCATGTTAGTAATGCCCTATTGAAGTTCACATCAGTGGTGTTGCTTGAGAGTAAAAACCGGTTACATATGATTGTGAACCAGCATTTAGCGGTGTGGGTGAAACTGTTAGAGTTGAGTGTTTTGTTTCTTATCCAGACTGGGATACCATCAACACATAAGGCCTCAATTATGGTGTCCCAAGTGACACCAGGCCTATCGTGGTAGTAGTCCACGTCACCAGTGAAAGTTGGCAGTCTAAAAGCTTGCCTAATAGTTTGTACATGAGCCCAAACGTACTTACCTCGGACGAAGACTTCTCTGGACATCCCGTAGGGAGCATTAGCATAGAACTCCCTAACCAGCATTTTGTTCACGAGGGCCGGTGCGTCGAACAGGAACTCCATTTCGCGGCGGCGGATCTCATCATATATCTCGGGCTTTTTAGTCCAAATAGCTAGCCTGTCGATTTCAATTTCCTGGAGCCAAGCTTTAGTAGCCTTGGCATGGAAGTCTACTTCTGCCTCCTCGCCTCTGAATCTAGACTCGTCATAGGTCAGTTGCTTAGACGAGCTTGCTTCATGCCTTGATCTTTTAGGAGCCATAATCCTGCACAAAAGAGAAACAACCAAAAATTTCCATAACGTTAGTATGTTTGTTGGCTACTCAGACTTCACCATCCGTGAATTATTACAATATTTTCTTTAGTGCTATCATCCCATAACTCCTACTATTAACTAATTATCTAACAAATTCACCAAATCACCTCAAACACCCCACACTTATTTCTTGTGGCAATCTAATATGACCCAATTAAACCTACACCATCTCCAATTTTATACAACAACAAACAACCAACAAGTTGGGCAATATCTCCCCCAAAAATTCAATATCCAAATACTACAACATACATTTACCCACATTGGCTAACCCAAGCACCAACTATATCACCCATCATATTGGGTCTCCAAAACAATAAAATTAACACAATTAACTATATTGGAGACCCAACAACACCAACAATACCAACAATCCCAACAATGCCAACAATACCAACAATACCAACAATACCACCAATACCAACAAAACCAATAATAATCATACTAGAACTACACTACACCAACAAATTAATTTATATAGAATCTACTACTACTAGCAATGTATTGTACAATTCTACAATTAGACTATAGTAATGTAAACTAATTACTTCTACACAAGCTAAGGAGAAAAATTAGAGAAAAAAATAAAAAACAAAGAAGACAACTTACTAAGTAGTGGATGAGAAGTTGAGGAGATGAAGAAAATTGGTGGAGAAAGCTTGTTGGAAGAAGATTGGAAGAGAGGGATTAGAGAGAAGGAGGAGAAAAGTTTTTAGAGAGAGAGGGAGATAAAGGGAGAAGTGGCGGCTGTTGTTGGGGGAATAAAGGGGGTGTGATGTTATTAGGTTAATTAAAAGAAAAGGGGGGGGGAGGGGGAATAAAGAATTTTTTTTTATATCTGTCCACTGTAGACCAGACCGTGGTTGTTCTCGGTCTGTTCGCGGTCACGAACAAACCGCGAACAGTGAGATTCAGAGAGGCCATTTTTCCGCGGTCTGTTCGTGACCGCGAACGAACCGCGGAAAATCAGCTTCTCTGATTTTTTCGCCTGGCACCAGCAGATTTTTTTTTATATAGACTAATTATAATAAGTACACTTACAACAAGTTCGCGAGTTGTCTCCCACGTAGCGCCTAATTTAACGTCGCGACACGACTCAACTTAGCGCATTTCAAGGCTCGCTAGACCTTTGAGGTTCCTCTAACGGTAGTTCCACCTTATCCTCGACGTCATCCATGACAACATAAAGTTTCAACCGCTGTCCATTTACTTTGAATGTGCGTGAACCATCAATGGTTTGAATTTCCACAGCGCCCAATTGTATTGCCTCAATTACCCGAAAAGGCCTGACCACCTTGATTTTAATTTGCCCGGGAACAACCGTAATCTTGAGTTATATAGAAGTACCTTATCCCTGGTTTTGAAGTTACGCTCTATGATGTTCTGGTCGTGAATCTGCTTCATCCGTTCTTTATATAGTCTTGTGCTTTCAAAGGCCAGATACCGGAATTCTTCCATCTCGTGCAACCCGGTAACTCTAGATTTCCCCGCTTCATCCCAACTGAGATTTAACTGTTTTAGTGCCCACCATGCTTTGTGCTCTAGTTCCACAGGTAGATGACATGCTTTTCCAAACACCAATTATTATGGTGACATGCCGATTGGTGTCTTGAATGCTGTCCTATATGCCCAAAATGCATCATCGAGCTTCCTGGACCAGTCAGTCCTTGTGGCGTTCACTGTTTTTGTTAATACACTCTTTATTTCCCTGTTGGAGACCTCAACTTGCCCGCTGGTCTGCGGGTGATATGGAGTAGCAACCCGGTGTTTCACATCATATTTGGCCAATAATTTCTCGAATGCCCGGTTGCAAAAGTGTGTACCCCCATCACTAATGATTGCCCTCGGAGTCCCGAAACGGGTGAAAATGTTCTTCTTCAGAAATCCCACCACCACCTTAGCATCATTAGTGGGTAATGCTACAGCTACCACCCATTTGGACACATAGTCTACCGCAACAAGTATGTACTTATTGTCGTATGAGCTGAGAAAGGGCCCCATGAAGTCTATTACCCAGATGTCAAACACTTCCACTTGTTGAATTGGGTTCATTGACATCTCATGACACCGGGAGATGTTCCCGGTGCGTTCATATTTGTTGCAACCTTTCACCCATAAATGTGCATCTTTAAACACCATTGGCCAATAGAAATCGGCCTCAAGTATCTTGACGGCTGTTCACACTCCTCCAAAGTGACCACCATATGTGGAAGCATAACACGCCTGCAAAATAGAAGATTGTTCGATCTCGGGGATGCATCTCCTGATCATGTTATCGAGACATATCCTAAACAAATAGGGTTCATCCTAATAATAAAGCTGGCTTTCACGAAAAAATCTTTTCCTCTGGACCGATGATAGGTCGTGAGGAACAATACCGATGGCTAGGTAATTT